>CAJQUW010014461.1:0-343522 GCA_907163375.1 Prostheceraeus crozeri
CTTTCCATATCGTTCCAATTTGATCCTCCTAATTTCACTATCATTGCAGTGTAGCATGGAGAAATCCTCTATCCACCTACGATCCAAATTGTGATTCATAGCATGCTCATCTAGATCCATTAGTCGATCAACTAAATCACCAGCGTTGATATTTTCACTGAGATTTGTTACAGTTTCTATGGCTTTGAACGAATATCCAAGGTCTCTTGCGACAACCCACGACGTTGGGATACTAGTCATCATTATGTATGCCATCAAAAACTATCTCATATTTATAGCATAGTTTGTCTACGTAAAAGGAAAATCAATGTGTCATCTTGATTACAATGGTTGCAATAGTCACAATAGTCGCAATTGAGCAAACCCATTCAAAATCAAACAACGGACGTCTATCGGTACGTACCCAAGTGCTCAGAACCAAACCACACAAGTTCGATCATAGACGTTCCGAAACACAGTGTACCAAACACATGTACCTATCCAGTAAAACAGATCTCATACAAGTTCCTATTGATAACACTGAATTATACATGTACCTATCCGTGTGCCTATCGATAACTAAACTATACATGTACCTATCCATGTACCTATCCATGTTCCTATTGATAACACTAAACTTTACATGTACCTATCCATGTACCTATTGATAACACTAAACTTTACATGTACCTATCCATGTACCTATCCCTGGCAAGTAGGGCACAGTTTTCACTACTGAGAAGAAAAAGTATTTTATTGTAAATTTTTCTATTAATGAGATTCATTATTTTCAGATGAGATACTTTGTACATGCAAGGCCAATTGACATTGCGAAATCGGAAGTAAAATAATCTGGTTTACGCACCACGCTCAGACTCTCAATTAGTCGAGTCTGTGTAAACTCAATCGAGATAACGTGGAATTTCAAATGCATTTTTATCATGTTGCCATTTAAGAAAACAAGTCGCAATTAGTCACAAAAATTGATGCGCACTAGTGTGATGCTCATAACATGCGAAATTCTAAAATCACTGAGTAAAATTTGATGTACTTCGATTGTAGAAATTACAATGCAAAAAAATTTTCAACATCAATCAAACACAGATGAATAGGGTGAATGCAGAGAAGAATCGGAAAATTCAATATTCCTAATAAAATCTTGCAAATAGTAATCCATAAATGGAAGTAACATACCTTTCCCTCCGTCAACAACTGATGCTAAGGTTTCTGCTTCTACGTTGGCTGAATCTTCCCCCTGAAGCGGAAGCACCGGGGACACTTATCAGATCCTACTATTCAAAGATGAGAGGTGCAGATTAATTGAAAAATAAATCGGTTGATATCAAAATTTTCAGTTATTTTCGAAATCCAAGACAAATCGATTAGTGATACATTCAATGTAGAATGGTTCATTCAGAGAACGAATTTCTCACATTTAGATTGAAAATTATGAATTCACGTATGTCGCTCAACGCTAAGAATCAAAAGATGATTTCAAAGAAGATTTCTCACATCAATAAAAACAATAAAGTAGAAAAGATGTACTTGAAACCAGCTATACTTGAAATATCAATAGGTCGAGTAATAAAAATACTACTGTCTCAAATAAAAACTTAGTGTCAGTGTGAGAATCGAGTAGATACCTCCTGAGTAAAACTTCATTTTCTATTTATTCTCCATATAAATATCAAATAATCATAAATTTGGCTTGTGTGGAACATATCACAATTTTAAGCACTTAAATAACATCCTGTCGAACTATCATCAAGTATATAGATCATTGTATCAGCAAAGTCACATTATTTCTGATTTCGGTATCTAACATTGAAACATATCTATGAATAATGGAAATAAAGCCTAAGATTATAAGATAAATTATTTAGATATATATTATAAGATAAATTATAAAGATAAATCTTCTAATGATCGCTTCATGATAAATTCAATTTCTTAATTAATTATATTGTCAAACATTCATTACATGCGGACGACTCAGATATTCAAGATAATCTACTCGAAAAAGTCACGGAAGGCCCTCTGATGACGACAAAAGAATTCAGCAATACAACAATGATCGACAAATGATCGCTCTTGGGTTTCAAAAACGAAGTGGGAAATAGTGCAGTGTTTTAAGTAACTTTCTCACACGTCTTATTCTGCTTGTAGTTTGAGTAAGACTGCTATCGATCAATTCTGTAACGATTTTCGGATGCCTATGAAATCTTTAATAGCTATTGCTTTGATTAGAAGGATTTTGAAATTAGAAAACTGTATTTCAACTTATCAGCTGTTTTTGAACTTGTCAGCTATCCGTTTAAGAGCTTATTCGGTCATTGAATGTAATCATGTAATATATTTACCTCTGCTGAGCCCCTAAACATTGAAGACAATGCTTTCACTTTTCGAAGATCGTCTTCCAATTGCGATATAAGTTGTCGTTGCTCCTCCCCATTCTGAACACTGTCAGCGTATCGCTGTGACAGCTGCTCCATTGATGCTGAAAATATGAGTAAATAAAATAGATCAAGAGTTAGCATGCAATACATGTAATAAGTCATTTAAAATCAATGTTCCACGAAGCAAATTGACCTTATTACCTTATTATCTGTTGATATTTCAGGACACACGAGTAGTGTCAACAGTCAACACGGCAAGTGAACTATACAGTTATCATACAGACATCTTCACATCGCGGACAATAACAATGAATGGAATCCACTTGTCGTAATGATGCAACTAGCATGTCGTAAAATATCAGCAGATAAAAAAATCAATTTACGTCGTGGAGCATTTTTTCTTTTAGCTGACACGGATGCACCGTTTATAATAAGTCACTTTATTTTTCTATTGATATAAAATTTCTATCACACTATTATTTATTATATTGTAAGCAATGAAGAGCAGCCAATGCTTATTATTTGGATAATTAATATTGATATGATAATTATCTTTTTAGACAGTCCGTTTAAGAGTGACCAATCCGTTTCTGAAATCGCTGCACAACCCACAAATTGCGTTTATCTTTTGTATATTCTCATCAAATTTAGTCGCAAGTGAAAATTTATTGCTATATTTATTCACTTGATATGCCGAGAGACTTAGTTTGGGAAACAGTGTGGTTTGCCTATCAATGAAGCAATTAATGATTGGAAACTAGTAGTGACTTCATAGCTGATCATGTCATGTCACCACCGCATTTGTCCTGATATCATCTTGGAGGTTCTAAAAATTTGTCGATCCAATTATCGGACGCAAACGTCAACAACTGCGACGTGAAGAAAATTCTATTGTTTGTGAACACGTGCAGACAACTGAGACAAGGCTAAGGATTGCAATCCCGGGATCCCGGGATCAATTTAGTTGTCATTTTGATTTCAATCGTAATTTAGTAGCTGTTGACTATTTTGCCTGGGGGAAACTAAATAGATTTTCGATATTTTTCTTTGATTTACTAACTCAATATTGTGTAATACAGCTGTGTGGAGCTGACTTCTGTGTTTGATTGTATGCTTACTTCGTACATATATTCTTCTCACGGGTAGGCCACAGGGACTAGGAAAGTTTCAGAAAATATGAAGAACAACAGAATTATTTCTTAACCTTCCTACTGCAATTCTGTCCAGCATTTATCATTAGTAAGGGCTAGAAACAATGACTGTTGTCTGCAAATTGCCTGTTGCAATACTTTTGGTGCTGTAAGCCTATATGTTTTTAAAATCTATACAGTCACATGTTGGCTAATACTGCGCGCTGTACCAAACGGTTGTACTGTGAAACCAACAATTTGGTGGTTTTGGATATTCTACATTCATATTTTCAGGAGGGATCACAACTACTAAATAGTCACCGATGCCCCTTCTTTTCAACTACATTTTCAATTTTTCATGTCGCAGATGACGGATGAACAAGGTAATCTTGACACACCTGTGCATGAAAATATAATAAATTCTGACTATTTCAAATAAGCTGTTAAAAGTTAACATCCATTCTAATAGACTGTCTGATAAATCTGCCTACCTGTTTGGAAAAAATAGTAAGGAGAGTTATTTTGGTTGTTAATAGTGGAAATGCACTTCAACATTCTCCGATAATTACATGTAAAATGATGAATAAAAAATAGTAGAAAATGCTGTGTGAATGCAATGTAGTAACCATTGTAGATGCACGTTATCCCGAAAAAATACTCAAGTCACCCACGTCCTGATTCATTGCTGACGGTCGGATTCCGCGAAGTGTGGCAAATTCTATGTAAAGGGAGCATTAGAATCTACTTTCTAAACATACTGCATTGAGATTAATTTTGAAATCCCGGATTGAACACTGTTGTTCTGAGTTTCGCCAATATTCAAGGCTGACGTAGGTATATGCGGGTAGCGTAGGACGTCAGATATGGAACATACGGAAATTATGCACTATAGAAAATTTTACTGACGGCTCACATGTGAAATTTCAACGCGATTGGGTGAGTTTAAGGCGGTAATGATCAGAAACATGAAGGCATGCGATTTTTAGTGCATCAAAAATGGTGCTGATGAAAAATGAGGACTTCAATAAATTGCTGCTGAATCTGTAATGTTTGGTTGCGAATGTCAACTTGTTAGACAAGTTAAATTGATGCCTGCACTTATCTTAGACTGTCCTGAGACAATCTGAACATTCTGCTGAACATTTCGAGAACTACAAATTGAGGCAATGGATGGCTGATTCGAATAAACATTAAGCTTACCCGCCTGAAAGTTGCAAATACTGTCAGACCTGACATGATAACGGAGTAGCGCCGATTCAGTTTTACGACAACGAAGATGATGGTTTAATCAACCTAGGGGAGGACTTAGGCGTGTGGTGCTATGGCGTTATTCGATTTCAACCAATAGGGGTAGGCCTATCTGCAGATGCCGTGATATTCAGGTCACATTAGAGCTTTCTTTAGTTTTCATGAAATGATGTCGAAGAGGTGTACTAGCTGGTCTATTGACGACCATTAAACACATCATCAAAATCGTGCTAGAATGAATTTCAAAAATTCCAAAATCAACTTTAGTCAGAAAAATAAAGAGCGAAAATAGATTATCTTCAGGGTGATTTACGAACGCACTGATGATGATTGTGGTGTAGCGAGAGGAAAATGCATTTTTTGCTATGAAGTTGCTGCTTGATTTAACAGTAGTTCTGCTCAGTAAATATTACAGATTCAAGAACTGACTGCTGATTTTATATTTTCTCAATGCTTCATGACCAAAGAATGTATCATTTTTATGGGACTTCGCTAGTACCTGATGAATGAGTTTTGAACAGTCCGTGATTAATTTTGTAACGTAAATCTTAAGTTTAAAAGTTTAATTTTTTTTGTTTCATTTTAACAGCAGTTCAAGGTCAAATGTTGACTGACTTGAAGTGTCTCATTGCCCTCCATGTCGGGTAATAGCCAATGAGAAACGTAACGTTTTACTACTTTGAACAATATAATATGAATGAAAAAAATGTTTCCTTCCTGAGATATTTTGGTTGAAATCAGTTAAGGACATGTTAATGGTGCGAGTATTTCATAAAATGCAATAGCCTTACAGAAAAGGGTGAAAATGAGTTTTTCTTCATTGTCCCATGTTGCCGACATACCGCGATGTTAGTCAGGCATACCGCACATGCCATGACTTCCTGCACATCTGAAATAGTACCCATGCACTATCGTCTAAATCATAAACAGTAGAGTCGCGTGATCCCCAACCATAGGCCTTCGCTCGGCATTGGAAAACTATTTCTATACCAGACATTTTTTATGCTACAACATTAATTTTCATAAAAGATGAATTTTCAATAACAATTTCCCGTGCATTTTTTAAGGCCAGGTGAATGCGCACTTGAGAAGTTGATTGCTCATATCGCTCAACCGCCTTACTCAAGGAGCTGAGATTACTATATCCCCTCTCTGTCCAGAGCACATTTTTCTCGAGAAAATAGGAGGCAGGGCCAACAGTTTCTTGTGTTTCTCACGGCCGGTCAGCCACTCACATGTTTGAAATTTTGATGCATTAAATTGACTTGTGCATTTCTTATTTCTTTCTCTGTAAGTACTTTCAATTTTTACATCAGGTGTTGGCCTACCTTGCTTGACGACTGTCATCTTTTCAGTATATTCTCTTTGGACGAAAGGCGTGGTTATGAGATCATCTACAGTACTAAACATAACGTCACATAAAACACGTAAAAACAAATTATGGAATTCTACCGAATCTGGGTGTAGTTCGAGTCAGATGTATTGCTCTGCACTCATTGGCGAACGCTCATCATCTGATCGTAGTCTTGCCTGAACGTCAGTCACTGTTATTGTTGACTTAGTGGCCTCTCTGACAAGAAACGAAGAGAGGAACAATTGTGTTGCGCTTCCCTTACTATATTTAGGTATCACGCCACAATCAAGAATTGTGGAGAATTTCATTGCAAAAATTGGAGAAGGCAAAGCATAATTATTTCTATCGGAAAGCCAATATTGGTGCGGCTGCGTGCGCTTACTGCCTCACACTCACACAACTCTCTTTCGCTCTGTCTGAACATCAATGCACCGTCTGAACACACGAATAGCGTGTGTATCTAATTGTTCGAAGAAAACGGAGATGATTAGAGTACGCGCTGCAAAACAGTTCACTCTGAGGTCAAGCGTCTGATTTTGAGACGAAAGCTGTGCGCAGCTATCACGAGAGGCTATCGAATTTAAATGAAACATATTGAATGATGACACTTTTCATTTTTATAAGTTATTTTTGAGGATGTGCCGAAGGCCTCGCAGGTACGGAGAAGACGCCAATGATCATAAACATAATGTCGTCATCGTGCTATGAGATGAGAAGAATGCCATCCTTCTTCCATTCAATGAAATATGAATTTAAGGCAGAATTTAGGTTTTGTTAAGCAAAGAATGAAGAGAAATTCAAGGGAAGCCTTTTATTAACGATTGTCTTGCCCTAGAGAAATTTTGCTCCACCTGCCAAGCAGGGTCTCCTGGACCCTCATTGTTCCAATATATTATTCTCACTTCTTGATGCAAAATAGCCGACTCAATTTCATATAATCACAACTTTCAAAGCCCACTAATACTTAGATAACGTTATTTTTATCAATGAAAATCATCATGGCGCATTCAGAATGCAGTTTGAACTCCTGTTTAGGTCTGCCGTCTGCATGTTATTAGCAAGAATGATGCATAGTTTAGCATATCAATATCAGTACTTTAATGGCAAAATTGAGTTTGATGATAGCAATTAAGTCGCGTTCTATGAATGCAACAAAACTTTTATACCGAAAGAAAAATTACATGACATACAAAATGCACAGATTAAAAATATATACCTATGTTTGTGCACCATATATCATAATACACTATACGTAGACTACCTACTCTAGAATGATCACAATTTGTAAAGACAAAAACGAAGCAACATTTCAATCGGCGAGTATAATGAGAGCATTATAGCTGCATCAAATATGAGCTGATAGAATGCTGGACTAGAGTTGCTGACAATCTTTTGTCTACACATGTAGGCCTATAGAAATCTGGATGCTATGTCATCATCAGGCGCAAGCTGAATTCAATCATAATCATTGCCTGAATTGCATTTGACCGATGTTCATACGGCAGTAGCTAATTGAGACACTGGGGACAACGAGTCGAGCATTCGTTTTTCTGTCTTCTGCAGAAATCTGCATTGGTCAGGCTGTATGAGTGCATGATCGTATTCAAGGGCGTTGAGGACATATTCTTCGCTTGTATACATATGCATGAGGTTTCGCCGCCAATGGCTAATGTTTAGCCTGTTAGACATCAAAAAGTTGATATAGGCTACCGAATTCTTTGAGGAAGCAATTGTCATTCAAGTAATCTACTCCTCTCAGGATACGGGCCAAGTTGAAAATCGTGCTCGCATTTAGTGAAGGCCTATTATCGGACCCTCGTGTGGGTTTTGACTTGCAGATTTTATGGTCTCGCAGGTATTTGTCCGCAACATCCTAACTATGCTATTGCATGTACTCATGGATGGTAATCGGCTTTGTGTTCCTCTTTCCCCGAGCAGGGACATTGGATGGAACCTGTGATCGGCAATGATATCATTTCATTTTTAAAATATCATTGCTTCAATACAAAATGCGAAGAATCTATGATTAGAAAAATATAATGGAACAAAACTTTTTGATGATATCATTTTTCCTCAGATTAAGATCATTTATTTATCATTGCCGATCTTTGGATGGAACTATAGTCTCTTTATTCTGAAAAGAAACAAAAGGATGTGCAGATTAGGCCTACTCCTTTTCTGTTTGCAGGTTTCTAATTTTGTTGGTCTGCCAAGTGTTTATGTGGTTTGGACACGACGACATTATGTTTTTTTCGAAAGCGTCCACACAATTCCTGATGGTGACATCTCCACTAAAAACTTTCCACTGATCGCGTCTATTTTCTCACAGCCAGGTGTCAGAATAAGCACTATATCATGCATCAGCTATGGTAGCACCGCGATGGAATCTTCATTACATATTCTATCTACATGCACACCAATCCGGTCAGTTTCGTCGTCTAACTTCTGGCCATGTCATCTTGAAAATCAACCGCTTCAGTATAGCTGGAATGTCACCCAGCACTGTCTCATTTCGGCCTACTCCTCACACCTGAGAACAGGTTCGTTAGAGGAAACGTCAATATAGTGTAATTTCATTTATCAGACCAGCTACTGATCATCATGGAGTGCTAGCAACACTCGCACATCAATAAATATTCCGAGTGAGCGTGGATTGCAGAGAACTTGACGGATTCCGTAACAAAGGTCCGGGAGACCCTGCTTGGCAGGTGAAGCACTTTTGCGTCGTAGCATTTAAACTAATGATAATTGGCGGTCCAAACTTTACATGTGGCTTCACTATATCAACTCATGAAAAGTCACGGAAGGGCTTTCGGATATAGGCTATTCATTATTTACATTTCTACAGCTGATTGAATATCAAAAAATCCTGATATAGGCCTACCTTGCAAAACATGACAACCGTATTTTCAGGAGTCTGACGAGATCTAATATTCGCGATCTATCACAGACCGTTCCAATACCAGGCCACCGCCCTAAGAATATGCAAAAATGAGCTACATAGACTCTACGCATCGAAACGTGTAGGCTAGTAACTAGCAAAGCGAAAAACGAATATATCACAATCACTTCTGGTACATCCCCTACTCTCCAGATGCAAAGTGATTGAAATTTGGTATGTAGTAAAATTCTACACATTAAATAATTCTACTTTTATTCTTAATATAATTATACTATTAGGTTTTATTTTACTTTGACATAATATTTAATTACCTTCATTTTACAGGTGAAGCAGGAGATTCTCGAAAAAGACGCACGGCCCTCAATCATCACACATTCAGATACACAACATTAAGTAGGCAGTAATTCATGATTCATGAGCCATGATTCATCGTCGGCTATGAAACGGGCGACCTGCTGTCCTAGTACCTCATCATATCAAGAACCTGGTATTGCACTTATATTTATGACTCAAGGATTGTGGGTAATATAATGGTCTGTTTCCCTTTTGCACGACTAGGACTTGAGAATCATGACATGTGAATACTGCATGTCTGCAACTTCAACTTCATGAAGCCATACTTAGAACAAAAAAATGTATCAATTTCATAATTCACATAATGTATTTCAGACACTTCTGATACAACAAAATTACAATTCGAAGTCACGTATAAAAGGTTTCAACAAAACTACAGTTATTAAGAGTAGTTATCATGAAATGCTGCATTGTGGATTTTTAGCTTGCAAATTCAAATGGACGAATTCATGATTTCAGACTTAAACTCCTCTAAAAAAGCATTAATTTCGGAATTATTTCTGTAACCCATTTCATTCTGAACATTATGAAGCGCGAGAGCAATAGCAATTTCTCTCGGTACAATTTTTGTACTTTCTAGAATTACATGAGGAACGAGACAGGTAATATGTATCTATAACACATTAACTATCCAATCCCGACTTCACCTTTGAAACATATATCTAAGGAAAGGCACTTCTCTATTTTGTTGGTTTCAACAAAGCCTCGGCCACATTTCATAAGCTGAAATGAGATAGGAGGACAAATATCAAATAAACAAACATCAGATAAAAAAACTAGTAATTCTGAGGAGCAGCTATCCAGATCATGAATATTTTGCAAACATTGTCCAGAGTCTAAAAAGCATTCTACAAAGCGAGCTGTAGACCATCAGTGTCCAGAAAATAACTATACACATCTCATATAAGGATTGTTTTTGGACTACAATACAAGCATAGAAGCGGAGTCGGAACATAACTACAAGAGTACTCAAAAATGCATTCAAAAAATTGAGTTATTCTGCGATTCAGAACGTAAGAACTTACAAGCATCATAATTCTTCGCCTCACAATTAACAAAGAATACTTAGACTTGAATGTCGAATGTAGGGATCGAACGACAACTAGAATGATTAAACAAATTGTACAAAAGACGTGAAATAGTTGACATCAAATAAATGATAATTTAGGCAATGAAATATTCCTGATTTATTTGATGCTGGATAATAAAGTAAATTGAAATGCGTAATTCATTCCATTGTAAAAGTGAACTAAGATAAACCTTAACTGTTTTTGACATAGTTTCAATACATGGAACATAATTGAAAGATGAAATAAAATGCAGCTACTTAAAAATTTATACTTTAAACACTACAGAAATTGATTCCTTAACCAAGTAGACAACATTATTCATAACTGCAACAAATTATGCTAACGTATCTATCTACCTTTCAGATGGAGCATCCGAGTCAGAAAAAATAGTTTCCTAATTCAAAAGAATACAGCAAGCAAGGTAAACATTACCTCTATTACTGTAGCCAGTCAATTTTTAAACAATAAGAACGCCAATGACTTTCATCATACTTCCTTATTGATTACTTAATCTAAATGCTCAAGATGACTCAACCAGGGCTATTGTACCAAAATAGTATCTGTTGATTAGAAAATGATAAACAAATCACGCTGAAGTTTAAATGAGGTCTTATAAGTGGAAATTTTTTAATTGATAAAAAACAACTGAGCATTTGTTATTTAATAAATATCACATTCAAAGCATAGAAAATAATTTCATATGATCACAATTTGTGATCAATATTAGAAACCAGTATTTGCATGAAATAAAATATTATTACTGATGCATGACCTTTAAATTGAGAATATAAATTGAAAAACTTTATACACAATTGCAACTGGAAAATTCTATTTATGTCTTCTGTTCATGCTCAGAAATATGCCACCCATTAATATACTTATCTGAGAATATCATAGGAAAATTATATACTTAAATAATAGTTGTATATAAATATTTCAACACGGATATATGACATTTAATATAACATATATAATGATATTTAATGAATTCAATTGATGAAATGTAACAATACATTAATTTTCAATTGGTCCCTATGTCTATGTCGACTTTATTCTATTATTTAATATCACAGCGATTATCTTTCTGAACAGCTTCTTAATCCATCATTAAAATTGGTAGAACAGTCCCAAAAAACGTAGGCACTGCAATATTATGAAATTGCACGATGTATTCACACATGCATTTTCCACATACTAGCGAAACAATATTTTCACATAGTTTCGATTTTTCTGCAAGATGGATTACAGTTGTGTTCAGCAGTAGCAATAAATCCACTTAGCGACCTTATCAAAGTATTATAAACGCCTTTCACAAGTACAAGATATAATGAGAAATTAAACTGTAGCAAAATGAAAAATAAAAAATATATAACTCAATAGCTCTAAAAACATTGTCGATGACAGGTTTCAAACTTCACTGTAGATGAACGAATGAATGATAAAGCAATTTTGTAAGACAATCTTCGGTAACAGAAAATATAGTACATTGGCATACACATGCACGTGATAGAATGAACGTATAATCAAAATTACAAATAAACGACCAACGAGCAATATACATTCAAGAGATAGTTGCACGAAGTGTAAAGCTGCAAGTTTTGGACGATAAAGAGACATGGATTCAGACATGAATAGTTGTCAGTGAAAGTAATGAAAATAGCTTCGAATGTGGACAGACATGACATTACATACACTGTCGATCTAGCGGGTCGAACAGTGCTCTCGAAATACAAGTACATAAAAACTGGCACGTTAAGTAGGTCAATCCGCGACGAAGCGAAAGACAGATAGAAAGACAAAGAAAATTTAAGACATGAGTCGAGGAATAAAAGTTAAATGGAATAAATGGCATTGCTGAAAGCAATAATAACTTATTCTGTTTGCGGTTTAAAGACTCACAGTGGCATCCACTAACGAATGGACTAATCGCTACTTTCGGTTATAAATGGCGCAAGAGATGTCGCATCAGAGCTTAAGGAAAATATATGATGCAGCCCTTTACTGCACGTTGAAATGTTGTGTTGGAGAGTCATCCATAGAGGTGAAGCATTCACTGGCGGTGATAATTGAAGAAATCATCCGTGCAAACTGCTCATTACATGTTTTGACCAAACAATGCCATTTCTTGTGATTATTTCGATTGACAAGCTAAAATTGGTCGAGTCTGTTCAAAAATTGGAATTCTATACAACACAAGGACATGAGAAGTGCTGATCTCATAGCCATTTTACACTGAGTACACTGAGACAGTGAGTGATACACTGAGTAGTTTACTCGAAGCAAAACAACAGCAGTATCGCTCCAATTTACGAACTTAGACAACAACTTAAACTGCCAAGTTCTATTCTATGATGTTAGACTTGAGGTATAGCGACAGGGATGGAAGATCATGTCTTGAAACGTTAATAGCCTAAATGTTAAGTCGATGTGGTGCTTGCTCTAGAAAGTGGAGTGATGACAATCATTTTCTTGTTAGTATCTAATTACTCAAATGATTTTTACAATGAAGCTGATCTTCATCGTGTAGAATCCATCAAGATCACTTAGGAGCATACCCCTCACCAATATAGATGCATTATAAGTTCTGCCATTCCCAGTTCGAAGTCTATAAGTTCTATTAAGTCTACTGAAGCTATAATTATCTTTCATAACGGTTTATCTGTACTATAAAATTACAGCAAATTGCACAAAATTGTAGATTCTTTTAAGAATTCATCGACCCATGACTACAGGATGGAGGGATGCTGAGACAAAGAAACATAGAAAGGCAATAAGAAACAGAGCAAGTTGAAAGAGACTTATAAGCGAACGGTTAAGTGCTGAAAATAAATCGCTTTGTACATTACATGTCTGTGCAAATTCTCGTTGCTTTAAAACCGGTGGATGGTCGAAATGGGAAAAGGGTAAAGAATTAGGACAAAAAAAGAAGTAATCTGGACCAAGTCGCAAAGCAACTATCCTGCAAAAAAGAAGCTCAGGGAGCTGAAGAAAGTACTTTTGAGCCTCTAAGGGTGTGGGACACACGCATAGCACAAGTCACATGGAATGCTTTGTAAATTCAAGTCTGCACCACAAATCCTCAACCCGCGCTGCTCAAGAAGCGAACTGGTCGGCAGAGCACATCGACAGACTGGATCCCAAACTTTCGTCGAACTCAAAATAATCCATCTTTTCCTGCTTCCAGATACGGGTGGGATTGGTACGTTTGCGTTTGTTAACAGGTTGACTGGTTTGGTGATTGCTGGTATGGACGGACTGATTAACGCCACCGCTACATGTGGCAAGGTCCAGCGCACACTCATTCTGCTCAGAATTACTCTCCTCTTTTGTAATATTAATCCGCAGATCGCATGGAGCTAGGTCTTCATCGATAGACGAGTGGGTGCCGGTATTGGACATAATAGGGGATGACGCAAGGTTCAAAATAGGAAAGGTTGTAGAGGAGGGACTGTCACAACTTTGATTGGGACTTGTGGACGGACCGATAAACATTTTGGTACGCATCCGATGATTATGAAACCAATTGTTTATCGTCTTCAACGGCAATCCCAGCTGACGTGAGAGATCATCCAACGTGGACGAACTGGGATACGGCTCTCGGTTGTATATAGTAAGCAAAACATGCTTTTGAGATTCAGAGAATACAACCCGAGGTTTCTTGCTGGATGAGGATGACGACATTTGATTAGGAGTGACATCGCAAAGACAATCCAAATTTCTTTTTGTACAACGGGCTCCTGAAAGAATACGAACAGATGAATTAGAGCATCTTTCAGACATAGATAAAGGTTATTAGCAAGAAATGTATATGTCGTTCAGCTATGACCACAAGAAATTCTCCGTAGGATTACCCAAAATCATGCTACCACTTTTAAGCTTATTCTCTTGTGACATTCTTGTCTATCATGAAACATGACACCTGCATGACTTTTGATAAATTTCACATTACTATGACACCTTATTTTAAAACAAATTAACTACGAACTCAGTCTGCTTACTCAACACAGTAGAACACGAAGTAATTTCATTGGCAACCCCGTTGGTCATTCATGAAACTTTTATCTGGTAATTTGAGGGTTATAAGAAAGTCTTGATGGGCTCTTAACGTCCAGCGCCCTCTGGGCCTGGACGTCATTATCGACCCTAAAATGTGTTGGACGCCGAAGCCCCGTCAAGATTTTCTTTAAGAAGTCATGATATCGGAATTCTCCATCTGTTCTTTCCAGATTAAAATACGCGAGCTTTCGATGGTTCTCGGCGCACTTTAATCATGTGATGAAATGATTGGATTTTCTTTGAGACTTACAAACAATTAGTGCACTTTGTGACTAGAGATCGACCGTGTTTGATTTTGTTGCGGTACCCGTGCCCGGGTAGTTGCTTGAATTTCTAACCGGACCGTGCCCGTGAAAACACTAGGCACGGCCCGTGCCTTTGCCGTACTCGGGTACTACACTAGGAATCACTAGTACTAGATAGAGATCACCGTACCATCACTACACCCTATCTGCATCCACTTCCTGTTAACCATGTAAGCGAATAGTTCATGACCATAACCCGGTGCTTGGCAGTTAGTCATCATTTTTTTGACAAATGCTTTAATCAGTCATGTGATTTTTCTGGTGATTCCTGAAATTTCGGTTGCGCTCCCTATTCTAGCCTCTAATACAAATTTCCTACATTTAAATCAATCCAATGAAACTCCCTTCCATCATCAATTTGCGCCAGGGCCTTCCAGATTAAACTCACATTAGAGATCAATCTTTAAATAAGGTGCTTTCTAGCTGGCTCAAAGTTAAATTCGAATGGTCATTTTTAAGGAATAAGGCTTCATTAAGCTTCTGATCAGCTTTAACAGTCATATCGTTCTATGCAAGAATAACTAGCTCTGATATCTTGCATCGTCTACTATTATCTTAATATTATCAGGTAAGTTACTACAATCTACTATTTATTGAACAATAGATGTAGTTAAGTCATGCGTTTGTCAGGCAAGGAAACCAAGCACGGTTAAATTGGTTTCCAATGCCGTGACCGTGTCCGTGCCTGGTCAATGGCCGTGCCCGTTCCCGGATACCCCGGTCTTTATTCGTGACCTAGAACCTTATCCCGGGAGTGCTGAAGATGCGATTAATTGCCTTGACGATTTTTTGGAAAATTAGCCGATAGTTGGGCAATAGTATTTATTTATCCTCCTTTATTGTATATTATTTAAAAGACACTACTGCTCAAGGAAAAGAAAGTAGCGGTCTGTAATGAAATCACTTTTACAGCAAGGAGATACAGTCATCAAAGCAATTTGAAGAGAATTACGTCGTTGCTATTGTACTTAAAATTCAGTCGCTCTTCATTTCATTCCATAGAGAATGTAGTTGCGATCAAGCATTTCAAATTGAAATTACAAAAAAGAATATTGGAATAGAAATAGAATTCCGACGATTACGTAAACATAACTTCATCAAAATACAGTCATATATGTGTGTGAAGTTAGCGGAATCATTCAATTCAATGCACTGTATTTAAGTGGCATTATGCTACGAGGCTTTATAAACTAAAATATAAAACACAAACCATTTTTTACTACAGCGTGATTCTATTCGAGACAGCTTTTCTTCATCAATAATTTCAGCCCCCTGATCACGAATTTGGACTCAGATTCCACTAATTCGCAATTATTTTGAAAAATTCACGTTTAAAGCATTAACTTCATAGTCTCGCTAATAGGTACAGCAAACAAATTTATTTTGTCACTAACTGATCCAAATAGCTGCGCTGATCATAAATATATACTTTATTTTTCATAACAATGCAGTTTTACCGGAAATCCGAATTTTACTTTCTCTGCAATCTGATTGTGAAGTTACCGGAACCAATTTTAGTCCTAAAATTTCTTGATATCTCGCAGATTTCCGGTTAAAACTGCATCGTTATAAAAAATGAAGCACATTTTTGTAATCTACGCAACAAATTGGATCGGGTAGTGACAAACTAAAACTGATTCATTGCGCTTCTCAGCGAGGAATTTGTTCCGCTAACTTCACACACGTCCGGTATATTCAGTTCTCCATATTTCAGTTCAGTAACTTCAGCAAAAATCCACTGTCTAAGCTACCCGTTTCCCGTTTCATGCAGTCTGTTCCGAGTGTGAGAAATAATCTTGCTACGAGATCATTGACTTTCCATACAGCGTCATCCAATATCATAAACATAAAGAAATTCGTCAATGTCATTTTTGATTATTTGATTCTGGTTGGTTGGTCGTCAAAACTTCAATATCCAATTCATGCAACTAATTGCACACACCATCTATTATATGACTCACTAGAATGAGATTATTCAATGCCATTATTTATGCCAATGCTTCTACCAGCACCCTTTAGAATGCAGAATTGATACATGTAGAAAAGAAGGAATGTCTGTCCGTTGACCAATTACCGCATGCCTTGTGTATGACCGAAAGCGGTGACTAAAACTGATAATTCATACAATATAATATAATATAGTCCATGCGCATCGAGTACGCACGCTCATATACAAAGACAATGGATTTCTAGAGCTCGAAATGAAGAATACAGATTTCGAGATCTATGATTAGCGCCCGACACTATTAAAATTCAAAGGAAGACCAGAGACACAAGAAAATTTTGGCATCGAAGGAGGAAGACTGTGTATCGAGGGGCTGAAGGACAAACGACACAGTCGATCGAAATAGAGCGACAACTATTTTGCCCATGTAGATGATGCTACCATGATACGGCAATCAGCAGATATCCTGCTAGTCGACGTCAGTGGATACTGCAGCATCTGTATGCAACAGCGATTCGAGCATTACAGTAAAACTTCTTATATATACAAATATCGCACCTAACAGAGATCCATTCTAATTTTTTCGGCCGTGGCGGAATTAAATGAATAACTTGCAGTTAAGAATGACTTAACAGTGCTTCTTTGCGCATCTCAATGGCTTAGTAATGCTATTAGAGATTTGCTGGTCTAACAGTGTTTCTGTGCGGTCACCCTTGGTCAACGTGGACGCTATGCTACAATAGGCGATGAATTGACCTATGTATACAACGCATCGGCAGCTGATGCACCAGAGGAGGATGACGAGCTTGAGCAAGTGCCCGCATTTCCAATTACGGGTGGACAAGCTCGACAAAGGTGTCGAAAATCGGTGTGATATCTCGAGGAGAGATAGACCATGCAGACCATGCAGGCAAACGAAATTCATTACATCTGGAACACAATTAGGCACATAGACCGCTTTCATATATAAGAGTAGCAACAAAATCGATCCTTGACTCCTTAAATCAGTTGATGTGATGTCAACATTCATGTTATATCTTTTTGCCGCAAAATGCAGTTGTCCTTCTTGAGATGCATGGGTTCACTTTTATGTATATTTACAAGAAGCCTACTATCATATATTTCAAAACTAGACTACATTGATGGTGTCGTTATATCGCATATTCATTCGTTGCCAAAGTCACTCGATCATCATCAGCATCATTATCAGATGAGATCCACTATTCATCGAGGAGTTCAGCGATAATAGATACTTCTTTAAAAAAATTGAGTGATGGTTACAGTTCCGCTAGATGTGGAGACATTGACCACTTATGGCTTCCAATATTTCTAGTGAGATTTCAGTGGCTGCTACACAACAAAAAATCAGTGAAATGAGACAAATTACATCAATCTGCCACAGTACACAGAGATAAATTGCCTTGTCTGTGTGATTTGGTCTAGATTCCTAAATACTGATGGTCACGGTCAGAACGACCGGTCAGAACGGTGACGGTCAGGGAATTCAAGCCTGAATTCTGATGAACTAGACCTTTAGCGCCACATTAAACGTACACAGTCAGTAAACTTAGATTGTGTGGAGTCGAGCGTTGTGAATACTATTTCCATTTGACGAATTTATCAAGGAGAAAAATCGAGTTAAAGATCTGTAGTTTCACTTGACAGACCTGTCTGCAATTGGACCGTTGAAGTTCGTGGATTCTCTGATAAGAGCTACTTCTGTAAGGCGCGCGCTTGGGCAATCACACAAGCCAAAGAGAGACGAATATCTATGTCAAATCTCTATCGCCTGCTACCAGTGCATACAATGAATGAGATAGGATCATGACCGCTCTAGACTAACCCGCAAACGAATGAATCTATCTAAAAAATGAATGGGCTGGTTAGACTCGATCGCTTACGTGCGATTGATGTCTATTGGCAGGATCAAAGCCATCTAATGAAAGCCATATACATTTTGAGTTTTTGTTAATAGCTCTCCTAGAACATGCAACAATAAAACTTTTGTAAATCTAATTGCAATCGTTTAGATGATTTTCAACTTTCTTAAATGTTTAGTCAAGGCATTTTCCCTCACACAAAGGAACATGATTAATAACTAGAAGACGGAATGAACTAATAACCATTGTGGATATCCTTTGATGCAAGTTAAGGTAACATGACAAAACAAGATCCTGACTCGATTACTACAATATCTAAACAAAAACATAGCTATTCATAACGTACTCAATCAATCTGGACGCCTCATTAGAAGAAATACTTTATACTTCTAATAAGACATGCCTTTACTTGTTCAGGGATAAGAATCGGGATTCACTTCTTAAGGGATTCAAGGGAGGGCTAGTTGTACATTTCAGACATTCATGCCCCTCTACTGCATGCAATGTTTCAGAACTTTTCTGTCCTCATCCCCGATATTTCTTTGCATGATTCTTTGCAAAGAGTGACTTTATGCATAAAGAAATATGTGTAACAATTAACCTATGAATTATTTAAAAATGTTATGCATTCATACAGGAAATGAGTTTATTATTACTCACCTTTCAATTCCTTCTGCCTCTCCTTCAGTTTTTCTACTGCATCGTTCTTTATCACGTCATCCAGCCATTTTTGCATTCGAATGTATGGTTCTCGACCCTTGATACTGAGCTGAGACCAAGGTTTGGGCTTCGATAACAATTCACTGACGGATCCTTGACTCAACCCCAAAACAACTTCTCCAAACAGTCGCTGGCCTAAATTGTTCACTTGCAGAACTTCTTTGATGCAGTTGCTGACTATCTGAGTGTCAACTTCGGCTGAAGTTTTGGCAAGGTGATAAATGGATGCCGGATTAGCATTAGGTATGTTCTCTGACATATGTTGAGCACAGTTGGACTCTTCCTTCGGTGGTGTTGCCTCCCTTGTAGGTTGAGAGCAAACTGTCAATTGAATAGGAGCTTCCTGCGGTTGAGAGACAGTAGGAGGCTGTGGAGAGGGAGAAGGACTAGTCGTCAACTTCAAGGTAGTGACTTTTGGCTTCGTCTCTATTGCTGAAGTCAAGGTTAAGGTAAGCGGCTCCGCTTTCACACATTCCGAACTTTCACTGC
The DNA here is from genome assembly GCA_907163375.1 of Prostheceraeus crozeri. Taxonomy (NCBI): domain Eukaryota; kingdom Metazoa; phylum Platyhelminthes; order Polycladida; family Euryleptidae; genus Prostheceraeus; species Prostheceraeus crozeri. The sequence goes on from CAJQUW010014461.1 coordinate 19,829, forward strand.
AGCTGCTTTTCACTGAAGAAACGCCACTGAGCCCAACATTGGCAGGACTCGAGCTTCGAATTAACGTTTCTACAGCCTTCAGGTCATTTAGAAATAGTTGCATTCGAATGAACGGCTCTCGACCTTTATGTGTCAACATATTCCAGGATTTTGGACGTGCTAGAAGATCTGAAACACTGCCTTGACTGAGGCCAAGTACTTGATCTCCGAACACACGCTGTGAGATTGAATGTAGAGACAGCAATTCCTTTACTTTCGCCACCAACGATTCTGTGCAAATAGGTTCAAATGATTCCAGAAATTCTTGAGACAGCGGTTGTAGCGTCGCCACTTTACTTGTCATCGTGGGAGAATGAGTATTTCTGGATAGATCGCAAGCGACATCTGGATCCATGTCACCAAAAAACAAACTTCTAGAGAAAGGCCTTGTTATTCCAGCCAAGCTCTTCGTAATTTGTGTCATTTTCGCCAATGGTGAGATCGAGGTGGGAGGAGCCTTCCCTGAACCATTTCCAGCTGTGTTCAAAGTCACAGATGGAATTGCTGATGATTTCGAGTCATCATTTATTTCCATTGTAGCTGATTGGTGGATGCTGGCTTCTTTTAACTCTGGATGATCCCTCTCCAAACGACTGATTTCGTTCTGATATTTTTCATACGATGCTTTGTCTCCGACTCGAGTTGCATTAGCGGAAATCTTGCATAACTCCTCATAGTAAATTCGACGCACAAGACTAGATGCGTCATTCGCGGAAACGGCTGATGGCTTGTCTATATCTACGTTGTTGATTTTACTCGGCTCTCCAACTGTCTCTAACGTACTCGGCTTCTCATCTTCAGTTTTATCGTTGTTTTCTAATCTCAAAGCTGGAGCAACACTGCAGATCGGTTTAAGACAGGTAATCATTTGCAAAGCAGTTTCTATTGCCTTGACATCAATACAGGAGAGCGGAATTAATCCACCATTCGGAACTGTGGATGGCACCTGTAACGAAATAGAAATAATATATTGAAAAACTGAAGCCATTTACACAAAATTGTGAAAAAATGAATGATCACATCATTTGTACAAAAAGGTTGCGAAGGTACCTGTTAAGCAAAAAAACATGTTAATTGGCAGTGTGACCTATTATCACGTCGCAAAAATTCAACGTTTTAGTTTAGAGTGTTTAGCAAATCCATCTTTCAAAAAATTCATTCCTCAAAATTTGAATTCAGCTAACTTGTTGATAAAGATTCAGGAAGTTCACAGAAAACTGGTAAAATAACATTCAACAAAAAGTCTGATAAATTATCATTCCGACATTGCATCATGGTATAATCTAGGTGCACGGTCGCTGACAATCCAGTGAACCCAGGGACCATTTCTCAATTTCACCTTTTTAATTTGATGAAATATCGACGGCTCATGCGCATGCAAAATCATATTTTTTTTACAACGATTCTGCTTGTGATATTTCATTTCAGTAAAATAACTGTAAGTATAGTGGATAGCCAAAGGTCTCAGAAGGGCAGAATTTGCTTTTCAATATGTTTCATTATATGAAAAATTATTTTGTTGATATCTATAAAGGTGGTTTATGTGTGAAATCCTTCGCTTACATCATGCTCGCGTACGTACGTTGTGCAAGAAGATGGTAAATGCACGTATATGTTGCTTTAGCACATGATCGTGCGCTACTGGTTGGACTATGTGAACAAGTCAGCATAAATGTCTAAGATAAAAGTTTTCATTATATTCATTGCTCGACGACAAAAATTACATGTTGACACTTTAGAAAGTTTTCACTGCAGCTTGAATCTCCACAGCTACTTTGAGAGTCAAAGAAACTGACAGTTTTGATACAGGTCCATTATATCCCTCAGATCTTTGAGAGCCCAAAAAAGCTCAGATCTCAGTGAGTTTAGGTAGTTCAGAACACAGCTAACACCAATTGACATTTTTTGTGACCCGGCTTCCATCACTGGAATTACTGAATGGCAAAGAAGCAGCGTTGAATTTAAAGTTTCTGGTCGAAATGTATAGGCAAAAACTCCGTTCAATTGGGATGATTACATTCGACAGCGTTCATATGTGGAAAATAGCAAAATATGTCGAGGACAAACTTCTGATGAATAATGTGGTCTCGGTGGAACTTAAATACACGTAGGATATCTGCATGTTGTAGCATTCAGTCTTCGGAAATATGCAAATATAGTGAGAAAAACAATTGGAAATTGAGACAAGAAGTGACTGAATAACACTGTCAATCGTTTGCAACTACATGCATGTATTCAGGAAAACACGTAGTGAAACTTTGAAACGAAACATGGTTACATCTCATATTCACATTTTCGAGAATATAGGATGCAGGCTAATTGCTCAGTTATCATGAATCAATGTGCGTCCAAATTGATCTAACTGTATCAAAATACGACATACTTGTTGATTGAACAAATAAGTTTAATACTAGTACACGCATTTGCAAATAGGCCAGCGGACATAGATTCAAGCAATTCAAAAGTGATCAAAAGGAATTCGACCGAAAATAAAACTAAAAATGAATTTAAAATCAGGGTTTTCAAAATTTCGAGGCACACTTTAATAATCACAGACAAGACCGTGTGACTTAAAACCTCCAGACAGCAATAAAAAAGCTTCTTTGTTCAATAATCCATATTCAGGTGATTGCATATAAATAAAATAATTAGTAGTGGCATTACACAATCTGCTGATAATCTCAAAATTCTGGATAATCTTCAGAATGCAGAGACGTATGCGCGTGTAGAGATATCGCTGTGCGATCAAGAGACAACATATTGTTGTGGACTTTCATGACAAGTTTACATACTTCACCAAACGTGGATATGAAGTTATAACTGATAGAAGACTTGAATAATGGACTGGCGTTCATTCCGTTTGGACATGTCTACGGCATTGACAAGCCGAAACGTCGTCCTGTTATTTTCCTTTTTAATATTGAATAGTACTCTTTGGAGAATATATATATCTGGTGTTCCTCTCTACTTACAACTGATAGTACGGTGTATTTATTTATATCAAGCTAATCATTCATATTCCTTTAATGTGCATTGAAATTCATTGGAAACATAGAAAAAAACGCATTCATGGAAGCTGATAAAACTAACAAATTCCTTGACAGCAGGTTGGCTTAAGCATGTTTGAAATGGATAAAATCAACACTCTTCCAGAATCAACGATCTTAAAGAATTTTTCCGATGCATCAGGTGAATAAACAGACGATAAATTTAGTTATACTTCAAAGAAATCATTGCCGGTTGCAATAAAAAATCTTCATGTTTTCAAAATCAGCGAGTAGTCAGCAAGAGTAGAGTAGTCCAGCAAACAAAATAGATAAAATAATTGTTGTTGGCTGCTGATAGGAAAATAAGCCAGGTAGTTAAATTTAACTAGTGATCTCTTTCATATGTTAATTGCTATAGTTGCTAAAAACCCCTTTGAACAAAATATAGTGATGCATCACAGAGAAACAAATGATGTTGTACCTAAACAGCCCAACAATGAAGCCAAAAAAAAAGAAGCAACGATAGAACTCTTCTGAGCAAGATATCGAAACAGATATCGCCCTGGAGACAACCCCACAGCAATTTTACTCGGCAATAACGACGTTGCTGAAGTATTCCATCACAAACTTTGGTTCGATTGCTTGGTCAGACGAAGTTGGTGGTGCTTTTCATGTACAAAATGCGAGTGTTTGGCTATTGCTCAGCTGAGAAAGCAAGGATCGGGCTGCTGGTGACGCTTCTTTTTTCGAACAACGACATGAAAAAACTGAAGCACTCGTGTGAATTTTGAATTATATAATGCTGTAAGCCTTGCTATGCTGCTGATTGCTAAATAAAAATGCTCATTGAGATTTTTTTGTTAAAACGATAATGCAGCGTTATGACTCCATTATCAAGCTATGCAAGATATCTTGTGATTATATTACATAATCTTATTATTATCTGTCGTCCACACATTGATCAAACGCTGTGTAGATTTTGTGGTTATTATTATTATTATTATTATTGTTATTATTATCCTGCAAAACATGAGAATGGAGTCATAGCCTCGAAATATCGTTCTAATAAAAAATTCAACGAAGATTTTTAGTTAACAATTACCAGTAAGCTTCGCAGTATAATTTATAATTTGCACAAAATTCAATCAAAATGCTGTCTAAGGAGAATCACTTCTACTAAATTCTCTGTGCCTTTTGGTCACTGAACCACATCTCAAATTGCCGCACACAAAATCTGAATTCATACATTTTACAAGCAAGAGAATCTCGTCGGATCTTTGGATTAATATGCTCTATTACGTAGTTCTTCTTATGAAATATCTTTCAAAGCTAGTATAAGATAAGTATAAAATAATAAACTGAGGGGCTGCAGAAAAAATATTCAATGGATAAAAAGTCTTTCGATTTGTCGTCGGCATGACAGCCTGATCACGTATAAAGAAGGATACATACATGCTCAATTTTTGATGCGCTTATTTTTCTCCGTACATGATCAGGCTGTCATGCCAGCAAAACTTTCCAAGATTATAGATCCATTAAATATTGATTCACCAGGTTTCAGTATATTCATTCTGACCCTATCACTTAATTGTCTTTGAATTGTGCAAATAGGCATGCAGGTACATAGCAAACATCTTTAATTTGCAGCATCCATACAGGCATATTTTTTCATATTTGAGGACCATTGTAAATTAGCTCCCAGCTACAAATGTTATCCTCGTTAAATATAGAATTTATTATTATTATTATTATATTCGAGTTTTTCAATTTGTTATAGTAACATAATATGCAGCACAGTGTACATATAACCCCATATCGCTGCCTTTAGATCAATTATATAGCAAAATGATCGATCAGTAAACAGTGACGATGACTAGCATACCTTAATGCTCATTACGACCGTGGTATAATTTGCTATAAAATCCTTTCAAGTGACTTTCAGCATAATAAAGAAACAGAAACTTTTTCACATACACAACATATTAATAGCCTACTGCCAAGAAAGTTAGCGTTTCTCCTATTTCAATTAAGATTTCGGTACTTCTATTCTCCCCCCCCCCACATTTTACTCCGGATTGTTGCATCGTCAACGATCTTCTCTTGATCCTAAGGGCAGTTTCACTACCGTCGCAAAAGCGTTGAGTTTGTAAAATTCCTCTTATCTGACTTGTAGAACATTTACAGCATCAGAATTAGACAACTGCTCGTCATTTGTCTGTAGACAACAATCACACGAAGTTCATGATCACAGATTACGTTGTATTCTAGCTGAGTATCCAAGGGACCAATCCTTCATCCCAGGGTTCAAGTAAGACTTCTCAGTCGTGTTGTAGTGTCAGTCAGTGACAGATGAAGTCTATTCTAAATCCAATGTGACTAAGTTTGATGAAATTTGATGAATTTGGAAAACTTGAAAAATGTGGGGGGGGGGAGAGAATAGAAGTACCATATTTCTTTACCAGCTCAGTCAGCTGGATGAAACGATGAAATACACAAACAGAAAAACAGGCAAACAATTAACAAACACTGGGCAAAACATTTTTGAAGATGACGTACTAGACAGTAACTAGATATTAAATATTAACATTCTTCTCTAATCGTACTCGTAAAAAAATGAAAGTGGTCACTAGGTGTGTGTTGCAATAATTGAAAAAAGCACTGAAAAATCATGTTCGAGAGCTGCGCACACAGGCAGAATGTTAAACGTAGCTTAATTTTATGCATAATCGATCACATGCCAATTTCCTTAATACTTTAGCTTATTATCGAAATGACATAATAGTTTTAAGCAACATATATATTTAAAATTCAGAAATTTACGCTCCGTTTGCATTCTCACTCTCACTCATCCCGTTTTACGGCCGTTTTCCCCGCTTGCGCGGGGGTTGGCCGGTCACTCCAGTCGACAGCTGCTTTCTCCAACGAACTCGATCTTTGGCATCCGCCCGCGTCAATCCAACTTCTCGCATGTCCTTCTCCAGACCCAACAGCTCTCTGAATTTGCGCCACGCACAGCGGGTCCTTGCAATCGATGCAGTGTTTGCACCTCCGTTTCCATCGATGACATCTCCGAGATAGCAAGACGATCTTACTCTGTCGATGCTGGCTCCATCTGACAACTTCAGTTCTGGTTGTTGGTTGGCGTTTCCTCCACCCTGTGCTTCGCATTTGCTACATCGGAATGTTGCAGCATGCTGGTAGCTTCGAAGGGGAACGTGCAACCCAGAGCATCGGCCGTGAATCCAGCCTTCACACTCAGTGCACTTGATCGAGTTCGTGCCTACGCCTTTTCCACAAATCGCACATGGCCATTTTCCTGATCTTTCTTCTGTGCCACAGCTTCTGCCTGATGCCATCATTTTGGTCTTTGCAATGTTAACTTTCAATCCCTTTGACTCTAAGCATTCTTTCACCGGCATACTTTCTCTCTTAAACCATCAATGCTTTCAGCCACCAAAACCAAATCATCCGCGTATAGCATCTCCCATGGTAGACCTTCTCTGACTTCGCTTGTCAAGACTTCCATTACGGCTACAAACAAGAAAGGACTCAGCACAGAACCTTGATGCACGCCCACTCCAACATCGAATTCTTCGCTAACTCCGTGCTTCGTTTTCACAACTGTTCTCGCTCTCTCATACATTGACATCACCGCATTTACAAGACACTCCTCGACTGCCAGCTTCCTCAGAGCCCATCTAACCACCTCTCTCGGCACACGATCGAAAGCCTTTTCGAGATCTACGAAGGCATAAAACAGTTCTTTCTTCTTGTCCATATACTTTTCCTGCAGCTGTCGAACCACGAAGATAGCATCAGTCGTACCCTTGCCAGGCATGAAACCCATTTGCATGCTGTCGATGTTCACCCTTTCTCTCAGTTTTCGTTCCAATACCCGCTCAAGCACCTTCATTCCATGTTCCAGCAACTTGATCGCTCGATATGACCCACATTCAAGTGGATCACCTTTCCCTTTGTAAATAGGTATTATAGTGCTCAGGGTCCAGTCGTTTGGGATTCTTCCCGAGCTCGCGACAAGGTTACAGATGTCCGTCATCATTCTTACTCCTTTCTTTCCAGCGGCGCGTAACATCTCACTGACAACCCCCGTCGGACCAGCTGCTTTCCTCACTTTCATTTCTTCGATCGCCTTCTCAACCTCCACTTATGTGATATACTCCATTGGGCCTTCGACCAGATCAGCAGTCACCATCCCATCCCAGACATTCTCCTCGTTCAGCAAACTCTCCATGTACAGCTTCCACCTCTTCATCACCATAGCAGGATCTACGACAACATTTCCACCTTCGTCTTTCAGACAGTTCACTCCAGTGACATCTCTGCTCTCTTTCACCAACTGCTTTGCAATCCTGAATACCTGTCGTTGTCCTTCGGTTGTATGCAGCTGTTCTGTGATGTTGCTTCTCTCTTGATGTTGTGCGCGCGCCACGGATCTTTTTGCTTCCTTCTTTGCAGCCACGTACGCAAGATGCGTTGATTCTTCATCAGTCGTGCCTTTCGCCTGACACCAAGCCTTGAACTTTGCTCTCTTGTCGTTTATCATCTCTTCAACTTCTTTGTTCCACCACCAGGTCTCCCTATGTCTTTTGGGTGCTCTTGTCCATCCACACACCTGGTCCCCCGCTTTCAACAGGGTTTCTCGCGCCTTCTGCCATGCAGTGTCTGTGTCGATACAGTCCCATGTGTCCATATTCACGCATTGTTCGAACTTTCTTCTTACTTCATCATCCTTTAATTTCCATATCTTCATCTTAGGTTGAAATCCTCCATGCTTCTTCTTCACCGCTCCTTCCATCGTTAGAAAGACACATATAAGTAATTAATGTAATTAAGTAATCGACACATTAGAAGTAAATAATGCAATTTATCATGCATGAAATCGTTAATGGCTTCAATGTATAGATGAGCTTCAGATCAAGTCGTGTTTCGAGTGGAACCACCCATGTTTACTTCATGGAATACTGATTTTGGAAGATTCTTGTGGCTATCAGCTTAAACTGCGCAGCCAAATCGATTACAAATCAGAAAATCCGAGAGACTTCTGATGAATCCTAAGATCGCAGGAGACTTTTGTGGAATTCACTGGGGATTCTAAGTTACAATCATATAACTCGCAAGATACACTCGTACACAGTAACTAGAAAATCAAAATGCTCACCTTCTTCGGCAGGATCGGAGGATGGTGCGATACTTTGCTTAGATCTCTTCCAGCCATTCCGCTTGAACCCATTGCTCGTTTCGCCTCGCTGAGTATCGCATTGATCTTGTCTTCAGTGGCTTGATCCTCCCGATGATTTGCATTGGCACTGACCACGACCTGCGTGGTATTTGTACTAGTGCTGCTTGGGCTACTGCTGACCGCCGTTGCTGGGGAGCTGAAGTGAATACTATAGCCCTTCCTCGGCGCAAGAGCCTTCAATGCCAGCACTTGGTCATTGTTTCCAACCCATGCATACATCCTTCGGTAGCTGTCTCGGCCTTTCTCTGTCAATTTGTCCCATGTCTTCGGTTTGGATAACAGCTCTGAGACAGTGCCTTGAGACAAACCCAAGACATATTTGGCAAACAGTCGTTGACCGATGTTGTGAGTGCTCAACATTTCTCTCACTTTCTGTGCTACTTTGAAGGTATCCAGCGGTGGATTAGCATCATTTGTCACAACCAGAGTTGGTTGAAACGTTGAATCAGTATTGACAGACGAATTGGAGAGATCTGCAGGCACTGAGTCGATTAATTTACTATTTCTATCATACGCCGATGATTCGACGCTGTTCAACGCCGAAATGTTTTTCGACGGTGACGAAGAAATAGAAACAGAGATAGTAGGAGTGACAGGAGCTATAGAATCCAACACCGATGAAGTAGGGGAGACGGTAGAGGAGGAGGAAACTGAAAAGAAAGGTGCCGACACCTTGCAGACCCGCTACCACTGCCATATACAACGAATACAGCCATAAAAAACGGAATCGAAGCCACGTAAGATAGAGTAATTATAGTAGCGGAATAATGCATCTAACATCGACAAAATGAATATTCAAAGTCAATTTTAAACGATATTGTCATCGACAATGTCGACAGGCTTCTAAAGAATTTTGTCTGATATTTCAGACAATTTGACGGCGCGATTAACATCATCCTGTAAGTTCTACTGATGAAATCAGAATATGACTAAGAAAACTAGATACTCTTACAATAAAACCAACTCGTGTCATATTTGAACAGTCCCCGTAAACAATTCAAGCACTTTTTATATGCTATTCGAGAATTGCACACAGCAAAAGTAATTTATATGAAAAGTTAACGTCCATTCTCCCACTTGAGGTGTAAACAATAATGGTATAATCAGACTTTACTAGAGCATTTTGATATTTTCAGTCTGTATACCTGTCCCACCGACCTATGATGGCATGTTCGGGGAAACTCGACCATGCGACTGAAGGGTCGACGAACATCGAAGAACTAAATAAGGAATCCATAACCAGTGGACTGTTTAAATAAATCCATCTCACAAAAATAGCTTCGAGAGTTGGTTCAATTAGAGATCAGTGCAAAAAGGACGGACTAATCTACAATTTCAACATGACAGCAACGAATAGCACTCACTTCGTTAAATACTTTTTTGTTTCCTTGCTGATATCTAGCACTAAATGGTATTTTTCTTCATATCTATCAAACTTACTGATGATGTTTTTGACTAAGACGAGAGCCGATCGAACGAGAACCAACTTTTACTATCTGAGAAAATAATCGATTAAACTAAGCTGATGTTAAATGTAAAACGAACACCTTTCTTTTCATCATCAAAACAAGAGATTAGAGAAATATGTTATCAAAAATAATCACACACAATATATATTGCTAATAAATCGCTTTCTGTTCTACGAACAATAGCAACAATATTGTTGATTACAAATATCCATCTGCACTTTCAAACCAAACAATCCGTGATGTCGTTATAATGACAAGAATACACTTTAATCACGATGACGAATGCAGATAATTTGACAGAATTTTCAAGCATTAGAATTCAAGCCTTGATTGTATGTCAATTAATCAAATTTGCAGTTCAAGCTACCAATAGATTAGTAGCCGACAAATCAAGGATTGCATGTGAAATGCGAGCGTATTTGAATCATGGAAGTTTAGATTTCTACCAACAAACACCAGATCAAATCAGAAGTATACATTCGCACCAATGCATCACTCTCGCTATTGATATCAAGCATCAGGAAAAATACTAAATAACTTAAATTTAGTAAACTATTGACCATAACTGTTCGTTAGGATCCAATAGTTGGCTGAAATAAATCAGAGATTTTATGATGTCACCTACTTAACACTTTAAAATTTGTTTTGTCTATCATTCAGCGAAAGCTAGTCTTTACTCGCATGTTAGCAAAAAGCTAGAAATAATATTATCATTTTAAAGGAAACATTCGTGGAAATTGAAGAATTCATCATTTTCATACATAAGAGAACCTAACAGAAATCGCACATACTTTTGCATATACGAAAACAGGGAATATATATACCCTTTTCGTGCGCAAGGTGCGAGCATGAGCTATTCTCTATACACAAATGCATCCTACCTTTACCTTTAAACTCCATGTAAGATGAAAACGTAATGCGTAAAAAGTGCAATAGATTCTTACACTCCATGAAGTCGTTTTTATAAAAAAACCGTGTTCTGTAGTTCGTAGGTGAGCTTCATATCGTGATCATGAAAATCATCTGTCTGTGCATTTGTACAATCTCAACGGAAACGATGCGGATATATTGAGTTGTCGTCTAAACATTGTTGTTCAAATTCGTATTGACCAAAGACCTTTAACTAACTTACATGCATTTGACAACAGACAGAACAACTGCATGTTTGACGTTTCTAAATGGTAACATTTGTGGCATGATGGCAAATACATCAAAATTATTCTTTTGATTCCAATGAATAGAACATTACTACGAGGTTCTTCAATAATAATATATGAGTTTCACATGGCAAAAAGCATTTCCCAAACTTCTACTTCAAATTGTAGAAAATGCTAAAAATGAGGACATCCCGTAGGATGTAACGAAAAGCGAATAACGATAGCTACGAATGTAACAATGATGACAGACGTGATCTGCGAAGATGGCACGTTCTTGAACCTCAGTGCATTGAACGAAAGGTGAATAAAGTATACCGACTAGAAAATAAAACCAACTGTTCCGATTACAAATTGAGCAATGAGTATGTATAAGAAACGAGACAGATGCTTGGGAACAGGTATCAACTATTATCGGTGAGATATTTTCATAAGCGATAAATGACAAATGATTTATTATCAAATTTGTTTGTATTTCTATGCGTATTGCTAATAGAAACTTGAAAATTAAACAGGTTTTTGATGAAGAGAAAGGTTCGTTGAATGAATCTTTATGGGAACAGGATGAGTTTATTCGCCTTTCAATTTGTCTCAAACAACATAACTCATAATCCTCCAGATGGCACAGCTCGATAGTTCTTTATCAAATGTTCCTGTCAAGGTGACACATGTTCAACTCTGACAAGTCATAACGCTTGAACTTTTAAAGTAATAATCTATTGTAAACTCAATTATGCATCGGTAGCTGCCTACATCCTTAAATTACTTGAGACCGCATGCTTCAGCTACACCATAGAGATGCGATTATAGATAGACTGTGTTCACAGCTAAGAGAATGCATGAGCTATTGAAAGCATGTATTTGCAGCATGTGCTCCAAGAAATATTCAACGCCGATTGAAATCAATCGCAAATTTGAATTTGATTATCAATTATTTCCTCTTGTAGACCGTGAAAATATATAAATTCCATAACTTTCTGTCTTGATCAAAGTATGAAAATTTATTTCTCCTTGCCCCATTCTTATTCAGTGGCAGTTCAGAATAAGAGTATCGAGATATATTTTTCCTGACACTCCACTGAACATCGCCAATAACCGGAGGATGGGATTCTCGGAAATAGGGTTTATATTAATCTGTGCTCACATCTACTGAGAATGTATCGATTTTAGTATTTCATCTTACATCGGAGAAATTCAATTTTCACAAGAATGCATTGCTAAATATGCTATACGCATAATGTGTAATACAATATATCATATTATTATGCAATACAATATATTTTCAATTTATTACATCATGAGTTTACATTTTGTGAGTCATACTTGACTAACTCCACTCGTTATACTTCTCATGTCCACTGCCTACAAGAAAGGCATCCGACCTGTGATGACCAGACTATTACATCTATTTAGATGAATTTCAATTCACACTTGATATCAACACTTATTTCATTGAAGCTTATTCAACTATTATATATTATAATATTACACTATAACTATCTAAACGTGGCACTCAGCAATGACTCCAAGGCCAAAAAAATAAATTAACAGCGCTAATCACATTTTTAAACACAACACTGATGACACGACCTATCAGCAACAACATAATGACCTACCTGTTTGTTGTTGACTCGTCACCTTCAGTTGGGTCACTTCATTCTGTAATGACTTGTTCTTTTCAATTAGCAACTGTTCCAAAGGTTTCGGCTTCGCAGCCGCACCGTCGTTTTCTTTTTCAACCTTTCCATCAGACGCCAGACTGCTGCTGCTGAATTCCATTGAGCGTATAACATCCAGTTCCCGCTTCAACTCTTCGTAGTCCTCTCTAGCACTCACTCGAGACTCTAGGTTTGACAAACTTTCGGTCTTTTGACGTAGCTCATCCTCAAGTCGATGTATACGAGCGTTACCTGTGTCCTGTGATTGCTTCAAAGAGCTCTGAAGTCGTCGCACTTCCTCGACTAATTGCGAAATCTGTAAACAAAATTATGGTAGTAATTTGCAAGTCTACTTTAGTATTTGATCAGTAGTATACCACAGACTTATACAAAGCTAAGAGATGCCTCTGGATTGATAATCGGAAAAGAAAAAGGAAATTAATAACTTAGCGCAAGCTACAGTCTAGAATTGATTGCTGTGTGGAAACTTCTCAAAGTGGACCACCTATGGGACTCATCGACAAAGTGTGATGGAAACAGTAGATCACTTTTATTCACTGATAACAATTCAGTGGTAGGATAGCTGACTGGTAGAGGGCCGTGCTTCGGCACGCAATTGCAGAAGGTTCAGATTTCGAGTCTGTCCGTCTCGGGAGGCACCATCATCGCTCTCACTTGAGGTCACTAGCCATAATTTAGTGAGAGTTGAGAATGTGAAGGCTGCCCATCCCTAGCTTGCTTCTCTGGCTTCGTGGCTTGTGTGGGACAGGGTTAAGTAAAAAAATTGGATCACTCAGGGTTCCTACGCCATATGATAAAAGGAATTCCAGGACATTCCAGGACAAATTCCAGGATGACAATCTCTCCATACCTCAAACATTAGAAATGGTAAAGTACCGGTAAACCCTGACGTATATGGATTCACTCGGAATAAACGTATACGTACATGCTTATGGTAATAAAAAACAGGTCGCATGAATTGAATCTATTTCATTATGCTATATAAAGTGAGCACATCGGTTTTTCTGATTGGAACTTCGAAAGAAATGGTTCCAGTAAATGGCAAACAAATCGAGAGAATTCCAGTCGAGCCAATAGCAATGCTGATGATTGAGGACTGATGAGTTGTTCTTCAATTTCATACATTGACGAGCATGACGGCCGTTTGGATTTGGGTTGCCGTTTGCAGGCCGAGACATAGGCTTGTAGGCTTGGCAAATTTGCACTATCCGATCAAGCACCTGGCCGTTTTCAAGCCAACGATGACCACAAAATTTTAAAGGAAACATCTGGCTGCTACCTTCTTCTTCAACTTCGTTGGCGTACAAGTAGTCTGCACGACGAGCAGGCGAGGTCTTAAACAAAGAATAACAACATTTCAAGAACTGTTGTATTTGCCATCCTACAGCTTCTTGACCAGCCTTGTAGGCTCCATGAATGACATGTAGACCACAGCTTCCCATCTCTTGTATTTCTGGTGAAGAAGGATCATTCTTTTTTATCTGTTTGATTCCATCAAGTAGCACCCAATGAACGTTCGGCCCGTCCATACTTACTTGAATAAGCTGTTTGGAGATGTTTAGACCTTTGTGCACATCGTTGAACGCTTCCAGCAGATCGACCCCCCGGGAATGACCCAAGAAAGCGCTCCCAAGATAGCGGACAGACAATTCATTCTTTGTGTTATCAAAGAATGACGCTTGAACATCGAATTGTCCTTTGTGAATAACATCGTTGAATGCTTCATCAAAAAACGAGGTGAACTTAACAGTTGATTGCTTCAGTTGATTCACCAGAATATCTTTGAAGTATGGAGCAATACCGTAAGACACTATGTATGCCAGTTTGTCGGGTCCCATTTGATATTTCTTTGCAATTTCACTATCCGGAAACATTAGTGGAAATGTTTGATTAAGTCCATTGCAGCAATTTTGTGATTAGTGTAAGTAAACTGATCTCAAGCACCATATTATCTCTGCTCTACTGACTTCAGCTTGAAGAAGCTTGTCAAACATTAATTGATTCGGTTTGTTAGTAGATGAATATCTAGCAACATCTAGTCGCATTTGAATATTAGCGAATTTCCCAGACATCGAGTCAGTAGAACCAGAAGCTAAGGAGTCATTTGCGATAGACCCAGTAATTGGTGAATCTGTCACTGCGGTGGTCGAACTGGAAGGTGAGGAGCCACATGACGACGAGAGTGGTAACATAGAACCCGTTATCGAAGTTGTTTTTGATGAAGATTCCAATAGTGAGACTGAAGATGCGATGGTGGACGCTGGTGGGGTGTCTTTCGAAAAATAAAGGAGTTTCGGAGTATTTATACTCGCTGCAACAGCTGTTGTATGTTTCATTCCTTTTGTGTGACTGTCCAAAGCTGCCTTGCCCATATTTGCAATTGAAAACTGAAACATGCAAATCGTACATTTCACTGAGTGAGGATCATTCAAAACTGGTGCAACCCAAGATGCATATCTGGGGAATTTGGACTTGTCAGACCGAAGAGTTGAAGTACAAAATTGTGTCTGACGAGAAATTAGGCCGTGAATGTCACCACTTATCAGAGAAAAATCGATAAACTCACAAATAGGTGAAAGTAGAAGAATAGGCATAATGACATTAGATTCTGTAGATAAAACATTGAATGTATTTCTTCCTAAAATTATGGAAAATTAAATCAATTGAAACTGGTGCTGACAATAGGGCAGAAGTTAACTTTACTTCTTAGTAATTAAGTGCAAGTGGAAAATGCTGATGTTCGGTGGATAATAAATAACTATCATTTAAGAGCACCCAGACTTCTGTAATCACTTTCAAATCCCTGCATCGGAGGTAGTAAATGAGATTGCTGATTATCATTGTCTCGCTTCCCATGATTCATGCACACATTCGGAATCAGTAAGAATTATAAGCGCCCGCAAACCATTGATATATCACAGAAGCGAATACAACAGATAAATATCCTGAAATAAAAACGAAAGTCTTTAGTGATTAAAGTCGATTCCGACAGCCAAAAATAAAAAAAGAAATAATTAATGTAATTCCAGGATAATTTCGAAAATTCCAGGACATTCCAGGACCATTTTGACTTCCAGGACATTCAAGGACATTCCAGGACAATTCAAGGGCGTAGGAACCCTGTCACTACTCACTATTAAATTTTACTGTATTGTTGAGCATTTGTAAAGTTCAAGTTTTAAATTACTTAAATGGCTTGAAATATTCGTATGTTAAAAAATAAGCCAAATAATAGAAATAATAAATACTCGTACATTGCATTATTTCAAAAATTGAAATATTTCTCTCATTTATCTGGTACTGATCATGAATTTTCATGGGAATACTAGATGTATATTCGTAGCGCCAAAGTTTCTGACTTTGGACAGTCGCTTTATCTCAAAATTAAATGATCACACCTTTGAGGAATTGAATTTAAAATCATTTTTTTAACTGTCATTATTAATAATTCATTAACTTTTTTGAAAACTTTAGGTAATATTATTAAGTTTGGCCTACAATCTGCATACAGACAAAATGCCATGTCGGCACACTGATCGAATGTAGCAAGCAACGCTTTTCTTTCTCCTACAGTGTATTCACATTCTACAGTACGTTGCACTGCAATCACTTAGAATCAAATTTTCTTACATTGAATTAACTTTTATTAGTCCCACAGCGGCGACCACATTACACGGACATACAAAGATAAAAACAAGATTTGGTGAAAGTTATGCATAAGCAGAAGAGCTGACAAAAGAAGTGCGAAAACCATAGAAAACGTGTTGTCTCTGAGGAATGCATGGATAATTCGGCATATATTATAGAAATTACATCTTCATGGACATTTCTCGAAATCTGAGACTTATATTGATGTGGTCTAGAAGATAGAATTTTCATAATCAATTTATCAACAAAACATCTTGAGACATTTTCGACCTTGTGTTTAAGTAACTTACTAGCGTTCCAATCTGACATCACTTTCATCCGGAAGTTCAAGCTGAACATTATTATTAGCGCGACAAATCTCAATACCGCACAACTTCAAGTTAAAACAAAGGAAATTGGGTCTCACCCTCGACATCTTAACTCAAATCAGCATCCAGGTGACTCACACCGTATCACATAGGTACGACAAATAGATAGATAGGATTCATAAATAAAAGCCTCTGTGCCTGATTCCCTAATACCTTACGCTGAGAAATCATTTCTCATCAAACGACGATCTTAGCACAATCAGGAGGGAAATATGATGGGGAAATCACTCACCTCGATAGAGAAAGGAGCCAGATGTAAACAGTAAGAAACAAAACCTTATTGATTTGAAAAGGTATCAAATATTCCTCAGTTTGATTATTTGTGTGTCATTTTTAGTTCACTGCTACCCGTATTGATGACGAGGATTTCGCCTTGCAGACTCAAATTTGGGGAAATGCTTAACAATGAACAGTGACGCACTTGGATAACGATTGCCTCCCTGAACTATGGAATGACACTTAAAATTGTCGCATCGAATAATCCCACAATTACATCCCTTTCAAAGAAGATAATAACTTTAATTGCGGACAAACTTATTTCTACATAATTTAGGGAAGTTTCGGTATAATTTTGACGACAAATAGATATCGTAACTCTATTTTAAGGACCGGATACTTACTTCTCTTCGATCTTGTTAATTAAATAAAAAATATGTTATGAAACAGACACAAAAAACGCAACAAGTCATTCACGGCAACCGAATGTGCGATGAAAATCAGTGCAATATAAATGAAAATGCTACAGTGCTGAAAAACTTACATTTCAATGTTTATCTTATAATTAAGATAAAATACTAAACACCTATGGTTTTATTCTTTGTGAACCAATATACTGATGCTTATTACTAGTATATGACTAGCATATACTTAGCATATAATTTACTTACTAATCACATGCTACTAAGCAGACCGAACTAAATTAATCAATAAGTAATTGTTTATCAGTAAAAGTAACGAATACGAAGAAAAGCATCAGTTGAGATCTCTCAATCTCTTCAAAACATGCGTATGAAAATGGTACATTCGTGCGCATGAAAATTTTACATACTTAAAATGGGTGACGCATCTAATGCGCACGAATGGTGCGAATTAGTCATGCGTATCATTTTGTGATACTTTCCAAATTATTTTTGTACGGGTAATTTGGGTTGTTTTAGCTGGGAAATTTCCGAATAGTGCTGAAGCACCCTTGTAGGGCAACTTTTGCGGTTACTAAGAAGTTAAATTGTTTTAGTCAGAGTGTTTTTTCTGATTTTCAAACAAATGAAGGAGTTTTTTCTCAGAATTTCTGGAAATGAGCACTTTATCAAAATGATAGGGAGGATGTTGGATAAGTTCTACAACCATCATTTAGCATGCTTGCCACATTTAACTTCTTATGATGCACTGAAAAATACAAACTTAGTATAATTAAGGTAAAATACAAGCGACGTAACATGAGATTAGAGTCAAGTTTACACGTGACAAGGATGGCTTTTCCTGACAAAAAACAGCAATATAACAAAATATAGCACTGGAAATAATATGATATTGAATTTTATGGTTAAAAATTTTAAGAAAGCTAAGAAAGCACAAAAATTGATGCATTTTAATTTAAGTGTATGCGCAACGGATGCAATTGATCATGACAAGTGATCAGAATGTTAATTTGATGTTGGTATGTGACCTTAGAACCAGTAAGTCAATTTACAAGTTAAATTAAAACATGTCGTATAACTAGATCACCAAATATATTTGCAGTTCAGACCATTATACTCAGATCAGCCACTGAAACGTCTGCTACAATAAAGAGTAATTTGCTATTGGAGTATTTTCCGCAAAACAAATATCCAACGACATGCATTCAAACCAAGACATTAAAAAAAGAATTGCTTACACAACCCTTGCTTATAGTTTACAAATTCAAAAATATATGGTTTTGATAAGAAACGACAGTGATTTAACATATGAATTGAAGCTGTTAAGAAATAAAACATTATCAGTCACTCGATTACTGATGCAGTCGCCATTCGGTTTTCCATGATTTGATTAAATCATAATTTTCCCGGATGCGATGATCTCGAAAGACTTAATTAACCATCGAAAGATTGAATTATGAGCTTCCCTCTGAAATGTAGTTATTCAGGTACTTTGATATCGACGATTGTCTCCAAAAATTTTTTTACATGCATCATTTCTGACAGAACATCGCTATGACAGATAAATGCTGGGAAAGCTAAAATATGGTTTTTGTCTTGTTTAAATCCAAGATCATATGAAATTTAGTAAACGCTGGGAAAATCGAATGACGCATTTTTAACACGATAAATTTATAGCACATTCCATTATTTACCTTAAGTGGGTGTACAGTAGACTAAAGGGCCACATTCAAGGCTAGGATGTTAAAAATTTGCTCGATATCAAGATATTAAGTATTGATAAGAAGTAATTGCGGGCGTACAGTTCGTTAGAATATATTACTAACTCACTTGATCACTCTAGCACAGTACATGAACATTAATAATCTTCTGAATTTTGAAACATGTAAATTGCACAATCGCGCCTTTAAGAATGGACAGGATATTTGTCCCATTCAATGGTCAATACTCATCTAAAGATAATTGAAGGCACTACTTCAAAAGCTATGTCTATTGTTTTCACCCTGGAAATGGAAAATTGTACACCACATCATCATCCTTAGAATGAATTAACCACAGTTGACTGTTGCAATTAAATGTACATGTATGTAATTCGCATTGTTAGCCAACACACTCTAATTCTTAAAAAATAAATTTTAAGAAATGATTTTAAAAGTAGTACTTTCTAAGTACCTTCATGGTCCTCTGAGATATTTTGGCGGCAAATTGATTATAAAATCAGTTTTTATTCTAATACTATCCAATATGGAAAGATACTCATCCTTTTGGTCAAAGATCCTGAAGCGTGTATTACTATAGTTTTATAGCAATCAGCTTAACTTTTATTAACCACAAATTACCTCTTTCTCTTTGCTTCCCAGTTCCATTTCCAATTCATTTCGTCGGCTGGATTCTTCGGCAGCATCCATTTCCATGATGGACGATCGCTCTGAGTTAGCCTTCGCTTGATCGGTTCTGCATTGTTCCAATTGAAGAACTAACGTTTGCTTTTCTCTTTCAAGTGAAGTAGCACGCTGCAACAAGACGAATTAGTAATATGCGATACATCAACTATTTTTTCATGGGATTTCTCGAAATCACATTCATTATGTTCGCCTGAACATTATTCACTTGAGGAGATCAGATGCAATATTTTCACAATTTCTGTGCAATTAGATGATGTCAACTGCAAGTCTCGTTCAAACTTAGTTGATATAAAGAACCTTACAAAATTATCCGAATGTGTTACATACATGTACATGTATAGAAAAACAACACGGAATTACCGTATTCACTCCATTAAAACACGAGTCTGGATGGGATGCAACGAAATAAAATCAGTCTCTTTAATAGAGGCTATGTTTTCATAGGGCAATTGTGGCAATCGGTCCTATCAAACTAACAGTTTGATGAATTTATGTTCATAATGCGTTGGTTGCCGGCAATTAATTGAAGGAGGCGTCATTAAATCCTTTATTTATATTCAGGGATGGGGTAGCGGAACCCCGACGCAAAGTCATATTTTCAAGGGGCCCTAAATAGAAAAATATTCAGAATACATTAGGCAGTTTCATTGGGGAAGCCGCAGAATTCCGTGGGAAAATTCTCATCCCTGTATATAGCAAGAAAGTGTGAAAATTATTTTCAACTAGTATTACGTCATTAAATGCTCAAGCTGAGGAATCTATGTCATAATGCACTTTCCCTTGATATGGCATCGCAAAATGACACTAATGCGACTCAAAATCACCAACCCGATGAGGATGAACAATGCTGGAGAAAGGCTAGTAGGAATTTCCTCAGTTGTGTGTCTTGTGTATGTTCCTGACTATTTGCGAGAATGGCAACGTCCTATATTTTCCTGGTAGTCAGAAGTGCATGTACTTTATTTCCTCTTGATATGAAGGAAACAGAGCCTGAATCCCAAATCGAAGTAATACCGTAGTGAAATTAGAGTAAATACAGTAATATCCGTTTTTCAATCAAGTATAACGATACCTCGCATCAATGTTCTTATTTTATACTCTCTACAAACCTACTCTGTATTTAAAGCATATTTTCACCTGTGTAAAGTACAATTATATATGAAGATTAACGCTGCTCAAGAACAAAATCCCCCGTTGTTGACGACTACTTTCTATGATTTTGTGTCATTAATAAGAATACTTAAGACAACGTCCACTCGAACAATCCACTTTGAATTTCATAATTTGAAATCAACGTCCCTTTTACAAATTATGCATTAGGCGCATCATCTGTGAGTAAATCATAAAATATTCTACATATTGAACAGTAGGATAAATTCTAATCAAACCTCACGTTGATAGATTGTCACAAAGGATCGCTAAGCAGCTTTGAAAAAGTGTAGAATATACATGGATAGTGACAGGCCTTACAAATTCTGACGATATTAGAAAAGGAAATAAGGTGATTGAAAGTGAAAATTCCTCATCCTTCATTATTCAAATTCAAAACTGAACTTATTTATAGCTGAGAATTCAAATTAAATTATTGAAGATCTGACGGATTCTAATTCAGAATGACAGAACCGCACCCGAATTTTGGCTGGCGTGATTCACCAGGACAGTTCCATAAAAAAAGGTGCAAGAAAGAGAGCGAATTAGAAATTCTTTCTTACATTCGCTTGAAAATTTCAAGGCAAGATACAGTCATGTTCCAGCAACTAAATGAGAAATTCGCATGCCTTGATGAAAGAGCCTAACAAACAGGTGCCGCGGGAGCGTATGTACATCACTGTCTTCCTAAAGCTTAATCTATTTAAACGTAACACCAGAACAATTACTGATGAAGAAGCAATGGCTCTGCGGATGCTTACAGTCATGTTGCTGAGACACTACTAAAAATCACTCTTTAATTTCCTTAGTCGACTACAGAAGACATTCATTCCATCCAACTCTGATGTCAGTATATAGGATAACCACAAACATTCTTGAAAGAATTTGAAAAAGGCGATGTTCCTATCGGCCATAAGCGTCGTCTAACTATGGTATGAAAAATATAACTTTGATTGATGTGTAGTCAAAAAATTTCAACTGCTGACATTTGAAGTTGGAGAAAAGACAAATCCGTCATGATTCTCAAATAGGGCATGCTACAATAGCATGAAAAGTTTCGAAGTCATCCTTTTCATTATATGATAGCAATTGAAATGCGGGAATTTCTGAGAACCAACTGAGAACAACATTTAGTAAGCAGCATCGGTTGTCACTGGAACTATGATAAGTATCTTAGAATATAAGATGTCGGAAAATATCGTTTTAAATTTATTATTAATTGAAATAAGATAGGAACAATTTAGGAGTTTGGCACACATTTCCAAGTCAGAATTTACAATGCTGCTTAAGATAATTATGAAAAAGTTCTATTCAAAAGCAAGAATGATTCTTATTATGTGCTTTTTTTAATTCAGGGACCAGATTAGAAGTAAAAGGCAGATCTTGTGCAATCGCATATGTGATAAGAAAACAGATACAATAAAAAACGATTGTTGACTGAAGACAGAAAATAATAACCGAAAAGTAAACATTTTGTCACTTTTCGTAAACTATTAATTCGAGTGCAAAGTGCATCAACCCATAAAGATTTTCGTTGCTGCCCTACATTGATCAAGTACAATAGAATCAAGCCAGAAGCGATAAAAGCCACGTAAATGCGCAACTTGAAATGATTGTTTACAGATTTAATAAAACATCAAATTTGTAAATTTAATAAATTATTGAAATTATGAAAACAATATATAGGAATGTTCTATTTCATTTCAGGAATGAATTCATTTGAGATACAAAAATGTCTTCGCTAGAGCATTTGCCACTTATTTGATCATTTTATTAACTTAAAAACACGTCAGAGCTACATGAACATTCAAATAACTTGCAACTCGATAAATACGAATTGATACATATCTTACCTCATTTGCTTTGTCAATGTCCCCGAGGAGTATGTCGATTTCATCCGTCCTGAAAAAATAGCTTGATTATAGAAACTGCATTTTTTCATTCCTTGATATTATTTCTTTACTTAATCAATTAGGTATCTTAGGGGAAATGCCTACTATGTGCACGAAATGCATCCGTTAAAAATAAAAAGGAGCTATATTATGACAATTTTCCCGACATATCCCGGTGTCCAACTTTAGCAACTATCAAGAGGAAGTTATGAGTATACATCACTATTCCAGAATTTAGTTCATAGATTGCTAGCTTTATCAATAGCCAAAATCTAAAATTGACAACTTTCAATATGCACTTAATAGATTAAGTGAATTTTCTCGGGCATTTATCAGATGCATCTAATAACTCACAAGATACAACTGACATTGCGTTTACGCGAAGTACCAGGAATAATTAATGAATTGAGTTTTAAAAAACTTATTGATAATACATACATTTTATTAATTGTTGCTGGTGCACTTATTGAATCGAAGCATCAGTGGTGTGCGTATTAAATAGGGAGCACAGCTGTGATTTCATCTTATGAATTTGAGGATCTACACAAACATAGCTAGACATAAACTTAGAACAACAGAAGCTGCTTGCCTCTACACTGCAACGCATAGCCACCGCAAATTTATTTTATTTTTATTTTAACAACCCCATTTTCCCTGAAAAAATGTAGGGGGAGATGTCATACACAAAAATAACAATTCATTATCAAAACCGCAGTCAGTAGTCACTTCATATTCTCCATCACACTTTTTGACGCGTCCTTGACAATTTGCCGCCATTTCAATCTGTCCTTCGCCCTCTCCTTCCAAGTCCTCCAGTCTTCTTCTGTGCGTTCAAGGTCTCTTTTGATACAATTCTTCCAGCGAATCCTTGGCCGTCCCTTTCTTCTTGTCATTGTGTCATCCATATCTTCCACTTGCTGCACTATCCTTTCATCTCCGATCCTTACCACATGCCCTGCCCACCTCATTCTCTTTTCCACTATATTTAAAAAGCAACCGAAAAGGGAAGTTCACAGGTTATTTAGATGCTATATAAAACTTTTTGATTTATAAATAGTCCATCTTTCTTTGAAAATTATTTAAGAAGTAAATAACACAGTTGTTGAAACTATAAAAAAAACATCCATCTATCAAAGAAAGTCTTATTAATGCTAAACAGTTTCTCAGTTCACATTGTATCCTTTATCAGACTTTTTATCCTGTCTTCTTCATCGTGTTCTCTCGGTTTAGCGGTGTTGAAGCTCATTTGGAGGTTGAATGTGATGAAATGAGCTGAATGAATTGAATGTGCTCAAATGGTTCATTAATGTGCTACCTGATCCTTCAGCGTCCATTTCTCTCACTGATTTGTGTTCTTCTGTTTCAAATTGAGTTTCACCAACATGCAGGAAGAGAGCTACAAAATGACAATGTTCGCAAAGAATAATGTTACGTGTTCCGTTCCAAACTTGATAACTTCGCATTTATAATTCCTTGTCCTCATTGTATTAATATGATCACACGGCACTGATAGTGATATTTGCAGTGGGCAAGCTAGCATTGCTCAGGTCTGCCTTTCAAGAATGTCGTCAGGTCACCTTCACTGACGAAAGTGTCTTCTCTGTACGTCGTGCTGATGGTCGTTTGGAGAAAAACACTAAATTCTAAGAATTGTGTGCTGTCCAAAATGAAGAGCGTCGAGGTGACAGTGGTGGATCAATTATGGTCTGGGCAGCTATAGCTTGGATTGGGAAATCCGATCGTTTGGTACTGAGGGTTCTATGAATGGTTAAAAATATCGTGAGGCTTTGATCACCACTGTTATTCCATTTGGGTTAAGTGCTATCGGTCCGGGATATTTATCCTACAGGATGATAATGCTCGCCCTCATCGCTGCCGCCTGCTTGAGGCATTTCACCAGCAAAACAATTAATATCTATGCTCACACAGAGTGTCCGAGTATAAGTCCCAATCTCAATCCTATTGAACCTGTAGGGGATGAGCTCGGAAAGCGTACCACAAGACGACGAATTCAAAATCTTGCTGATTAAAAAAATTTTTGTTCCAAGATGAATAGAGCAACATTCCCCAGGACATTGAAATTTTCTTTCAGCAGCATTGTCTTAGAAAATGGGTAAAATTATAAAAATATGAAAAAGCTCTAAGCTGCAAAATTTGAATTTTTATTGACCAATATTTCGGTTTCACAACCAGCATCAGGGTGAGATAGCATTACAAAGAAAGCATTACAGAGAAGGTAAAGGAGATTCAAAATTTAAGTGTGCAATGCAATTAGTAGAGGAATCAAGATATGCACATTTATGATATAATGTTCATAGAAATAAAAAGTCACGCAACACCTCCCTCTCCTCCATTGAGTTCATTACAGGACACAGAGATCTAATAAAGATGGCCTCCCTTAGTCTAAGATTTGCAGTGTCTATGTCTTTGGCTAGTACTTTTGTGCTCACTGAGTTCTATTTTATTTTACCCATTCCCCAGGACGGTATTCGTCGAATTATTCAGTTCATGCGTTCCCGTTGTGACAGTGTCATTGCAGCTGGAGTTGGTGCAACGAAGTATTGAAGAATTTGATTTTGATTTTGTACAAAATGTTCGTGAATTTGTATAAATTTTTAATATTCTTGCGTTGTATTTCGTGTTGACTAGACAGGAATTAATTTACACTTCGGGGGTTTTTAGTCGCACATCATTGTTTCCGGGCAATGTTTTATAACCAATTCACTGTGTTATGATAGTTAACTAAGGGCTTGGGGCAAAGTTGTCAACAATCGACGAGAATTGCCACTTAATGCTACGTTTGTATGTAGTCACTCTTAGAAACAGTGAAAACCTTTTCTGAAATGCAGAGACTTTTGACGGACACTATACAGATACTTACATTATAGGCCTACACTTCCAAGTTAAGTATGCCTAAGATCAATCACATTCAAGCATTATGTCGACTACCTTATACAACATGTTTGACTAAATATAATCAATCATCTTTCGGGAGCAAAAATACTTAATTTATCGGCTTTTTTAAATTTTCGTCATGATGAATTAATTTGCTCTTGTCAAATCTAACATCGGGCTTTTAGTGGACAATGTCAACAACCAACAATTTGAGACAATTTCTTCCACAGGCCACAGCGCATTTCTTGAATTCTAATAATGAAAGGTGTTCAACAACTAAACTTGTCTTCCTAGAGAAAGCATACCTTTCTCATTAACACAATTAAGATTCACACATGAAATAGGAATGCAGGACGAATATAGTAAACTATGTAACAATATCGCATTATTCATCACCTTAAATTCCCTATTACTCCTTCCCTGCTTTAATCTAAAAATCATTGCCTTGAATCTAAATCCCTTGTTTTCCAATCTCAAATGAGTTTCTCAACATTTAAAATCAATCTGAATGAGCAAAGAAGGAGCTGCCAACGAAATCGATGAGCGCACGCGTACCCAAACTGCGTCACGCACAATACAGACTCCCTTATCAAGTTGAGTAGGTGAAGCTCGAGACAGCAAGTTGAATAGATGACATCAATCACACACACACTCACGCACACAGACTCACATCACTTCTTCTCTTTAGCCATCCCTTCGCAGTTAGCCAGCCGATTAGATTCGATGATCAATACTCAAATAATTTCCTTTCCCTTATGCTTTCAAACAAAAGCTAGCAGGAAACAAAACGCAAACACACAACTAACACAGTAACTGAGCGTGCGCGCACACTCTTACACAGGTGAAACACGGTGAGCGGCTATGAAAATCGATATAAGTTTCATTGCGATCAATGTTACTCCGTACGTTCCATCCCATCAGCACGCCTGTATCCCCGGGACAAACCAAACAGACAATATAGAGAATGATGATAGCAATTCAGCGAGAAATCAATGAAAGTTTGAATACTTGCTATTTTAAACTGGAAGCGATAGTCATGACAAATTAAGATGAAAGTTCTACCTGTACTCCTCTACCTTGCTATTTACTGATGGTCGATATCGAACGGATGAGGGAAGACTTGACTGGCGATACACTTGGGACGGACGCGAAGTTTGGGGAATGAAAATCATTCATTGAATTTAGGCGATTATTTCGACTTGCTTCAGGGAAGAAGATGGGCAAGATAGGAAGTATTTTGTTCCCATTGATATTGACCGAAATGGATTGGATCAACTAGATGATCAATAACTGTCTTTAATTTTCATACGAAATGCCAGCATTCTTGACTTTAAGGGTGCATTTTATGGGCATCATTCATGTCAATCTACATGATGCGATAGTTTTATCTTCAGACCGATGATTCACAGGTTGAAGTCCACCTAAACGAAATTTCAATTCATAAACATTAAAATTAAATCCAACAAGCTCATCGGAATATTTACTACTCCTTTGAATATGGTGGTCACACATAATTCCTAAGCATAATATACGCATATACGTGTTTCTTAATACAGGCCACTGCACATGCAAGTGAATAAAGTGATAAATATGTAAATAATCATCACAGCTTCTCCGATCAAGATCTAAAATCTGATTTTAAGAAATCTTCCTCCCAGTAGCTGTGATGATAAAATGGAAGTTCAAGTATAAACTGTGAATATTAAAGAAAGTTAATCAGCATATTCAGTGAAGCATTTCAAACTTTCGTTGCGTTTGCATGGTGGAAGAAATGCTGGCATTAAATTATATTTCTGAACTTAACATGAGATTTCACTTTGAAGGAAGTCTTCGTAAAGTGACATCGAACTCATCCATCAGGAAATTTATGTCTCAAGAAGTCTGTCGATGAGAATATAGCCAATAAAATTGTGTTATTCGTCAAATACTAAGCTGTCTTTGATTAGTAACTCCACTTGTGAATTCGCTTTCTGTGACCTGATTATAATAAAATAAACTCTGCTAGGCTCTTGGAAGCATAGTAGGCGCAACATTTTTCTTCCATGTCTACTGAGCTCCCATATTTATTCTTAGGCATTGAGTACAAAGAACAGTGCATCTACTTAAAATGTCCAATGATTGAGCCTTGGTCTCCCATAGAACACTTTCACAAGGCCACTGCGCCACACGGCTTCTTCGGCATGCGAATTTAACGGTAACTTTTGCTGATCTCTGAAGTAACTTGTGACACCTATCACTGTACTAATAACTTCCAAAAGTTCAATACTAAACGCTCAGCTGCACATTTCCTTTATTTAAAGGAATTTCAATCAACATTAGCAATTATGCATCAGTAAAAATTGATTTTACTCACACATGCCTTTCATTTAAACACATCTGATGACCTTACAGGTGATTAAAATTAAGTAATTAAAGAAGACAACTTTTACGAAGAGGCTCTAATTAACAAATTCGTTTAGATTGAAGAAATAATGCGTATTTTGAACACATTTAAACATTTGGTGATTCATTTCGTTTCAATTTCAAAGGACTTCGCGCACTTTCGATGAGGCCGCAATCACGGTGCTTTAAATGCAATTATGTTCTTCATAGATCTTAGAGACAGTAATAGGTCCTACATTTCCATACCAACAAAATGATTTCGTGAATTATTTACTTGCTACTTAGTCAGTGTCATAGTTGACGAACATCCCTCTATTTCATTCATTCAGCCAGCCAGCCAGCCAGCAAATGGCCAGATTAAAATAAACCAATTATGAAACCTTTGAGACTGCACTCTTATCTTGAACTGCCAACTATAGCATTATCTATTACTTCGAGATGTTATCAATACATGATCGCATCACACTGTTGATTTAGACTACTTTCACAACAGATAAATCGCAAAAGCGTTTTGAATCTGATTGCTGCTCTCTGCCTCTAATGATATAAATGTTACTTCGGGTGCCTTACTGAAGACTTAACCGATTGACTTTACGTCGCTGACGAGGAAGAATTCCTGAAACGTTCGGCATTTGCAATTTTTTTGTTTTACTTAACTTCGACTTTTAGTCAATATAAAGGAGTGATCACATATATTTTTTCATAATGAAAGATTTGAACTGAACTACTTCTTCATTTGTCTTCTTTATTTGTTTAATCACAAACTAGATGATCCCCGACCCTCAGTTCGAAATTGTCGAAAGTCGATGTAATGTAAAGGGAATGCTAGGTCGGTGAATATCACATCAAATAAAATGAAGTCAGCACTTAGGTGTCCACTGCTGTCCACATAGACGGCCACTCTTCTTGGTCGCTAAAAAAACAAGACGAGGAGGTAAAGTAAATATTTTGAAGCAGTTTCATGGACATTTTGCAATAAAATATGCTCGAATGAATCGGGTATATACGCTATCCCCTACTTTTTGAATGCAATTAAAATCATATTAACTTTAATCTCCATTATTATGATGAAGCTAAAGTAGATTCGTAAAGCATTATTTTTTTTTGATTTATTGAAGGAAATTGGCGGCTTAGCAATAATTGCCCGCAATATTTCTATGGAAACAACTGATTGAATTAGGCAAAGATATTCAATTTCGTTTTACAGTGGAATTTCGATTCTTTGGCAAATGAGAAAGTTAATGAGAAAATAATCAGCCATACAATACACTCAGAATGCAACATTATGCAATACAGAATGTTTTCATGGCAAGAAAAATGCAGTGTCACTTCAAGAGAAATATAGAATTCAAAACGCTTCATTTCCAAATTGGATAGCGCTGCAAGTTTATAAGGTTGAGATGGTAAAACATGTATACAAACAAAGATATTCAGATGATTGCCTGTCTGAAAAATTAATTATGGTGAATATAATATTTACAGATGAGATTCTTCAGTAACAAAATGAATAAATAAGGTCATAAATGTTGCGTGCCTGGAAGAAGAGGATGATAAGTTTCAATGAATACTAATCACTGTGTCTGTTGATGTACAAGAAGTTTTCGCCTGCATCGAAAAGAATTTTAATCTTAATCAATATCAGATATTTCATGATGGATTGATTATTTTAATCCACCTAACGATGACACCACTAATAAGTATTATGTGAAGAAGTAGTTATGTCAAGAAGAAGCTTTACAACTTTGTTAGTCCTGTTGCATGTTCAAAGCTGTAATTGAAATTTTTCATTTTTCAATATGAATACATTTATGTAGAACATCAATAATTGAAAATATGACTTCATATCGATGCAGTCTTCTAACTGAATTTTAATTGTCTAATGTTGACCAGAAAGTGAGTAATCACAACTCATCAACAAAACGATTGTAGGATTCAATAGCTTGTCCTAGGGACTTCAGATGCATTCACTGAATAACATTTCGAAACTTAAATTGATGGAAAGATCAAATCTTATTCAACTTCATCAGACTGACAAATTGGGGGAAATTTTACAATGGGAAGGTTGAAAATTATTTCAAGTGATCACCTATTGACTTGATCGGATGAAAGTGAAATCAATGCAATGTACAGAAAGTGATCTGTAAATGACAGCATCACAAGAGATATCTAAATCTTAGGATGCAATGAGAGACATTAATTTTGATCGATTAGACTAGGGACAGTTATCATTGCAAAACATATTTCTGAAAATTCATTTATTTATCAGTGATCATTGAGCTTTAAGGTTAGATTTCATTATTTTCAGCCTGTTTTCATTATCATATGGTACTTTGACATTGTTCAGACCTGCCAACCTTGAAACATGAAAATCCGGGACAAATTTTATTACCGTAACTACCCGCGTATAGGACGATACCATGTATAGGACGCAGTGGATATTTGACCCCAAAAGCGATGGAAGGACTGTGTGCCTGCGTATAGGACGCATCCTAATTTTAATCCTTAATTTCCATTATTTTTTATAGAAACGGTGTCATTAAGTTAAGTCATCTCCATTCAATTGCTACGATCGCAGTGTGTGCTGATTCATGACTCACTCATCCTGTCAGTCAAAAATATTGATGTATTGATAAATATTGACAAATATTGCAAGTATGAAATGTTTATAGGAAATTTTTGATTTTTTTCATAAATGCATTATTTTTATAATAATTAATGATTATGCATAATTGACGTTTACAAGTCAACAGTATGGTCTCAAGTCTCTTCAACAGAAAGATCAGTTGAAAGCAAGATCATAAGATACATCCCACCTTGTTAACAGTATTCGTCGCAAAAACTGGAATGCAAATTTGGAAAACACTTACTACCTTTTTAAACTCAATAGAAGGAAATACATCCGGGCTACATTATGATTAATAAAAGACATCAGCGTGAAAAGACAATGTCACTAAGAAATCCACAAACTTCATCATTATGCATGTTTCCTTATCTTGGATTGCGCGCGCAGCGCAAATGTTTGAAATATGCGTTCTTAAACAATCTAGAATTCATCTTAGGTTAATAAATTCAAAATCCGGGACAGCATTTTAACTTTTCCGGGACATCCGGGACAGCTCCAAAATCCGGGACTGTCCCGGAAAATCCGGGACAGTTGGCAGGTCTGCATTGTTGCTATGCCCTTGTTCATAAAACACCTGAGATTTTTACACAATTATTACAACTTTGCAACAATTGATTTAGGCTCCACAAAAGTCGATTGAATATGATATGACCAGTCATTTATCTTTAGAATTTGATTAAGGAAGGATCAAGGATTTCTTTATGTTAAAATTTAATTCAATAAATCAACGAAATAATTTATTTCAGTTACCATTCGGCAACCATCATCACATCAGAGCATCAACAATTCCTTGCATCTTCTTTAATCAATTTTTGATCAGGTGCTGTATTTGATCAGGTTGCAATCGAGCATTTTTGATTATTCTCCTTTACAAGATAATAAGTGCTATTTATGGAAATTCTTTTTGACACAAATTTTAAAATGCTTAACTCTGTAGTGAAATGTTAATGGTGAAGTAACATTTCTTTCTATACGGAAAGCCCTAGTAACCGTTGCTTCGATAGTTTAATTAATGAAAACAAGACCAATTCACGCACATTTATCATTGCACATACATTATCATCATTTATTCTTCTACAGGGCGTAGATTCGAAATGGATTTCTGTTCGCAAGTCTAATCATCCGGCTCTCAGAACTACCTACTGTATACTTGATAATATTCAGCGCAAGGCAATCTGTCTGATAGATCATGCTAGTCGAACTACATGCATGACAACCCTTGGACACTGCTGAGTAGCTTCCTTTTCAGTATGACCTTTTCAGAGCATTTGTTCAGATGAACTTACATCTGTTGCTCTATTTCCAAGTTCTTTAGCCAGATACAACTGCAGATTTCAACTGCAGATCTTCTTTCATATGTCACTGAACATGTGAGTCGTGTCCTTGACAGACAAGGTGAGACGAGATCAGTTGCCTTGGATATTTCCAAGGCATTCGACAAAGTCTGGCATCAGGGACTCCTTATGAAGCTAAAGTCCTATGGAGTCGCTGATCAACTCCACAAACCTCTTGCTTCTTTCCTTAGTGACCGGCAGATATCTGTCGTCTTAGATGGCCAAAAGTCTTCCACCAAGTTTGTCAATGCAGGAGTTCCTTAAGGGTCAATTTTGGGACCCACTCTTTTTCTGCTGTACATCAAAGACCTCCCAGACTGCCTAGTGAGTAAATTGGTGATGTATGCAGATGACACAACACTCTTCAATTCCAATGAGCGACTCGCTAAAAACACTCAGAAACGTCAGCAGTTATGCGACGTTCTTAATGAAGACTTACGCAGGGTCTTAGAATGGGGCGCCAATTGGCTTGTTTCCTTCAATCCTTCAAAAACTCAGAGTATTCTGCACTCACGACTTAAAGGAGATGATGATCATAGCATTAAGATGTCAGATAATAGGATCAGAGAACAAGATTCCATCCCCTTCCTTGGATTGGCGGCTACGAAAGACTTGTCATGGAAACCGTACATCCAATCCATTAGCAAGCTCAACGCATTGGTAGTCTCTATCGTGCCAGCAGCTATCTTCCACCACAGACTGTCTGCTATCTTTACAAGTCTACTATTCGTCCTCTGATGGAGTATTGTTGTCATTTGTGGGTAGGCGCCCCACAAACGCATCTTAACCTCCTTGAACGGGTTGAGAAACGTGTCAAGAATCTCATGGGTGAAAAACTTGCTAGCAAGTTGCAGCCGCTCTCCGTCAGACGGGATGTTGCTTCACTCAGTCTCTTCGACAGGTACTATTTCGGTAGAAGCAGCTCTGCAGTAAATGAGTGCGTACCCAAACCTAAGATCTTCTCCAGAAGCACACGCAGAGCTAATGCACTCACATGCTATAATGTGAGCTTAGAACGCGCACGTACTGTGAGTCGCTCGAAAAGCTTTTTTGCTCGCACGGCACAGCTTTGGAATCAGCTTCCCCAGACCACTTTCCCTGACCAATACAATCTTGATACTTTCAAGAGGCGTGCGAATAGGTTTCTGATGGGGACAGCTTAATCAGATTAGAAGATCTGTTTTTTTTAATTCTATTTATTTAAAATAATACAATTTTTACTTTTCATTGAGTAACCCCTAGCTTCGTTCATGGCTCATAGCTGTGCTAGGG
Source organism: Prostheceraeus crozeri (assembly GCA_907163375.1). NCBI lineage: Eukaryota > Metazoa > Platyhelminthes > Polycladida > Euryleptidae > Prostheceraeus > Prostheceraeus crozeri. The sequence goes on from CAJQUW010014461.1 coordinate 53,023, forward strand.
GTGAAAATTCAGTAAAAAAAACAAAAACATAAGAAGTGGAAATAGCGCAAATCCACAATTTGTCTCTGATCCCCGTTGCTGCACTGAGAATTTCAGATATACGATTCTATCAGAGAGCAGCAATATTGAGGTACAAGTTTTCTTTTATGTAAGGTATTTTCAACAACTGCTGTCAGTATTATTAGCTATTCTAGGGGCTGCCAAATAGCTTTCACTAGATCCATGGAGTACTGACAAATTGATATTGCATGCTTTTGTTACATTGCTTTGGTTAACAACACTATTTATGTTTTCATCTACTTCGCATTTAACCTTCTTAGTTATAGGCGTGGCGCAAATTCAGAGAGCTGTTGGGTCTGTTGGGAAAGAGGGACATACCGCTGCGTGTGAAAGGAAAGATCTATGCTGCCTGTGTTCGAAGTGTGATGGTTTATGGAAGTGAAACGTGGGGAATGACAGAAGAGCAGATGGTGAGACTAGAGCGGACTGAACGGAAGATGGTGCGATGGATGTGTGGAGGAAGCCTGAGAGACCGAGCACCGAGTGATGAGCTGTTGAGACGAATGGGTCTGGTTTCGGTGAGAGAAGTGGTACGAAGAGGTCGACTAAGATGGATGGGACATGTTTTACGGAAAGATGATGCTGATTGGGTGAAGAAGTGCATGGAGATCGAAGTTCCTGGGAGAAGAGAGAGAGGAAGGCCAAGAACAACATGGAGCCAAGTCGTGGAGAAGGACATGCGAGAAGTTGGATTGACGCGGGCGGATGCCAAAGATCGAGTTCGTTGGAGAAAGCAGCTGTCGACTGGAGTGACCGGCCAATCCCTGCGCAAGCGGGGAAAACGGCCGTAAAACGGGATGAGTGAGTGAGAGTTATAGGCCTACAGCTATGAATGTGTTATGCAATGAGATTTTTGTATACTTTTCATTACTTCCATATATCTTCACTTTTCAACTTCTTTACCTTCCATCATACGTAGAGGGAAAATGTTGGTGTGGATTTTCGCATCCAACCATCAAGGTTTTATAAAAAAAAAAGAATTGAAAAAAATCTTATGATCTTGTGAAGAGAGATGGTGTACACATCTTGACTTGTTAATAGGAGGCTCTCGTGGACAGCACTGTGCACTCACTTTTATAGTTTTGTGCCATTTTCCAACAAAATAAATTTGACCAAGTGTCTTTTTGATTGAGTCGAGAAATAGAAATGTGACTCGGAATGGTCGTGACCAGCGTAAGTCTGAAACTATTACTATCCCGAACATCAGTCGTTTCAGTAATATTCATCTCTGAAAATAGCTCGTGTCAGACTGTGAGACTTGTGGACCCATGCATGTGTGAAAAGTAACACAAATTTATCTGCGAGTATCAAAGCACCTCAGAGATGTAGCCTAATCGACTACAAGGGCATATTTATCAGCAGATGATCATTATTTCAAACATTGCTTTTATGTCAATAGAAGAAAAGATCATATGAATGATTCACACGTTTCATCACTATTGACAAAAGTAATTGTTGTCAATCATGTTCGCCCGTTGATGGCCTATCGTGAAGAAAATCAATATCCGAAGGTAAATACAAGTAGATGCCAGTTGATGTCCTGCCACTCGCATTTACTATTGAAGACGACCACCAGCTCAATACACGTTTAACTTAACACAAAAAATTGACAGAGCGACAATAGTTTATCCGTGATTGGAAACCATAATAGAATGACATTCCAACTGAATTGACGATCGATACCTGATTGTAAGTCTCTAGTGCAGGAAACGCAGTACAATCAGACTTCTTCTATCACCTTTCTGGTCAGTTAACGATTAATGTCGATCACATAAAACCATAAGGCGTGACTTAATAATCAATAGCTGCTAGGGCAACTGTCTATTATCATGCTGATTAATTATCTAAATGTTATACGACTAATAGACTTATGGATTCTTACTTTTTCATAATTATAGAGTTGATGAAAAAGTTTTGACCGATAGAAATTTAATTCTACTTCTTTTGTTTCCGACCAATGAATTGCAAATTATTCACATATCACCCATATAAATGCAATCCTAAATTCTTCACATCAATCTGATTAAGCTTTCACTTCTGCAGTGCTTCTAGTTTAATATTCATATAAATTTATGCAAAATACTGGTCTAAGATATCATTGGTTTCCATTGATACATTCAGAATAGAGACCTTCATTTCAACAACGAAAAGCAATCAATTCAATTCCAAATAAGAGATAAAATTATTTCTTCTATACACTATTCGATAAAAGTTCGAAATAATCACCATCAGTACTGATGCACCTCTGTCCACTCCTTGAAAGCATTGTGAGACCTTTCTAGTAGGTATTTTGATTCAAACCGATGCTTTATTGATGCCATGATTTCTGCATCTGTGAAAGATTGACGTAACGAATTCTTCATCGGAGAAAGCAAGTAACAGTCAGATGGAGATAGGTCCTGGGAATAAGGACGATGGTTGAGGAATGAAGGTCCAATTTCAAACAGCTTCTTTGCTTCTGAGGACGCGTGTGGTCTTGAATTTTCTTATAAAAAAGAACTCACTAAGATGGGTTACTTTTGTTCGTACCGCGGTCAAGACCGTTAACCTTCTGAGGATCGTGAAGTAATTTGATGAAAGCAAGACATTTGAACTGAAGTTTTGATTTAACATTTCATAACTAACATGAAACAAGCCTCGGAAATGGGATGCAACAGATCACATCCATTTTGCTGCTTGACATTAACATATCCAACTCCTGTATCAAAGATAGATCACATTCAGTGGTACGTCATGATGCGAAAGTAATAGATTTTAAGTAATTCATGCTCAGAGAATTACGGACACAAAAGACATTCTTACGCTTTATTTGTGCAATAAAGATTTTGTCATTATATTTTGAGTTCCAAAAATACTTCGGTGAATAATCCTCAAGTATATAATTGAGGAAAATTCTTATATTTCCATTTCATCAATCGCATGTCTGCTGAACAAAATTCACACACGGATGTTAGCTTCCCACTTAGTTACGATTGCTTAAACAACTCAACCTGCGTTGATGATCCCACTGATTTTAATAACAAATTATCGATCAAAATCATTCCATCCTAACAAAGTAACTATGAGCAATTATTGACTTCCCAAATATGCTTGAGCTCGTTAGCGTGAGTTGCCTCTATTCAATGTTGTAAAGTTAATCTCATGAAGAAAAACGAGGCTATTTGACAGCACGAAATCAGATAATTGACATTGATAACGCTCAGGTCATTTTCTGCATCCCTGATTCATGATATACTATTTCAGTGTAGTTTCTTCTATATATAAAGAAGATGCACAATTTGCTTATTGATGCATCCGCTAAAAGACAATTTCTTTATCTTTAGTTAGTTAGCATAAATACATCCCACTCTGATTGCGCACTGAGTCTCTGCCTTCCCTTATAGAATGTGACACCCACACAAAAGTTTCGCCCATTGATCATAACGCATGACACCGGTGGCTCTCAGAATTTAATCTTCATTTAATCAAGGAATTGGTGCTCAGATTAGTAATCCTTTTGGCAACATGGTGACTCTGTGTGGTCAAATCTTTCAAATCAATACGCAACTTAGGTTTCTCTCAATAATTAATCAGACGATCAAATGCAGCTGCTTTTCAAAGGAACTTAAACCAATCTTATTATTGGGAAGATATATTCTTAAGTGATTGGCAATCAATTCTTCACCATAGCGCCCACTGTTGAAGATGTTGAATACTTTTCAGTTACAGAAAAGTTTCGGTTATTTGAAGATGAAAGGCAAAGACGGACCCCTGTAAAGCACCGGTCACCCGTTACTCTATTAAACATAACTCGTGATTATAAAACTCACTTAGCAGCAGAAAGTTCTTCAAATTTCAATTTCATCTCAATAAATTCCGCCTGTGTCTTCTCCATTGCTGAAAGTAAGAAGAAAATCTACTTCAGATTTCGTTAATTCAATCTTTAAAAATGATGTAAAATAGGGCTAATGTAATACAAATGAACGCCAACTCTTCTGTAAATGCAGAAAAAATCATCAGCAGTAGTTCGTATAAATATTCGATATGAAATCCTAGGGCATTCTCCAGACACTCCTTTGAAATATTCTAAATTTTGGAATTTGTCTCCTGATGTCAACTTTAGGAGTGTTGTCTGATAATATATTCAGTCAGGATTCCGATTGTCCCTCCTACTGAATTTTCATAATATTCTCAGAGAGGGTCTCAACTTCAAATCCTTGCTGCTTAACTCTTGCTACCTGCCATTTCTGTGCAACGAAGTCATCAACACATTCAAAAAATGTGTTCATGAAAAAAGAAAGATAAGATAGAATCACGAAACAAAATTTCTGTGAGGATTCAAAACATTTCACTAACTAAAAATATAACAGCCACTACAATTTTGACATCGTTCTTAAATTAACAAAAATTAACGTCGATTTAACAGAAGTTTTCACAGAATATTTCCTGGTTTAAAAATGTGACAAACAAAAACCATTGATGCATTTTTCTATCCTGTCTTTATACTCCTATGATTTGACATATCCAATATCTATGATCAATCTGCTTTATAATATATCGTATGTTTATTGATATATTCTCGCATTGATCAACTTTCCCAGATGGAACAACTTCTTATACACAGGATGAGTCACAATGCTATCTCGCTTTAATTAAGTAGTTATCAAAAGTTAAAACTCATTTTGAAAGCAATCTAGTAGCATACATGTACATTCACATAGATGCTTTCAATGCTGATTCGGCGCCTTGCTGTTCAATAAAGAGATTAACAGAGGAGTCATAAACCCTCCGACAGTCATCAGAAATCAGATGAAAAAGTTTTATCTCTTCTTGAATATAGCCCGAGTAGACCATCAATTCAGTCATGTTTCTTAGGTCGCGCATAGACACGGTCTCTCAACGCTCCTGAAAGAAGTCACTACCTGGATTGCAGTCCCAATGTTATTCAACGGGTCATCTTTGATGGATCTGGCGAATTTTCGTCGAGAATGGCCTGAACTATAGCGCTGCAGTGAGTAGGATTGCCTCGCTGTTAATTCTCAACATCAACTTGTGGCTACCGAATAAAAAACTTTTTTATCATGTACGAGTATGTTATAATACATATTATTATCTTTCTTTATACAATTCAACTTTTTAAAGTGAAAAGCGAAAACTTGGAATATTTGTATATCCGCAATTCGATCTGAAATTTTCTCAAAGATGAAACAGATTTTATGTATGATAGATAATTCACTAGATAGTTTTCAAGCACATGCAACTTAATGCGTTGAAAGCAAAGCTAATTATGAATTATCACATAACATTGAATGCTGATGTATCATGCATCCAATGGTTGCATTTACTAAAAATTTTCGCGACCAGAAGGCATTATGCTGAAGCTTAGAGAACTATTGACTATAAAAATTTCATTTCATAACAGGCGTATTTCATGTCCCATTTCTTCAAACATCAATGTCAGATGATGCAGACGTCAAAATGTCAATCATTTGCGATAATAACAGTAGTCCATGCAACACAAAGACTTGCTCTAATTAAAACGATGTGTGGCAGTGACGGGGATTGATAGAATAGTAACAACATTAGCATCTATACGTCAATATGGCTGTCATTCATCCAGAAAATCCAATAAAGTTCCGTTGTCGGAAGCATCCTTACACAAAGGGATATCTATAAATTGACTATCGCGATAGACAAGATAGATATTCATCTGACTCTTCCTATATATGAATCATGAATTTCAATATATTGAGGTCAAAGTCTGCGTTGTCACGCTTTTCTTAGTTCCTCAAATCAAGTTGCAAAACTATTGACATAATTACTAATTTGAATTAGAGAGAAAATGCCTTAGCCAATTGTCAAAATTAATTTTCAGGACTTGGAAAAGCCAAGTAGGTGTCAACTTTGTAATTTATATTTTTTATCAATATATTTCAGCTAATCATGTACCATAGCCATTATCAAGAAAAATGGCTACGGCTATTTCTTGACAATGGCTATGGCACATGAATAACCGAAATATATTGATAAAAATTATAAAATCAAAAGTCAAAACCTCCTGGGCAGGGCTCCCAACCCTTTCCCGGATAAATAGTGACTTCAAACCTCGTCATTAGAGTGATCTGAAGATGCATCGCAATTGAAATGATCATCGAGAATAGAGAATTTGTCTAATATGAGCTACTGCACAGCGATATGAATTGTTTATTTATGCCTTTTATTTATTCACTAACATATTCTTCATTTCTTCAGTAATTGTAGCAAATACGCATACCCTTCGGGTATTCAACAAAGAAAAATCATGAGTAAAACAAAAAATGCGTATATTTGATAATAGGCATACTTCCACGAACTGTAAGAAACTATTGACTCTCTAGCTCAAATTTTAAGAGAAGCCTAGGTTTTATGTGTTGTTGAAACGCTTCTGTTACTTAAATTCCAGTTTGCGACGCTACATTGAACAGCTTTATCAAAACATAGTTTCAGACCCATTTTGACCTGGAACTTTTAGTTGCGAATGGAAGAAGCTAAAAGTTGGCCTCACACTTGCTATCAGTGCCGGTGTCTAATTTGTCTAGTAATGCTTGTGGTGGATCACAATTTTCAAAATTTTGACTATCGAAACGATTTTGGACAAAGCGCATCAACTCATGCAAAACTGCTCTCATTTAACCTTGACTTTCGCTTTCAAACGTCTTAAAAAAACGGACAAAAAAATCTGAAAATAATTCAAACATTCAATCCTAAAGCTATGAACTAAAACATTACATGGATATGAACATGAGATGAAAACAGGAAACCGAATCTCGGTCATGAGGGCCCTTCCAATCAAGTCTCAGAAGGGCCCTGAACATCGATGCAATAATTATCGAACAGCTGACTTTAAGGCCCAAAATATCGCTTTTGAATGACTGTTTCAAGAGCCTCTAATTCAACGTTATCACAACTCGTTAATAGATTACTGTATGGTACAAGAAATTTCTGTTGAAAGGCTATCAACAGCTTTTGAATAGCTCGTTTGCATCGAAAATATGACATTTTGATACTTTCCATACATAGATAAAACGATTTAAGAGGTCACTGAAAGTACTACCCTGCAATATTTTAGTGACCAAATAGAGAGAGCTTAGAGACCATCTCCAAATAGTGACCAGTTGGGAGCCCAGCTACTTGGCCTTTCCAAATCCTGAAAATTAATATCATACTAATTTGAATAATAGCCGCACCTCTGTATGAAAGTTTGCAACAGTAGCCGCCCTCGAGTAGCAGCCACGGCTACGCCCATTTCCTAAATATCATAAGGCTAATATAGATGTACAATATGCCTGTATCTTACCTGTTTCTGCATTATTAGGCCTAACGGTTGTAATTTAAAGGCCCTCTTGGTAAGAAGATGGTAAATTATTCGTTTGACGTCAATTTACTGTAACTTCCGGTTATCTGACATACATGGTTTATCGACAAAATTTGTTCTCAATACGCTGAACTTTCCGAATAAGAAGCCAGAAACATATGACTACCTGAGTCGAATCTACAGCGACCTAAAGTTGAGAATGGACGAATTCTCCTATTCAAACTGTGTTAAGTTCTAAGACTTCTACCCACCAAATAAGTTCTGCTCGTATACCGTAAATTTCGCTGAGTTTCGTTCTAGTTATCCATATCATGAGAGCTAAAATCAAGTTCTACGCACGCACATCATTTACCTGTGGTCAGGTAAATGAACGAGGAAATCAAGTTCATGTCAAAATTTTCGTCTCATCGCATCAGTCAAGTTATTGATCACGGAACTTTTCAATAGTTGCCGCTCTCGAATAGTATAGCCGCAACCGAAATGTACAGTTTCAATAGTAGCCGCGGCTGCTAATCTAAGAAATGCGGTAATAGCAGCTTATTACCATATTCTTCAGGAAAGCAAAGCGACTATTTAATTTCATTTTGTAACATTGCTATGTAAGAACTTTTTAATTGACGTTCAAATTCCATTCCAAATTAGTTTAAAAATTTGTTTTGCTGTTATCTTTCCGATGTTTAACTCCCTTTGGTGTTGCGCTAAGACTGTACACTCAATATTTTAATAGTGAAATTGTTGCTTAAACAAATGTCATTTATTCATTCAAATTTTTATCTTATCCTTGTGGGATGAAATAACAGGTTTACAAAAGCTACAATACTATAAAGCACAGGACATAAAATGCTTAAATTCCAGCTTTTCCTGAATTCCATGTCCTTTACAATTTTTGTAGCCGATAGTTCAAACTCCATCAAGATGTTATAATTACAAATAGTAATGGCATATTGGTAAATGATAAAATGTTTTTGAAGTCTGTAACAGCAGAAAACTACAAAAGTCAATCATCATCTTTCTGCGGAGATTCCCGTGAGAATTAAGATCACAGGATGCTTCTAGTAGCGCACAGTGAACGAGCGCTCTTGCAAGTGAAATTATTTTTTTAAATCTATATTTTCCATCAATAACTTTCTTCATCAATTCAATGATGAAACATCATTACAACATCATAGTTTTTACCGAAGTTGAATGGCAATGACTTTGGATTAGTGTCCATGCTGACAGTTTGAATCCTCCATAGCACTATCTCCAAGGGTTCTGAATCAGACAGTAAAAACCGCATTTAGGCATCCTGCTGGTACTTTCGAAATGTTTGTTCTTTCATAAGTGAATCACTAATCTATTTAGTCGCGTCTGACTTCTCTTACTTGAGATAATGATTAGAAGCGGCGCCGTCTCCTGAAATCACAATTTAATTCATCTTTACTTCTGAAATTCATTTCTAACATACTAATCAACACACCCACATTTTCGAGTCACTCAGAGTGCACCTGAAAACACATAGATGTGGAATAGAATCGAAATTATTCCGATTCCAACTTCTCCAGAAGAAACCTACACAAACTGCTGAAATCTAGGAGTGGTTCAAGAATAACGTAATCGCTTTTTTTCGAGATTTAGAAAACCTTCGCCCCCATAATCGCCGTTGACCCCTCCCCCAAAACGACACTGATTACGTAATCGCCGCTCCAACCCCTCCCCTCCATAGATGATCGAATTGTTTCGCTATTTTAGTTGCGATTGCAATATCCAGGCGAGTAAATAGGCTTTTTATTAATTTCAAAGGTCTACACGCCCATATGTACAGGGTATAGTTCACGTCTACGAGCCGCGTAGCATCATCCCTTCAATGCACTGTATTTGTAATTACCATATCCTGCAGGCCTAGTTGGCTTCTAGTCTTGACATACATTTGCAAGCCTTAGTTAGGAACTGGAATTTTTCTACGCACAAATGAATTTGTATTTGTATGTGTGCATGCAAGCTAGGTAGTCGTGCAACAACCATGACTAAGATTTGGAGGAGACGTTTGAAGATTTCATAATATCAAAATTAATATTGGCGAAACAACAATTGGACTTTAAAGCGAAATAAAGAAGTCGAAAACATAAATATTTAGCCTATTTAACATGAAAAATATAGGCAATCTAATATCATCATATTTTAAATCACAAGGATCGAATAGACAAATTCTCCAGCAGTTCGAAAGAGTTTAAAACGGAATGACTAGCAATGGACTAAAGCAATAACTAAAGCACTGGATCTATAGTGTGCCAAACTGCTGTTATATTGGCAAGAAAACACCTACAAAACCGATATAAAAAAGTTAAGTTGGTCTTCCTGACCAACAAATAAACCCTCGTCTGAGAACAAGCTCTGCGCGAAGTAGCAGAGCCTTGGCGTTGGCTTGCTGCAAAGTCATCGATACGAGTCCAAACATTCCACATGTGATGTCATGCTGTGAATATGTTGCGATAGAGAGACGAGAATAATTCTGCTGATGGTCGAAATCGATGTCTTGCTCCATCCACCATACGTTAACACCGCGAGTGGCAGACAGTGCCAACCCAATTCATGGCACTTGACGAAATTCTGTCCGAGTTTCCTGGCCTCGGCTACCTCAGTAGATGCGCGCACCAGACATTACACTTTGATTAAACGGGGATGCATAACTGTGAGGTCAATAGCTGACCTCTTACCTACACAACAGTAAGGCAGCTAAATGTCAGGTCTTCGCAGATCACACCCATTAACCCCTCTCTTGTCCAGCTCATGAGCAAGATTCTTCTCTGACAGCACTGGTGCAGAATGTTTGTGTGTGGAATGCATGTTGGACAAAGAGTGTCTCGTGAACAAAACAGCAACTAAACTGTTGTTAGAAGAAAACATAAAACAATTCAATAATTATTATTACTCCCAGCGACTACACAATCGCTGCCTCAAACTGAACCCCACCCCGTAATCGCCCGAAATCATTTCGAAAGTCCCTCCCTCCCCCTAGGCGATTACGTGATTCTTGAACGAGACCCTATACTAGATCAATTGATGGCTATCCACCAACACACATTATATGGTTCGCATGATTGCACAAAATGTATTTTGACATAATTCTGGATTTAGCGGTAGAATATATTCAAAAGCACACGATAGCGTGAATTGGAAAAGTTGGTGACTACAGGGATGATCGAGAGCCAACGAACGAGAGATCGACAGCGGGATGCCCCTGTGAAAAGGGTGGAAAGGTTATTCGTCAATTGATCAAGTGACTTAAACATGGACTTATGTAGGGACCATATAAAGTCTGAAAATTCTGTCTGAATTCTTAGAAGCTCATGCATGTCTAAGAGGATTGTCATCGGTAATGATATAGTCGGGGAGGTGTTAGATGGGTTGTCACGCATCCAGGAAAATGAGGGAACTGGGGATTAAAATATAAATCCTAAGGAGTCATTCACATAGCTCAATGACTATAGTGCTGAAAATATCTAATAATTCAAATGGAGAATATAATATAACTGATGCCAAAGTCTCATCTAACACTTCCAATGCTTGTTGAAAAAATGATGACAAATGTCTAATTCTGAAGCAGTCACAGTCAGGTTTCGTCTAAGAACGAGCTTTATTTCATTGACATTTTTGATTTTAAAAATCATGTCTTTTACTACTTGAGGGAAAATATTCAACATTCTTAACCGACTCCCCATTCCGATGCCATGACTGTTTAAAAGCGACTTTAATCAAGGTTGCGACGAACTTTTACACAATTGCAAATTTCTATTCCAAGTTGAATAAACTTGATTTAGGAATGACGTTCACTCCACAAACAAGACGTGTAGAATTATTCAGAATCTAGAAATGATACGCTTCATTCAGCAAACAATTTTGAGAATTCCTATAATTTGCCTTCAATCAAAGTCACTCTCTCACTAGCTATTGAGCTGCGACAACATTTATCAGCATAACGGCTGGGAATCACCGATGCTTTCTCCATCATCCTCAGGCGCGCTTTGTCCACAAACGACCAATTGATTCTAAGGCAGAGATATTGATTGATTGGAGAGTCAGACATGGAAGAAGAAAGCACTCGACGAGAAAATCTCCTCCATTGTGCTCCTATTGATCTTCCCTTATCAAGAGGCAATAATGATGAGGATGGAAACTGCGTAGATGAGTCATCTATCGAATTAACTGAACATGTGATGAAAAACGACTCATCACTAATCAAGTTCAACTCAAGATGCAAAAAGGATGATGAGAAGTCTGTGCGTTTCATATCGAATGACATTAACTAAGACTTGCGTGATAAAGATACTTGCATGATGTTTAACTGAACAATAATGAGAGAAATTTATTGAATTTCCATTATAATAACATTGCATTCTCCATTTATTCCTGATCAAGGATATGAAAATTCCATAAATAGAAAGTCAGGAGTTGTTTGAAATTATTCTTATCTTTAAGAAACTCATTTCGCATTTATCGGATGAACAATGTGAAATGGCAAATGTGCCGTGCAATTTACATGGTATCACATCTTCATAGAGCACACTTTTAAAAGTAATCACATGAGAGTAGACGGATAACAATCGCTATTGCACGTGATTGGCTACAACCAAGGTCGGATACGAGTTGGTGCTAAAAGTTTAGAATTGCAGCTATAAAAGCAGATAAAGAGCTGTAATAACAAAAGCTCACACAAAGAAGCAGCATTTCAAACAGGTTGTCAGAATTAGTCGCATAATTCAACCAATGATACATTGCATATGAATACGACTAATCATGCAAGAATTCACATCTGTAACGGCTTATATAAGGTTGTAGTGTTTTCGGTTTGTCGATTTATTGTTTCAAATTTACTGCCATGTAGGTCTGCCAAAAGACAAATTACATATACCAGCAACTTTAGCTATACATTTAATTTAACGGTCATTTGTATTTTTCCGATTGATCAGCTTCGGGTGAAGATATTTTTATTTCAAAATGACCTGTGAAGAGAGCATTTTCCACCACAGTATTTGGATGAGGTAAAACGTTTACAGGAAGAGAACTGAAATCAATAGGTCCATGAGCACTTTCGCAAACATCTTTGAAAATTGCTTTGATTCTACTACAGTTATGATAAACTTTTCATTGCTATTCAGCCGTCGTGTTATTTTCCTATCACCTCAGTGAAGATCAGCGTAGAGTTGGTTCGAGTATCTCATGAAATAAGATTTTAGAAATCTTCTATCAATTTTTTTGAAAAATCTTTCCAGGTGCAATTTCTTCAAGTATGCAGATATATTTACCATCAATATATGAAATTCATTTGAATTCTATGCATTACCAAAAGTGAAATCTCTTGATATCATTACTTTATCGAGCTAAGTAATACTTGTTTGAGAAATTTAAAACGATTTGAACATTCTATTAATAATAGTAATACAGCTCTTGGTACTATAGACGAGATAGGAACAAAAACCTACGAAGCGCCCTCCTATGTAAAACTATACTGCACAGGGACCCTCCTATATTATTTCGATATCTATGGTATATTCAAGCCCCACATTTTACATATATATGTTGAAGGGGGTTGACTACTTATAGGTATGTTTTCTCGTCGAAGTGTGCAATACTTCATTTTGCTGAGCAGTGAGACCGAAAATTTCTATATTTTTTTTCGATAGAGCGCTGTGTACAGGTTTAAGAAATTTTTAAAATTATTTTTGTAATTATAGGACGTCTTGTACTGTAGAAATTGCCTATCCATGTGTACCATGTGCCTTTGATTTCAAATAACTTTAAAAAGCATTTCAATATCCTTGTAATGATTACAATGAATACTGAACAGACGGAGTCAACGACGAGATTCCATTTTAACGATGGCTGCCGATAGTGACGATAAGTATTTGACGTTTTTTGACGGGAAGTGGTTCATCATAGGTTGAAGTCAAGAAATAAAGTCTCTCTAGAAACATTCGGTTCGATTTAAACAGACACTGAGGCTGCGACTGTGTCGCGAAACGTCTGTCTCCTGTACATACTAACTTTTATGGATAAATCACATGGAGTGCACTTTATTTCTTGACTTCAACATATGATAGTGACGATAACTTTAATGACTGTGACGAGTTTATGTCCCAGCTGGAAAATATTGATCTGATTTCTTCAAAACAACCTTTTACGAGCACTACGACGGAACTGCAGTTAGTAGTTGTACGTCTACTAATACAACGACCGCTGTAATGCAACATCTTTAAAAAAAAGTTCCGAGTAAGAAGTTCCAAAACAACTGTAGGAGTTCAAGATGTGTCTCAGAGACTTGTACTTAAACGAAAGTGTAGAAAAAATATTGCTACGGTGAAGAAGATGAAAACTTGAAATGCTTCTCAAGCTTCTAGACATTGCTTTTGGACTTAAATGCATGATATACTCGTACATGAATATTTTGAAAAATGTTTTTTCTATATGTGTATGGTTCAGTAATGCATTGTCATCTGCCACTGACTTTTTATTTTGAATCTCTATGTGGAATAAGTGAATACGAGTAATATGTACATGAAGGTCTATCTAAAATATATCGTTTTTCTAACATTTGTAATATTTCTAACTATTGTAATATCTAAAATATGTACAATTAATTTGGAAGTTGAACTGGATTTCGTAATTTTTATTGGTTTCCATAATGCGGGCCATTGTTACAAAAATGTACCAAGCGCCCAATTTTCAATTTTTAATTAAACTTTCAATTAAAAGTTGAATATCTTTGATATGGGTCACAATGCACTTTTCATTAGGTTTATGATAATGGACAAAACTTTGTTAAAGTCAAGAAAATAAATTTGAAAAAATAGTGTACAGATCGCCCTATTTTCTCAAATTTTGTACAGAGAGCCCTAGGTGTCAAAAACGCCCGAGTTACTGCTTTTTGTACCAAGAGCCCGACTTTCCAATTATCGTGTGTACCGAACGCCTGTGTTATTATAATGATTGTAATATTAATGATTATCCAACTTTGCAAAACCGAGACAGATGATATCAAAGCGATCAACTGCCTCGAATTGTGATGATTTACAATGTGTTGACTGAAACAAATCACGGCGATGAAGGCAAAAATTTCAGCAACAATTCACTCTGGCAACGAAGATAAAACGACGTGAAGCCTTACACATTTCTTTTACTTGTGCGACGAAGTCCTTGCACAATCATTATCCATGATAATGGAATCTTTTACCGTTCTTTTATTGACATCTTGGCTTCTCCGCTGACAAAAATCCTGTATTCAAAATTTTCCACCTTTCCTGACGCTTGGAAGAAAGTGAATATCATCCCTATTCCGAAAGGCAAGTGCAATGCAGATTTTCGACCCATCCCCATCCTGCCTTTTCTAAGTAAGATCTTGGTAAGAATCATTCGAGATCGTCTGCTGCTTTCCAGATTTAAAATTTTAATCCTAGACAATTTGACTTTGTTCCGAACGCCTTTGTGGTGGCTGCACCAATGCGCTAGTGGCTATTCGCTTGACAATTCTTCAGCATCTTGCTGCGAGCTCATGGAACTTCTGTCAGGTGCTGTCAGTGGACTTCAAGAAAGCGTTCGATTCTTTGAGTCATCTAACTTTGCTCAACAGCCTTAGTATATTTTTCAATAATAATTCACACATCATTGACATGGTCAAGAGCTTTCTATCCGACCGCTGTCAACGTATGTCTGTAAATGGCATTTTGACGCCATGGAAATATGTCAGCACTGGAGTCCCACAAGGTTTCATGTAGGGGCCTTTGGTATTTGTTATGATAATCAATGACTTACCTAAATTCGTCAATACAAAAATCATTTCATATGCCGATGACATCACACATATTCATCTCGCAGCCGATAATAAGCCGAGTGACTTTCAATCCGATGTAAGCCTTCTGTGAGTGATCATCTAATAAGAAATTGAACATCAGCGTGTCAAGGACCAAATGCATGACTGTGTCAAGACACCCTGATTTGAATAGGAGATCTGATATTGTTATTGGCAGTACTATCATTGACCAAATACTTCATTAGAAAATTTTGGGAGTCTTTTTCAGTTAGAACTGTTCATGGAATTGTGAGTTTTCCTATTTATAACAGAGGTGTTGTCGCGCCTTGTCATTGGTTAAACGCTTGTCACTGAATGGCAATGACAGCTGCATTAAAATGCAAGCTTGCATCGCATTTGCATACTCGAGTATTTCATTTTGTTGGCCTATTATTTGTGACATCCTTGCGAGATTGTCTACGAAACTCCATCGTTTGCAGCGCATCCTCAAGCCTTGGGGATTCATCAACAATAAGCTTTCACTGAGAGTCAGGCTTGATCGAGGATAGGCCTATGTCAAATTGATTCGATAAGTTGCTAATCACGCGACTGTCATCCTCTCACATCTTTTTTTATTGTTCGTGCGCCAAATATGCATATGAGACACCCTCGCCAATTGTTGATTCCGTTTTATGGCGTTCTATACCATGTCATTTGTCAGTTTTTCGTCCTCTCACCAAATACCGCTCTTTTGTATTTTGGTTCATCAATGACGCATTATTATAATCAAATTATTTCTTATTTGAAAATGGAGTCAATGAAGAAAATGAGGATTCCGATTAGCATTTCAATAATATTCATCAAATTCTGTTTGGACTGTTAATTGATTTGCAACAATTGATTTAATACGTTGTAAGCCCAAGAGACAAGACTTGACGTAAATCAGTATCATATCGTTACACTTAATGTTGCAGGAATTTATTTCATTTAAATCTGCTACCTAGACTGGAGGGAATAAACGCATTTGAATTAACATCTGAGAATTTGAAAAACAAGTTTAATAGCCATGATGGGAATCTGAACATTAATGCAAATGCAATATCCGCCAATCCGTTGATATTTATAAAATAATTTTATATTGTGACCATTTCTCACTTCGTGATTTTGATCTAAAAAAACAAATGTACAATAACAACATTCTATTCAAACGATGCATGTGTACTAGGAGATTTCTTTGTGCAGTCAAGATAATGTAAAAGTTACAGATAAATGAAATGAATGGTTTAACGTCACATCTCCCCGTACTGGGGGAGTGGACGGTGATGACATACGTCATACTTTAATTTGGAGCATTGTGATCTTTTAGTCCCTTCCTGACGACTTCCAATGGAGCTTTCGGGGCTCGACTTCTGCACCAGAAGATCATTCGGTCAAGCACTTCACCACTGTGCCACGGGAAATGTGCATTTTAGCTAATCGCATACACTCATTTGTACAAAACACATTATTGCTCATTTAACCATCAGGCAATACAGGATGATGGCGATCTTCCCGCCGCTAATGTCTTCACTTTTTTTCTTGCATGAGAACTTTCAGTGTTGACAGATTTGTTTCAGATGACGTCTCAAAATTCTAGATATCAAAAGATGTTATTTCTCAGTATCTCTCCAACTTGCAGTGGGAAAACGCAACTCATTGATAATAATCATTATCGACTGCGATCTTCTCAACGTTTTATTATTGTGTACATTTATTAATGATGATCATCATCATACAAATCTAGTATGTGAAATGATTCTTATATGAAGACTAATGTGGGACAGGTGAAACTCAAATATCATGCTACTAGTTGTAGCCGCATTATTAACTTTGAAAATCAATAACAAAATGTCCTCAGAACGCAAGGTGGCATAATAGAAAATTATCCGCCTCCTCGGAAATTATACATGATATTATCAAATTTCGCAAGAAAGGGCATTTCGTTTGAATCGATAGTACTAAAGCCAAAGAGGCGACTTTTCGCAACTGTTGCTCGATGCTGTATCTAAACTATCCAAGAAACCCTGGTCTGAGAGACAGATAAAGTCAAGTCGTCATGTGTGGAAGGTAGTCAACGAAATTAAAGGAAAATCCCAGCGCAGCCATTTCGATAATCTTATTCAAACGCATGGCAATGTACAGAACTTGATAACAGCTATTCACACAGACTTTTGTGGAAACTTCAACTCTGAACCCCTGCTGAGTCTATGTGATGTTCAGGATGAACACTTATGGTGTCCACAATTTACTGTTCTTGACGTTCAGTGTCAATTATCACGAATAAAATGCGACAAATCCTCTGGTAGTGATGCCATTCCTAATCGTCTATTGAAGGTCAGCTCAGAGATGATTTGTTTCCCATTATACGACATCTTTCAAGCCTCAATTGATCAGAGGACAGTGCCAAGTAGATGGAAGTTAGCAAATATCGTACCTGTGCCGAAGAAAAGATCCCCAACCGTCATAGACTTTCGCCCTATCTCCTTGTTGCCAACAGTGTCCAAGATACTTGAGCGCATTGTCCTGAATTCAGTTCTCCCCACTATCACGTCAATGTTCGGACTGCATCAGCATGCCTTCAGGAGTCATGGCTCAACCGATGGAGCTCTGGTCAAGATTCATGACAGCATAACATCCCTTCTTGAGTCTTCCAGTGTCAAAGCTGTCCGACTTACCTGTCTGGATATGTCCAAAGCATTTGAGCGAGTTCATCATGGCAAACTATTTGAACTCCTGCGCCGGAACAATGTCGATGTCGGCTTTCTACTTTGGCTAAAGAGCTACCTTACTGATCGTCATCACCGCATCAAGATTAATGACTTGTTTGGTCCGAACTTTATGATTCCCTCAGGCGTGCCTCAGGGCTCAGTTTTGGGCCCGTACTTGTTCGCTTGTTTTGTCGGGTCTCTGGATGTGTTAAAGCCTGCTGATATCATACTTTATGCGGACGATATCACACTTATCGAACCGCTCCCTCAATGCAATCATTCAAACAATTTGATACGGATCAGAAATTGGATTGATGACAACAGACTGACCCTCAACATTTCCAAGTCGCAGCAGATGATCATAGGACGCTCCTCTTTTCAACATGCCCATCATTCCGATATTCCTGTGGTTGAAAGCATGAAGATTTTAGGAGTTCATTGGGATCACACACTCTCCTGGGAAATCCATTTCAGATCAATTCTAAAATCTGCCTCACAAAGACTGTACGTTGTCCGTACTTTAAAACCCTTGCTCCCACGTGTCAAGCTGATAGACGTTTATCATAGTCTCATCACTTCTTTAATCATGTATGCAGCGCCTCTCATGTGTTGGCTACCGGTGAAAATTGCAACATCCCTAGAAGCATTTCAAAAACGTGCTCATACCATAATGTGGAAGAAACTGTTGCTGTAGTAATTTTCCAAACTTAAGTGATCTTCGCGAGCGCCGTGTGTTATCCTTTCTAAAGAAGTGTGAAACTTATGTTAATCATCCCCTGAATGATCTTCTACCAAACCGAATGCCTCGAAGTGGTCATTTTTGCATGCCAGTAGTTTCTTCGTCAAGACGTTTGCACTCCTTCGTGCCTTATTCATGCATTTTATCTAATGACATTTTACGTATGTGCCAGAATCCATGAAATTAGATCAGCAGCTGTCGTTGTAATTTTCCTGTGTTTGCAAATTATTACTTTTTCTTCATTGTGTTATTCACCTTGTAACGTTTGATTTCCAATAGTTTTTGAATAAACGCTTACTTACTTACTTAACCCTACCCTATTCACGATTAGATGTCATACCAGTACTAGTCAGCCTAAAGTTTGCAGATGATAAATTCTCCTTTCCGTGCAACGCATTGTCCTTAATGCTCCCTACTTGATGAAGAACAAAGCTAGCATGAATCATAAAAATGAAAACGGATCAAATCATTACAGGTAAAACATGTACAAGTTAGTAGAATAAATGACGAATGACATGTGATAAAATCTTACCCGATTGAAGAGTCTTATTTTTCATCTCAGTTTCTCCTAACTTCGCTGCTACCTCCATCTGCCGCTCACTGAGGTCCCGTTCAAGATCACCATAACGCGTAGCCAGCTCGCGTTCTCGTTCTCGAACTCGGGCCAGAATTGTCTCATCAGCATCCTCCTCCAATTCACGGATCTTCTCGCGCAACTGTTTAATTGTTACTTCTGCAAAATGCCATGCAAATTTGCCTAAAATATTTTTTTTCCATGGAAGGTGTGAATATAACTGCTGAGATAATAACTAATTAGAAATGAGATGGGCAAACCCGTATGCCGGAATATACGTGTATCTAGTCTCTTGGATGAATACGAACATCTTCAATGATAGAGGTCAAAATTGTTTATGCTCATCTGTCGTCTCCAAAATGCTTTACATGCCCATAGAAGTAGTTCTGTGTCGATTCGGGAAAAATTATCATGTTTAAGGATGAATAACTTCAAAAGAGTCAACTTAAAAAATTATTTATTTAATCAGTTTTAATTTCATTGAGCACACAATCGGATATACTGGAGTGAAATATGGAAAACAATGCATACAATTAGTTCTAAGCTTATAAATCACACTGAAGTAGCATAATACTCATTATTAATGTTGGGACGTGTTGTCATAAATGAATTTACAAATCTAGGCCCCGCCCGGGGTCCCGGTCACTTCCAACCCAGGGGGGGGGTTCTTAAAGCCCCTATGACTTTAATGTTCGATCGCTCCCAAAATTATTAAGCATCGCAATTGGCATATGATCGTTCCAATGATGATATCCATTTTTATCAACCCCGTCATCTTGTTCCCAAAAATATCAATTTAAAAATTGAATTCCATTTTATTTCAAAAAGTTGATTTTTTCATTATGTTGGAAATTGATTATGCATGTCTTTGATGAACAATGTTTCTGACATGCTTTGATCAGTTATCAAGAGACAATGCTTGGAGTATGTTTGATTGCATTGGGATAATTGAGCGGCACTGAATATAGCTCAAATTGAGATACAAAAATACATTCAAGTAATCAGTAGTCTGCTACTAACTCAGTTGCACATTGAGCAGAAAAAATACAGAAACTGCACATGCAAATGTACAAATGCATCAAAAATATTGTGAGGCATGATAATCTGCCCATTTTATACTTGGAATCCACTACTTGTAGCACAAAATTGACAGTATTACAGATTATCTATTTCAGTGGTGTTTGAATTATATTGCTATAACTCAAATAAAAACTGCATAAATGAATTCGTTAATTGCAATAATAACTTCATTTGTAAGTTGTCAGTGGTTCATATTTTATTTGTTTATTTGGCTGTGTTTACATTATATAGCGCTGCAACCAAAACATGCGCTCACAGCGCGCAATGTATACAAGAATAAAGTTTGTAAGCAATTTGACTTTTCTATGATGTCTATTTTTTAAGAAATTGAGAAAAATTCCCGACTTTCAGTAAGCAACTGTCAAATTTTTGCTGTTCTCATAGGCCAAGTTTGAGAAAATTTGAATTATCAGAAATGCTTAAAATCAATAGTCACAAAAAATTAACGTCGTATCCATTATAGATTTTCAGGAATATCACATAATGTCCATGATCCCTTCCCCAAAATTAATTAATGCTCCCCTATATTATAAGAGTTAAGCTACTCCCCATGTGAATTATCCTGCGATATAACATATAATGAGTAAAGCTGCAGTTGGTTATAAACTATAGACCAAACAAAAGCTAAAACAGAAGTTCTGGTTTCAGATTATGTAAAACTGGAGAAGATACTCTAAAACAAGCCAGGATACAAACGCTGAGCTCAGGAAAGGAAGATTTTTCATGAATGAAAAAATAGGTCGATGTTGCTATTTCTATCCTAATTTTCAGCAAGTTCAGAAGTTTCTACAATAGCTGATTCATAAAAAATGAACACACTCAGCAACAGTGAAAACTTCCTCCAAATATGTTACGTATTGTTTGGAACAACGGGTTAGAGCTACTTTTTTGCTTCATGATGAGGAAAGCTCATAATGGTTGATATTACCAACTTTTAATCAAAAACCAGTTTTAAGTCGTACCAACATCGGTGGGCATCATCATGCGAATTAACAGCAAGTTTTTTACATAAACATTCCTGTTTTATAAACACGAATTACTCATTGCTTTAACAGTATTATGTAAACAAAAAGGAAATGGCATTATAAGCACCTTCAAAGGCGTAATTGTAGGCCATTCAAAATTAATTGAATAAATTTGCAACTGACATGAACATTTAGAGCATAATTGAAATCCAAAAATTCATATTGATGTTAAATACAGAATGATTCTTTGTGTGCATCAATATCAGCGAAGCTTTCCAATATATGAATGATATGAAAATATTATGAAGATGAAGCAGTTCTATGCAGTTTTGTTAATATCCATTTCATGCGAAACATGAACGTCAATTACAGCTTTTGATATCCTTCGATAGAATGATGACAGCTGGCATTACCGTGGGCGTGAATAGTTTTCAGATCGCATTTCATTCGTGTCATAGATATTAAATGGAAGAATTTTGAGTGTTCAGCTTTCATTGCTGCTGAGTCGCTGATTTAATCTCTGAAAACCATTATTTCGTTAAATACCATTAATCGTCAATTTAAGTCAATGAATGCATGCAATGTATACAAATTTATGAAACACAATGTATTACTACATTTAAGATATTTCATTTTTAGATAATATATATAAAATGATAAATGGTCAACGAAGTTAAGAACATCTTTCGAGATTAGAAAAGAATGATGATATAAAATGTTTTCGACAATTTGTCTATCCGGATCATATTCCTTTGTTATTTTACCTAATTAATCCTCATAGTAATTGGAATCAATCAGCGGAAAATGCAGATGATGAATTGATTGTTAAATCAAAGCTCTAAATTGACTAGTGGAACTGTCATAAAGTCGTCATGTGTGCATGGAGTACGTACACGCACATCTACAGTTACCACGTAAAATTAAAATTCATCATATGATTCACGTGTAAAAATTTCCACCCAGTTCTAAATCGATACAAGTCTACTATAGATGCAGATGACGTATGAGACAAGATGCTCAAAACTTATCTAAACGTGGCTCGCCATGGCGTTAGCAGTGGTCATGACAAGGTTTGGAACAATCGCATCTTTTGTAGTCAAATAAACGAACAAATGTTTTTCTACTTCACATAGCATTCAAAAACACTTCAAAATTGGTTGAAAATTACATCGAGTATGGGCTGATGCTTTCGCATACATGGAATAAAATAAAGAATAATGAACAAAATGATCAATGATCAATTGATCATAAGATCAAAAGAACCGCCCACGCATGTCCATAGTAGTGGAAATGAACCAATTTTTTTTCGAGCAGTTGGCGCGGTCTACCTGACTCTCATATGTAATAAATGGGAGAGTTGTTTAGAAAAATGAAGAGAAAGTTCAATCCTGAAAGTACCAATAAGTGACAGACCCAGACACCTGAATTTATCGACATAATTCACCTGAAGCCTATGTAAAAGTAGTGTGATGTAAATTGGGACGGCCGAAGCCTATCACAAGCTAAAACGGAACGTGAAATTAAGAATGAATAATTAACCAAATGGAAACAACTTCATTGACAAGTGAAATTTTAGTTCCAGAGTCTGCCAGGGAGTCGGGGCATGGTTGCAAACAGACTAATACAAGTTTTTCGTCAAGTTAAAGTCTAAAGGAAACAAAATAACCAAGCGACGAAATCATATTTCGACTCCATGCACACGCATTAAGTACTTTCAGGTCACATATTATGAATATGGATTTATATTTATCCTCAGCATACTTATTAGCCCATTATTAATAAATTGAAAAATGTTTAGTAGTAAAAGAAAGTCCACGAAATCAATAGCAATAATGCTATATGAAATCACAATATAGAGCACTAGCACATCAGTTGCTTTACGCGAAACATAGGCCTACCTGATTTTAATAAAATAATAGATCGAACTCTAGATGTGCACTTTCATTTTCGGTGATTACTGTTTTCAATGACTATTATTAGCAACTTAGGACAAAGCATTCTATACTGATAAAGGATGCTAACCGCTAATTCATCTTCAAGTTGTAAATATTCTCATTCTTTCGGAGTCAAGTTTCATCCAGAAGCTGCGTTTTCTTCCCATTTCTTCCTTTTCACAAATTTACAGTTCCCTAAGAATGATCGATACGGATATATTAATCTGCTCAATCCTAGAATTCTGGATTAATGATTTCAATCAGAAATCTAGCTTCGTGTGAACAGAAGATATTTTGTTGCTTCTCATCCAGCAATATCTACTGACAAATCACACGATAAGCGGTGAAATTCAACATCCTTATTGATGAACGAACCGAGGGAAGAAAGTAAATAATCCTGGCAGTTGCACGGAATGATAAACTAATAATTGGAATACTAATAATGAACTAATAAGAGGAATTATGCCTTCAACTGTCTGTCAATTTATGACATTCGAAAAATAGAAAAACGCGACTATATCTATAAATTAGTTTCAATGCTTAAAAAATGTGATGTGCAGTGCCGCCCCGTTCTCCCATCCATCTCGGGACGGAAGGAAAAGTTTTCATAAAGCGGAGACACAATAAATAAAAAGCAATCTAATGACTTTTTAGTTGTATTCAAACTCTTACAAAAATTAAACTGTGTCGACTTGTTTCCGAAAATTTCAACTCTATAAAACCTGTTAAAAAAATCCAAATAAAAAAAGAAGACAAACATTGCTGAACGAATTCGTCATTGTCCTCTTTGCTTCATTCTTTTGAAGGATTTTTTTCAAAAAGTATCTCATTTTAGTTTGAAGCCGGTATTGCTTTCATGTCAAGCTGAATTTCCGATGTGAAACATTTTCACTCGGTAAATTGCAACAGTCCAAAACAGTCATGATCACTTTTCTGAGTACCATTTGTTGTAGCTATTGCACCACTTGTCGGTCGATGGTCACCGACCACCAGGAAGACCTGTGAAGACCAAACAAGCCTGTTTCAAAAAAGACCTTGAAACGCTATAGGTGTCGGAAGACATTGTTCTCCATCGATTGAAGTAGAAACATGTCATCGCAACTTCGTCCAGCCAAGAAACCGGGAAGAAGAGACGAGGAATTAAGAAGTAAGTACGCTTTCTGAGTAACGTCAGAGAAATAAGATGACACGTCAAAGGATTCGTATTTCATACTTTCCCCACAGCTGTGTTTAAGGACTACCAAGTCAAAGAGTGATTAACTAATAGTCGTAGGAAGCATGCTAATGTGGTAATGCAGACTATTTACTTTCAGATAGGCTACGACACTTCATTGAACGGAACACTCCATGAAAATGTGGACATGGTCATCGAACAAAAAAGTCAACCATCTTAAAGGTCCATTTTATTGCATTGCAATATTTGCAAGTTTTATGATGTTTTGAAATTGTCAGACGATTCAATTTTAATAATTTTCCGTCCCATGAATGTATGCCTATTTTCAAATGACATAAGTTCAATTCGTACAGGAGGATTAAAATATTGACAATTGCATTATACATGATCCTTCAATTGAAAAAAACTGAAAATATGCCATGATCTAATATTCTCGTACTTTCATAGATTGACATCAGTGAATTTATGCTGTTTCACTCCATTTCCCTGCTCATTTTTCATATTTGATGAATGACAGGATGCCATACCTTTAACAACTTGTTGTTTCTTGTTAAACTTCTTGTTACTTTAAACTTGTTGTTTAAATACATTGAACACACTTTTTGGAATGGCTTTTAATACACAAACTCTCAAAAGATTGATGATTTCATGCGAGTGAGAAATTTTAGCATAGTCTATTCAGATTTGATCCATGAAAAATGGGTTCAACTTTAGTAGAAGCTCTGAGATCGCTGTAACCTTTTCGCACGTATTGTATTGTCGCATTGGTGTATTGTTGCATTGGAATATAGAAGAAAAGGAATAATAACTTTACATGTGATAATAACTTGGCATCGTGAATGTATGACCAAAGACTAAAGATAAATCCCAAATCACAAATAGTTGAACCTATTTTTCATGGAGAGCAGGAGTTAGATAGTTTGAATACTTTTTGCTCCTCACCTTGATTCTTAACTTCAGCAAACTCCGTATTATACTCTTCTAGCGTATCTCGTAACTGTTTGTTTTCGATTTCAATATCTTGCATCCGTTGAAGTTTCTTTTGCACTGTTGCTGCATGTTCTAAGGCAGGTACAGGGTCTGAAACGGATTATTTGGAAGGAATCATGAACATGTTTTGAGAATTTTGGTAGATAGTGTATCTATTGAATTTCAATATTTGTGAGAATAAATCATGGTTTTAAAAGGATACCTGAACAATTACAGAGAACTCACCAGGAACATCAATCAATTTCTTGAATACATCTAATAACGCAGATTCAACAGATTTAGCTCGCTTTGATAGATCATCGACTTCAGTTTGAAATTTCTTTAGCAATGGAGCAACAGGTCGCCGTATGTCCTACAATCACAAAAGATACATGTCATCTTATGAAAATTATATCCACATGTACGAACTATTACTGACCTCGTGAGTATTCCGCTTGTATTCACGACTAAATTCTACAAGTCGTTTTCTTGACACATCGCTTTCGTCTTGTTTTTTAGCAACTTCAGTCACAGATCTATCAAGATCGCGCTGCAAAAAATATTACACAATTACATATGAGCATTTCCATGCGTAATGGCGTCACATCACACGGATTGGCTATATTTCAATAACATTTTTGCAGTAGGTATTACCAGGTTGGCATCAATTTAGCGGACAAAATGGCTAAAATGGCTATCAGATTCCCTGAAATTAATGTTTGCATGCTTGCTTTGTTTTGCATTCTTTCTTTGTGAGGCAATATTTAATTAAGGTCACACGTAGTAACGTTGCACGAATTGACATGAAAATCGAGTAGTGTTTACGTATAGTTATATGAAAAAGTCTGCGAATTGGAAGATTTGATCGATGCCATTATTCCATGAAATCAAAATTGAAGATCATATCAACATCAAAGAAATTGTTGGAATTGAATTCGTGTATTACTCTAGTAGCAATCTCAACAAAGGAAACGTAATAACGTTGCAGCTGAAGCGTAATAACGCTACACTTTCGAAATCAGGAGTTACATTTGGCTGCGGTGAAAGCTATTTCGGCTTCAAGTGCACCAGTTAGCCTCACGACAACACTTTAAAGTCCTCATATGCTTGCTCTGTGTTTTTCAGGTGTACAGGCCTGTGATTAGCCTGTGAAAAAATTGAGGATTTTTTGTGAAAAATTTGAGGAATGGAAACGGAGCCTAATATGATAATTGCAAGAAAAACTACAAATTTTTATCACGGATTTTGGGCCAAACTTCAAATCATGAAAGTCACAACGAAGAAGGTAACCCAAGAGTTGACCACACCCCACTTTTTGAAGTTGTGTATATTGCAAAGGAATACTGACTTGGTCATAATCACTTCCCGCGTTGTTGCGAAATTAATTTGTTGCCTCAAGCATTATCTGCTTAGAATGTGTCGAACAGAGGATGTCAGATCAAGCTGCTGATATCGCTCTGCCTCACGCTATCGTCTCCAATTCAATGATGCTTGTGAGATTTGTATACTGTAATTTTTTGAATGTAGGATATATCCTCAACGACATGCATCTGGGGCTTTGCAACGATTAATTTTTACGGACTTTAGACAAATTTGGGAGGAGAGTAACCCATAAGTATAGAAAGCTTAAAATCGTTGACGGAATGCTTGTGACTGAAAAAAAGTCAGTAATTTATCATGAAGGACACGCCACATTACACACTAATTTATTAATTTTACTTTATGCTACGTACGTTTTGGTGGGTTTTGTTTACTTGTTAGCGTTTGATCATGTCGCTCCGATCTACATTCAAATGAACATGAATTCTCTCATACAACACAAAACAAGTGTCGGGAACAGGCTTGCCAGTTGGGTTGTTGGTCTCATACAGGCAAAGAGTGAAAGATTATCACCTCTATTTGCATGAAGTTGCGCCGAGATATTGATGTCCACATCTTGATCCAGGTTGAAAATCTACCAACCCACTACTATGTGGTTCAATGTCTTAATTACCGGTAATCTAAGTTCACATACAACGATAAGCAATGTGTGCACTAATTTCACACCAACCTGTGTTCAGCAAATTATGAAAACGATCTATACGTGAATAATTCATCCAGGATAAATAAATGTCGGTCGGCAGACCCTGGAAAATGTAGCTGCAAAAAGACTCATGAGATAGCAGAGTTTCATACGCTTCCAACCTCCGCACGCTAGTGACCAGGAGGCATGTAGGCACAAATTTAGGGACCATCCGCTTTACCCCGTCGGATGTGTTCATGTTCAGCGGAAATAAAATGGAAGAGAGTGAGTGAAATAAAAGCTTCAGTTGATAAGAGCACTGAAATCCAAGTGGGCTGGGCTACCTATATGTTATCACATAATGGATATGGAAGATTGGTATCCTTAAGTTCTTTAAGAAGTACAGGCATGCATTTAGCAGCCATATAGTCGCAGAAACATAATGAAGGCTGTGAAACAGGTCAAGATAATTAATGAAAATAATTGAATGTGCATTTTATTGTTGGAATTCTAAGCAATATTATGAAGTTAGAAGTAAAAAATTGCAGTGTTCAAATATACAATTTCTGTAGGTTGATCGCAGTGTTTCACTCATTAAATACGTGAAAGCATTTGATGAGTGAGTTCGACAGACAATAACTTCGGACAACTTCTCTGCTTAGCAAAATAAGTCCAGACGAACCGGAACATCTGCAGCCCTGTAGCTTGCAGAAATGAAAACGACATTCAACGTATTCAGCGTAACAAAATGCGTCAAAGTAACAAAATTAAAAAAACAAGCTAACGACTGGTTAATTTTTGATGTGCTAAATATGACATGGCTAAAAGAAAATCATTATATCCTAAAATGTCTAGAAATTTAAAAATACTTACCAGAAGGACAATTAACGGTTCTCCTCTACTCATGTGGAATGAATTGGCGAGTAAGTCGCTCATTTCAAAATTATGTTTATCACTTATATATTGACATGATTCTATTTAACAGTCTGCCCATTCAGATGATAAAAAGGACAGGTCTGTTTCCAATCAAAATATCAGATCTAGCTAGCACAGCGGGATTACGCTATCTAAAATCTACCAAGTGTGTGAGAGAAAAATCATTAAGTTATAAATCATGAGAGAAGAAAAAGAAAAGAAATAAATCATGAGTGATTCATGATTAGCAGCATGGATGTAGGGTACATGTTACAGGATTCTACCTTAGCTTCTTGTTTGGAAGTTTACATATCATCGCCATTCGCCAAAAAACAGTTCATTATCCGACATTTAGTCTGTGGTGTGTCGAATTTGAGGAATTTCTCATAGTTAAGCTATATTTGAGGAATTTTTGAGGATTTGAGGAGTAACAAACAAATTTGAGGAATTTGAGGAGTAATCACAGGCCTGGGTGTATGATGAGATGTTCCTGTCGTACTACTAATAGAGGCAGGCAGTAGTGATGAAGGTATTTTTCTTTCAATTATTTTGAAAATGCTTTATCTTGGGAAATAGTAGATGAATGCAAATTTTCCCTCGCCATTCAAATTCATTTCATGAGTTTTTGTAGACACATTTTATTCAAAATAGTTAAGAGCTAAAACTAAGTTATTGCTTTGATAAACATCATAGAGCATCATAGCATTCCAGAGACATCATAATAGTCATGTTATCTGCTTATATGTTTAAGCCCAACACTACATATTCCAACTGATGCTAGTAACTTACTGCGTATTACACGATATTAGTAATAAAAAGCTATTTAGCTAACTTCAAACTTTGATTGAGCAATTTCAAATAATATGCTGTACGAACACTATAGAACGGTTACGTCAACAGATTCACCCTCGGATGAGACTTACATAAACAAAGGTAGCAACTTTAAGAAATGGATTCGATGCATTTGCACTACACGTAGGGTATCCCAGAGAACACTCCTGAAATCGGGATTCGCATTGATCAAAATTACATGTATCTTGGGAGTATCCGAATCATTCAACTTTTGCAAACTCAGTGACTGATCTCACCAGCAGTTTGCGAAATAAGATATGTTGACCACGAAACGATTTAACACCGATACTTTCCTACATTCTAACTGCATCTTTTAATTGAGCGAATATGTCTTGGCTTGACTTAAGTTTAATTAAAAAATTTGGGAAAGCCAAGTACGGTGATGATAAGTAAAAATATAGGCTATCATCAACTATATATTATAACCTTATATCCAAGGCCATCATCAGGTTCTGAATCATTTTGTGTACGTTATACAGAAAATCATTTTCAAATTTTGATCGAAAAATATTGTAGGCTGATTTTGCAATGTTGCATAGAAGTGGGAGAGTCCTACATTTTTTTAAGCATGAAAACATTCTTTCAGACAGGAATGAAGCATAATATTTTTCTGGAAAACTCTTGTCTTTAGGATGGTCTGTTTACAACTGGAACTATCAATGGTTACAACTGGCGTTTTTCCGTGGACGGTTGCAGAATTACCCACTCAGTTTGAGTATCATGATCGCATGACAAATGAGATAGCAGTCTGAAGGCAAAGTGTGACTTTGGCTCCTGGTCAAAACTCTATTTTTACGAAATCCTCCTAAATTTCGGCTCCAATAAACCTGTCCCATGGTATGTCTCAAAGAATTAGAATAGCAGAGACGATCTGAGCAGCATAAAAAGCTATGTTTCTCTTAAAATTTTAGTCAGAAAACCAATGACCTCTGATTGCCAGTGGAAGTAGGGCCATTTATAACTGGTTTCAAACTCAGAGACTATTAATATTCCGCTTAAAATTTAACAGAAGCGTAGGTTTCAGATGTTGCTGAGGACGTCTATGTTATTTTCATTTTAATTCGAAACTTTCCCTGGCATAGTTTTATCAAACCTATTTTAGCCCATTTCGCACGAGGACCATTTCGACTTGACTCCGTGACTTCAACTGTACCGCACGTGCCACTGCCAGGGCAATCCACAAACTTATTTCCAACAACTAAGATAGGCCCTACTGATATGATTTCAACTTTGCATACATGGCATAATGGTCTCGATCGAATCTTTCAATTCATCGACTATTTCTCATAAGCGGCCACTACTCGATTTTCATAGCATATCGTGCAACGTCGCTACGACGGACTTTAATTTATCATTATCACCAATGAATAGCAAAACAAATGAAACATGCAAACACCCGCCTCTGAAGCGTAATGACGTTGCATTTTTTACATGTGTTATACAGTGTAAAACTTCCCAGCAAAAATGAATGATAGAACGAATCTATACATATAATTCGATCATTCTTGACCAGATTTGAAAGTATTACTGTTGAAAAGAAAAATAATTAACTCTCTTGTTTCTTAATATAAAATATTTCTTAATGAAATTCACGAAAAAAGTAAAGTGAATTAAGAATATGGAATTTTTATAAGAAAATTTCAAAAATTCAGCTATAAATCGACTCCAAACGTGAAATTCAACATCAGATTCGGACTTTTGGGGAAATTTTGATATGAAAAGGCGTGTTTTCAATCAATCTCCGATAAGTTAATTTTCTGACTTAAACGCTGACAGTTGCGTGGAATTGTCCATGTATGCATGTATATACATTAATCCACTGTTGGCTGACTAAGACTTTGATATGATAGCTATTGCATGTACATAGGCCTACATCTCCTTCAAGAGATCTTGCACATTACGAAGTGGCTACACGACAAGGTTGCACGTTCTCTGTAAATTCCATCTGTGCTACACAGTATGCAATAATGAAACGTTGACATTCTGTCAAGACTCAAATTCTGACTAATCTCACGAAAAATCCAGAAATCTCTTTCTGTGTACAAATTACCAACATTTGAATGAATTGATAAAAAACGGACTTTCGGATTTTCTGACATTTGACGTTCTGAACCCACTTCAGATACCAGAGAAAGTTATTCAAATAACTTTGAATTTCACCCAACACTTTTCTCTCCCGCTATTGTTTCTCCGCACTTTTCCGCTGACTGGAAGATCAAGCACATACCCAAATTTCTCACTTTGACGTCACATTCGAAGGTATTCATTATCATGCTTATTTAAGACCACTCAACAATTTTCCTAGCTCTGCAAAATTTGCAATTCTGCATTTTTCTACCAGTGCGTTTGAATGTCAGCATTGAGTATTATCGCATATTGTGTTACACATAAGGAGGGGTTAAAACTATAATGCCTAAAACAGAAAAAAAATTAACCCACTTAAAATTCAACATAGCGTCCTCATCTGAGTAATAATCGCCTTCTAGTGTGTAATATTTTGCCAAATTTTAGACTTCCCCACATGATTACTCCTTCGAGCCATCCCACCGATTACGTAATGGCTAGACTTGCATCCACACTCTCATGAGTACATCTCTTCAAGAGGGTGCCAGCGATTTAAGTTTTTCGCTGTCTTCTTTTCTCTCTTAACCGTTGTCGAGGCTCCAAAGAGACTGCGACATTAGCTCACCAACTCTCCCAACTTCATCAGTTTCTTCAACCCTCTTTTGATGAGTTAGCGGACATTGCCCATGTGCGAAAAAGCACAGAGGTGTAATTATATAACCTTCCGCCTCGCAAAACACATGGGCCACTTTTTTGCATGCATCTCACCAATTTTCTTTAACATTGTGGATGCACTCAAGGAATTTTTATGGAAAGACTCAAGAACTGATGGATGAAAACACCAACAGAGACGACGTCATATCACACGTGCCATTTCGTAATGTGTGAAACCAGGCTCATGAGTTTAAAGCATTCTTAGGTAATGCTTTTCAATTATCTGGCATCTTTCGAGATTTTGCAATAAAAGAATGCCATAACGACAACACGAGACGACAATTTGCGCTCGGAACAATAAGATGAGAAAATGAATAGTAGCATATGAGCAAACATGTTTTCATGATTAATTATACTCATTTATGATTGAATCGAGCAACATGTTCAATCGCACAAATAGGCTTGACATGAAAGGAAATAGCTGGAAAATTTCATTTATGCTCATTCAGTTGCTTCAAGGATGACGATCCTTGTCCGCTTATAAAAGCACAAGCTTATATACGCAATAACATAGTAAATAATTTAAGACGCGCTTCTTGTGACATCTAAATTTCATGCAGAAGACAGCGTGATTTATACATTAGAAGCCCTCTGTAAAGATATGTCACTAAAGTACCATCCCTGAATAGATGAGCTTTATCGCGTCTTCGAGGCCTTTGAAGCGAAAGAGAATCTTCTCTGGAAAGTAAAAACTTCTCAATCTTTAAGAGTACCTTAGTGTAAGCTTCATCAAACCATTCAACAATTTGTTATAGGACAATTTTATACGCTTAAAGTAATAGCATGCTTCATGGGAGGTAAAATTGCGATAAGGAAGAAACTAAGGCATCGCTATGTTATTGGATTCTCTATGTTGTACTGGCTGTGTTCAGTGTTCAGTATGCTCATTTTTAACTATGAACACAAAATATTACGTTTGTTTGTGTTTTTATTTCAGCTTCGCATAAATGATTTGTGTGGTTATTCTTAACTCATTAGATGTTTCCAGTGCGATTCTTGCTTAGACCTTAATTCTCGCAATCACTAATATGCACGATTGCACGATAGTTCGTCGGACGAAATATATCCTTTTGGGCCATCATCTCTAACTTCACTTTAATTTAATGCAGTCATAAAATTATTTGAAGGCATGTGACTTACTAAAAGTTCAGAGAAATTAAGTTGCTTCCATCCTTCGATTACATGTGCGACTGTTGAGGACATTCTGACATTCCGTCAGTCTCTGAAAAAGAGCGTAAGTTGTGCTGCTCAGGCAGTAAGATATTCTTCTTGAAAAATACATTCACCTTATACATTTATAACAATGATAACGATCATGATAAAAATAAGTTGAATTGAGGATGATTAGAATCCCCAAAGCAATTATACTGCAATTGAAAATTCATCATTGCTACTCAAGATATGCAATTATCAGTTAGTGAAATTTCGACGGGTGTCCATTAAATACTAATTTGAAACACACTGCTGACAAGTCACCCAAGTTAGTGCGCCTGTAATAATTAATAAATGCTGCTTTTTTGCAAACGCAATGTAAATAGAGTAATTAAATATTTAGTTGCGTCCTCAGATGAAAAATGGGTTGCGCTTCGATAAAGAAGTGCAGAAGATCCAGGCTGTCGAGTCGCTCCGCCTCGGGAGATGCCGCTGTTCTCACTAGCGATTACAACCCTAACTTGCGTTTGAAGGTTGCCACATCCCTAGCTTTCTATAATGGCTATGTGCCTTGAGTGGGGCTGGGTTGAAAAAAAATAATCAGAGCTCGTCCTCGGCTCCTGTGCCTTTGAAAAAAAATATTAACCCGTCTTTAAGAGGTTAAGGACATTTGCTCCGATGTTTTCCGTTGCTTCTAATTATGAAAAATATCTAAAACAGATTTCGAGCGACAACCCAAAAATCCAAATTTGACAATACTATGATTCAACGTTAATTGATGTCAGCTCTGAATGTGTAGGTTATTTTCAGCTTCTGTGTAGATCTTCAGTAGAACCTGATGAGATCAGATTACAACATGAAGAGCATCTTAGATGAGAATTAGAGAATAGCATTATTCACATCACAAAATACTTCCAAAACCCTGTGACTGCGTTGAGATGTTCCGACTGAATTTCAAGCATCTTTGTCTTATGCAAAAATATCGCCTAGCGGACTGAAGCTAGTGGAATCCGACCGGCAATGCATTCCGTTGGAACTGCCCAAAGTGTGTTGTTGGAATTAAGACAAAGTTACAAGCCTCTTCAAGTACGGACACCTTTGGAATGTGAATGGGCTGTTCATGCAGAAGTAACTTGGGCAAAGCCGTATTACAAGTGGACATAAAAAAGTGACTATTAATACTCTGCATCAATGCTCGGTAGGGCATCGAGTCCATTACTAACTTTCCTTGATTGGGTTAGTAATTGAACGCTGTCGCTCATACGTCCTTGTGTCAATCAATAAGCATGCTCGATCCTTTTTATCAGACAAAGCGACAAGCGATATTGATAAACCTTTCATTATCTTTGAGAAGATAAAATCTTTTTTGCCTTAAGTCTATCCACGAAAATTCCAGATGAAATTGAGAAAAATTTGGAAATATGCTATGTTCATTTCATTCCTTGATCTCAATAGAAGAAAGTGATATGTGAATCATCTAAATTTTGTATTTTGCGCATCTCCATCTGCAGAACTAAAAAGTTATGATGGCCATGCTTTCATTTCATGTCTTTAGTCAACTGACCACAACTAATCAGATAGCATAAACGGTCTGACAAAGTTTACTTTGTCACACATATTTTTACATGAAATTAAGTTTGTTGAAATGGAGTCCATCAAGGTTCTGTGCTCAGTCCGCTACTATCTGCAATTACTCTGGATGTTGTGACTGAGAATGTAAGAGAAGGTTTGTCATGTGAAGTTCTGTATGCTGATGACCTCCTCATTGCGAAAACGAGTGAGCAACTGTCTGCCAAGATTGCTTTATGGAAAAATGCCCTTGCCGAGAAAGGCTTGGTCCTCAATATTGAGAAGTCCAAAGTCATGCGATACAGGTCCCAGTTCAACGCTTCCGTAATGCCTGCGGCGCATCCCTGCATAATCTGCCAGCATGGTATTGCTGCTAACTCAATCTTGTGCACTTCATGTGATGGATGGACGCATAAGCGGTGCAAGTGGCGTGACTGGTAGCTTGAGAGCCTTAGTGAGTTACACA
Source organism: Prostheceraeus crozeri (assembly GCA_907163375.1). Taxonomy (NCBI): domain Eukaryota; kingdom Metazoa; phylum Platyhelminthes; order Polycladida; family Euryleptidae; genus Prostheceraeus; species Prostheceraeus crozeri. The sequence continues at coordinate 88,097 of CAJQUW010014461.1, forward strand.
TGCTTACGTTGTCGTAGCAGCATGGTGCAGCTCACAAGTGATTCGGACAGCGCTCACTTGGTCAACGGTGACCGTGTCTAAACAGTCAACAATTTCTGTTCCCTTGGGGACATGTTGGACAAATGTGGGGGCGCTACCGCTGCAGTATAGACTCGAATTCGATGTGGTTGGAGTAAATTCAGTCTACTCCCGCGCTTTTTTGACAACCAAAGCACCGAATTTAAGAACAAAGGCAATGAGTTCCGAAGAATGTGTCAAAAAAAGCATGTTGTACGGCAGAGAAACGTGGGACATGACGAAGGAACAACTAAGGAGACTTGAAGTCAACGGCATGAGAATGCTGCGTTGGATGCGTGGTGTCTCTACTCAAGATTGGATCTCAAATGAAGAAGTGAGAAGGTTCGGGTTAGAGGAGAAGACATCGTGCGGAGAAAGCGTATGCGTTGGCCGACCAAAGAAGTCACGGAGAAACGATGTCGACGAAGATCTTCAACTACTCGGACTTGTCCCCAACGATGCCCTCGATCGAGAGAAGTGGCGAAGATCCATAAAGAGAAATCGTTGGAGCCAATCAAGTTGGAGAAATCGACACTAAATGGATTGAGGCAGTAAGTGAAATTGAGGCTCTCTTTCAATGCAAAGCAGGTGTGTTTTTGAGCAACAAGTGTATAACAAATCTAATTCGTGGTGTATCGTCTTGCACGTGCAACCGATGTTAAAACTCACAGATGAGAACACTGATGGATAAATTAAGATATCTGATGCATTAATGTTGAAATCCTGCATCAAAAAACCTTTGATTTTTTTGGGATCTACGAACAGAAATGCTACTTTTGAAATTAACGTAATTCATACGCTTAGTTTATTCGAAAAACACACTCATTGACATAAGCAATGAAACAATCATTGACTAAAATTGAAGCTTTCTTCATTTTTCCGAAGGTTAGATGTAGTACCTCGATACAGATGCATCACCATTCAACTCATTATCATAAGTAGAATGATATAGGACAGTCAAAGTTCAAAATTTGAAATTGATAGATAGCCACAATTACAGTTGTAAATTGAATATAATTATCGTCTACCAACATTTTTGATTTTACGATCAGTTTACCAAAGGCATGGAAGTTCGAATGATGCATTGTGGACGAAGCTCTACAACTGTTGCCAATGAGTCAAGCATTTCAAAAGTCGTTGTATGGAGAATGTGTAAAAGAAGAAAGGATCGGGAAGACCAAGGATATCATTCAAACGCACAGATGCACGACTAGCTTTAGATGCCAAGAGGAACAAATTCGTGTCTGCCTCAAGGCTAATTGAACGTGGTAAGGTTGCTGCGACCGTAGACTGCAGTGTTAGAACTGTACATCGGAAACTGCGAGCTGTTATACATTATGTGAGAAATCCGCTGGACATTGAAGGCAACGAGTTGCGCGGTGTGAAGATAATATATCGTATTGTGGACGGACGAATCAAGATTCACTCTTGATTTCAATGACAAGTCGCATTCGTGTTCATCGTCTTCCATGTAAGTGGCATGCTCAATGATGAATTTAGGAACGCAGCAGATGCTGTGGTGGGGGCGTGATGCTTTGGGGAAGCATTTGGCACGGTGGAAGAAAGACAGCAGTTGTCATCTAAGGCACGATGACAGGTGACATGCGCTGAAGAAGTTGTGTTGCCAGTTGTTGCGCCACTGGCAAGGCCAGAAGATCTTGTATTCCAAGACAATCCTTCGCAAGGGCACATCACTCTTCGATATGTTATTGTTAATTTCGAGTTGCTATTGCGAGTGTAGGGAGTTTGAACATGTCAAATCTTGATTGGCCTACACGTTCACTGACCTATCTCCAATCGAGCAAGTCTGGGATGAAGTTGGGCACTGAGTGAGAGAGCGATACAGCTCCCACCTGCATACTTGAAAATGTTGGCTGAAAGAATGTTGAACCGTGGCAGCTCCTGGATGTTGCATTTACCGAAAACCATTGTTATTCGATGCCATTTCGCATTACACAGATGCTATCAAAGTTTGAGGAAGGCACACATATTTTTAAATTTGACTCGATTGATTTACTTCGTTTTAATGCATGTATTTAAAACGAATTAGTTTATATTAATTGATCTTTAGATTTTGTAGTTAGGCTACTTGATGAGTCAGAATTTTGGATTAGCACGTTCCTTCAGTAGAAAAAAAGTGGTCATGCCGAAACTCTACGAAATCCTGTCTACGAACATCCTCCATGTTAGAATGATAAAAAAGTGACTGACTTATTAAAACGATTTCACCATCAATACTTCTAGTCCATGTAACTGTGCTTGGGGACAAGAAAGCCAGTCAACAGCTAGCTGAAACCTTGGAAATCGCCGTATTGCATGGCTCCCTATTCTTGCTTACTACGGTTCATTATCTGCTGCTGCTAGTATCCCGAGACAGCTAAGGAATGCCAACAATAAAGTGACCAGAGTCCATTGCGAGAAGACCCTCAAAATGAAAAACTTAGGATCAACAACACCTCCATTAAAAGATTCACCACAGTACAGTTGTGACATTTCTCAAGTTAGACAATCATACTGCGACTTACATGTATTGCATATGTTACGAAATGCGAATTTCGCTAGTCTGCAAAATTCCTGAAAAAATCTGTTATAAACTGAATTTTTATTTTATGAATTATCTAGCTAATTGGCAAAATAACCTGACAACGTCAGTTTCATGATAAACTATTTAATCCTGTGCTATAAATTTGATCTCTCAAATTGGTCGCGACTGATAAAACCTATTGGCACATTTTCGCCTGAGATATTGCTGTCGCGATCGAATTTGAAAACGCAAGTTGTGTTTCAAAAGTGTCCTCAATGCAGTGCGTCCTAAGGAGCAATTAATACCACACGTTTCGCCAAAATAGAACTTTCATGAAGATTCTCTAATAGCATATCCTTGTTTATGCTGAAACCACCTTGTACTGCCGCTTGACCATGGAATCAGACCAAAACCTTCCTCACTATTGCCCACAGGTGTGAAGAACTTTCTTTGTTTCGTAGAAGACAGCAGTAGAGGGCGTCCAATCAAAATTTGTCGATGTTAGATTTCTAAAGAAAACATTAAGCAGTTAAATTTTGTTATGCAGTTGGAATCGATCATTCTGTTCAATAAAATGTCAAAACTCATTTCGCAAAGAGTTGAAGACTTGGTTAAAATGACAAGCGGAGAGAGTGATGCAGCGTCTTTAACAAGATTGTGTTTCAGCGGACCGCTCTCAAGTATTTTATCCACTATCGCGATAAGGCAATCGCGAGCGGCTTGACCGAGCTCCATTCTGCGTGGATGAGAATTCTTTGGGATGCTGCGTTTGGCTCCGAATTCCAGATCCACTTGCGATATTTCCTTCAGATTTGCATCGTTATTCAGATCACGTATCAGAATTTTGGAAGCGTCTGTCCCCACCTCCGGCATGACCGATGCCTTAACGAATCTTTTCAATGTACATTATCTGTGACAAGGCCCATGAGAAACCCGTGTAAAAATGGACTCATAGGCTTGTCGTGTTGAAACCGCCGTAGAAATGGCTCAAACTGAGACGCTACGGAGCTGAAAAAAATACAGCTTCGCTGCAGGAAATGGGTCATTGATTGCGTCAACGTCTGTTGAGAATGATGCTACATGCAGCTGAGGTTTCACATCGACGCAATATTTCTCAATGTTCGACAGAATCTCCATTGCTCTGTTACATACATATTAGCTTTGTACCTTTAGAGACTACAAGAACAGATTCAATTAATTTGATAATGATCTTTCCTTGTTTTACAAGCAAAATATGTAGCGCAAAGTATTTTATTAGATCAATAATTCACAATGAGAATAATGTAATAAGCCACAATTTCTTGAAAAATTTCATTAAACCACAGGTACACATGAAACAGTACTAACTTCACAAAAAATAATTTTTGAAGTTCTAAACATTTTTCAAATTTACATGCTCCAACCCGAAAAAAACTCGAGTTCGGGTTATTTCGGGTTTTTACATAAAAGAAGTAATCCTATGCGACCCGACCCGAGTTCTTGATTGCTCTACCCAAACCCGGGTTTCGGGTAGGATCGCTCATCTTTGTTCAGAAGTGTGATAAAATGAAACATCGATCCATCTGATCTCTACAGAGGAAAAAGTGATACTAAAACTTTCTATCAAAAATGCAAAAATGACATTTTTGAACTTTTAACTCATGGCTTTTCTAAATTTATTTCAAAAACTTTATCTCACAACTCAGAATTTTCAAATTTCCCTGAATTTTCCCGGTTTCCCCTGTTTTCCTTTAGTGCTTTCAATTTCCCTGAGTTTTCCCGGTCTTCCAGGTCGTTATACACCTTGTATATAGCGCAAAAAAACCTGCTAATTGACCTAGAGAAAATTTTATCAGCAGAAGTTTTTTTAAAAAAGGATTTTCAGTTACTTTTAAATAACATCTACATGTCTAACATCTCTTACAAGCCCCATTACACCAAAAAAGCACAACCAGTGTCAGAGATGGAAACCGGCGCCGAACAGAACCGGCCTGTGTTTCAAGCCGTCACAGGCTGGCTTTTACTTTTTTTCTGCTAGTGTCTTCACTTTTTTACATTAAATTTACTTTTTATCATTAGTGTCTTGCAAAACTACCAGACAGCCATTCTAGATTGTAAAATGGGTGTTAGCAGAGAAAGTCTATACTTTGATTTTAATTGTTGCTGAAATTTCATTTAACACTTGGTGCAAAATTCTGCGTATGCTTATTGTTTTAATACTGTTCTTCGTTTTCGAATAGATACTTAGAATGAGTAATGCATTTTTTTCACAACAGCGACTTTTGATATTCAGCTAACAGTATCTGATGGGTAAATGGTTTTCACAATAAATCTTGTAGATAATGTAGCCTGCATGTATTTTCAATTCATGAAACTGATATTTCGTGAATATAGTTTTCGTGAGCGGATGATCAAATAGGATACTTGTTTTGTGCAATCAATTATCGGTAGGGCTAGTACCTAATCACATTTTCAAAAAGACTTTGGAAATGTAGTTGAACCTGTAATATGTGTGGCCAGTAATCAGCCATGCGTGCAGGAGAATCTTTAAAAAGGTAGTACATGCTCTGCAGTACAGTTGACAAATCCCAAGTATTTCTTTCAATCCATACTGCAATGCTCCACTCACGAATGACATGTAACGAGCATGTACCTGTTTGGAGCACTCCCTTCCCATACTTGTGCTGAAATTCTTCTGAAAATCTTCGGTGAAATGACAGATTGACTGCCATGCTGATTTGCAACAATCTATTGAAGACATCAACAAATGAGCCACCAATTTTACCAATGCATTATTGACAATTTCAAATATTTTTTCAGCTTTCGAGTGAGTGAGAAATGCTGACACTACATATTCACTAACTGCGACACCAATGCTCGTTGAAATATCTAATCCACAGATCTTGATGTCCCCCTTTGAACAATTTTGTTTAATGCATCATCGAAAGATATGCTGAACTCCTTGGACGCATGCACTCTGGCTAGTATCTCTTTCTGAAAATGTGGAGATAATCCGAAAGTCACAACGTAGCCTAACTTATCTTTGGCCATTTGGAAGTTGTCAATGGGGTGGTTCTTGAACATCGCTTGAAATATAGATTGTTGATCATCACATGATCGTTGTGAACGGTGTTTCCTTACCATATCCAACGCCCAAATTTTTTCTGCTTTGATATACTTCATTTTTTCATAGCTGCCGTAATAGGAGCCGCTCTCGTTTCAGGGTTAATTGTAGAAATTTTACTTGTGTGCATCGATGAAGATGTATCAGCATTCATTGAAGATGATGTGGTTGAGATCAAGGATGTGGAAACGTCGACACTACGACGAACAAGATTCACTAACTGATAGTCATTGAATGCAACTACAAAATAGGAGTCACTAATCTGTTTTCGAAGTCTGAGACATCCACCAAGTTCGAAAATTCATGTATACGAAAAAACCTTAAATTAACACAAGTAACCTGAAACAGAAAGAAAACACACACGAACATTATTTTACGCTATCAAATGAAATCGAAAAGCACAAACGAAGATTAATTCACCGAAAAGCATAATTACATTTTGTTTACATTATTGCAAACGTTAAAAATGTGGCTCAGGACGTTTTTCACAACTTTTAATTTCGACGAAATCAGGATTTATCCAGGATATCGAGGATATCAAGGTCAAATTTTCAAAATCAGGATTTATCCAGGATATCCAGGCCTTGTAGACACCCTGATATGAAAAGTATGTTTTCACAATGTTGATACATTACCGCAGATAATGAGAATTGTCTGAAGCTACCATGAATGCCGCACTTTAAGCGAAGATTGTGTGGACTGACGAGGTAATAATTTGATACGTGGTTGAAGCACATGCAATGTTTGCGAATCGCAAATGCTACCCTTTAAAAAAGGTAGTAAATGCACCGACAGCACTTACAGAACACTCTTATCATCCAAATATTTGAAGTTGTGAGACTACAACTGAGTGTCCTAAGCTTGGACAACAGGTGGCTAAGACCACTTTACTTTGCAATCAGACAACTAACGACAGACTATTAAGTTATCATCGAATATGAAATGCTAGATTAACCATATTTTAACATTTCTCGCCCCCCCTCTGTTTCAAATTCTTGAATTCGCATATGGATGACAATTCGCGCCCCAGAGCGAACACTACAGGTTTAGCAATAATGAAATGAACCGAGAAGAGAAAGAATGAGCAGGTCCACAACAGTTTTACACATATCAGTAGAAGAATGTTCAAGTTCCTACAAAATAGCAAAATATAGCAATAAATATGCACGTGCGCAGAATAAGTGCAATGAAACCGGACGTCAGGAAGACATGGCATTGGAGATGGGTAATTTAACACATCAACAAAATAGTCTCGCCAATCATCAGATTCATTGTCATCCGACTGCCATGACGGATGTCCATGACTATCACCGTACCACGACAACAATAGCACTACGATGTCAGCCGATCAATATGCATGTAGATAAATGTACTACTACTAGCTTCATGTCATAAGTAAGCCAAGAAAGGGAGATGTAAAAATCATCTCCTCAATATGATCCTAAATATTTCTTAAAATGAGTATATTTTTATGTATGAAGTATTTCACTTCGTATCAGTACATAAGTCGTCCAAGAACGAAACTTGAATGAAAGAGACACTAGCCATTCATCATAATCACGAAGTATAGAGAGCTCTCTTTTCAGCTCCCGTGTTCAGGGAAAATTTTTGATATATGTTTGTCATCTTACTAAAAATTTCATTCACGTAGACAAACAAGCTGCAATCTCTTAAAAATTAAATAGTACATCTTCAGTGGTAATGGTTAAATGTCACATGAAATTAGAGAAATAAACTGTTTATCTGAAATTGTGTTGTTGCCAATTTCTGTGTATGCATTGTATTGACATTTTCATGCGAATTCCCTTATGCATCATGTCTAAATTGTGTCTAAGGCATTTTATAGAAGAAATATCCTTTGTCACACTCGTAGACATCGGATATCAGTGTGCAGTTGTTGATGTTCGATGTCTATGGTCACACTTATGTGGCAGAATATAGACAGGTGAAGACTCTCAAAATTGAAACCTTCAAAATAATCTGGAAATAGTGCAATGTTGCAAGATCCCATGCGTCCCAAAGATAATTCGTCCACTTAATTTTTGGTTTCCCTGCACGATACATGACGATCCTACGTCATTCTTTTTTCTAAGGATCATAGAGTAGGTATCCCTACTCTATGCTAGGGGTCACTTTTGTGACAACTCTTCTTAGGAAATATAGAAATATCAGCTCAAAATGATTTCCACAGGAAGTTGATCCTTCCGTTCCTTATGAAATCGTAATAATGCTTGGAGTGATCCTCTTTCTCAACAAGACCATTAGGCCCATTAGGTATAGCTCAGTCAAGCGTCAACATCTTGGTATTGTTGCAAGGTCACAATTATTAGCTTTCCTTCTGCTCGCGGATGCAGACACGGCGTCTTCAAGCAAGAGCCTTCGTCGTCTCATTCATTAGAGTTTGAATGTTGGTGTGTAGACGCAGGAACGTCGGAGTCCCGGAGTCCTTTCATTTATGCTGGAGTCGGAGTCGGAGTCCTATCAAATGATAGGACTCCGGCTTATAACTAGAGAAGAAATATAATACAAGCAAATTATTTATCATCGTGCATGGCTGTCACTGTCTTGATGTCAACTTTCACCGTCAAACAAAAGTACAGAGACACTGATGGATGCAAAGCTTGTAATAGTTGAGGGAATGAACCGTGATAGTGAAAAAAGGATTGTCTTTTCACTCGGTGATTTAGTAGAGAAGACAAGCCTAGCCTCGATCACACCTACGCACCACAGGTCACATCAGAGAAAAATGAAATAGTAGTTTGTTTGAGTTAGTCTGTTCACGTTAATCGTTTGTGATCTCTCCTCCAAAGCGCATCCTCCCTAAAATCGAATGTGTACTCATAAATTTTGGAGGATGGGGATATTCCTGCCTGCGCGGTAGAGGCCGTAGAAAACAGTGTGAAGCACACATCAAGAAGATAGGAGGAGTCGAGTCGCATGCATCCAACTTAAAGCGACATTTGATAATCTTTCATCGAAAATGATTGATAATTGATACAGCAATTATGACCACTAAAGATAGGTTTAGGTAAGCCTGTAAACAGCTATATTGTAGGCTACCAGTTTTTCAAAAAACTAGGCTATAGATACTTAGTTGCCCCCGGAGTCTAATGATCTGAAAAAATTAAACTCCGCATCCAGTCGTATGATGGTGTTTTTTTGTGTATATCTTTTGACGAAAACATACTAGGGCATAGAATGAGCGCTCAACATCTGAGGCAAAAACGTCGTCAATTTTCACGTGTTAAAAAGCATGATACTCATCCGATCCGTCGCCTGAAATCGTCTCAAGGAATTTTACTATACATATATTTTCTCACATTCTCAATTTGATTGTGCACGGTAGACCTAATACGTTTATGATGATAGAGTTGCTACTCTACATACTGCATACCTTCTCTAAGTGCATGTATCACCCAAGTATAACCAATGCATGATGAAATTCAAAACTAACAAAGTATATCATTGTATATATGTGACTAATAAATAGAAAATATGCATCTCCATGATGTTTAGTCAAAAAGCATGTTGAACAATTGTATAATCACAATGACACGGAAGATCGAGCACAATCAGCTATATTTAAAAAAAGCCCATGGGGTACTCGTAATGACAATTTTTTGACAGACACTCGCATGAATCTAATTTGCTTTTTTACCACCACGTTTAGCAAACCATTCATTGCTTTTGTCTTTTTCCATTGCCTCGCTCAGCAAAATGTCTGCTTTTTCATCTACTTTTGAAAGTTCTCGGAAAGCTTCGTCCCCAACGAAACAAATTTCGTGACCATCCTGCAATCAATAGACAAACATCAAATGATGATTCATAGGTAAATGTGATCTAAAGCAAGTAGATACATTACATAATAAGATAGATGAATAATCTTAAAAACGATGTCTTCAGACTAAAGATACAAGCACAAATATTTCTTGGCAGACGTACAGACGCTGCTTTTCACCCTACAAAGACTCGAAATACTCCAGTCAGTGGCGTCGCGTGCTCCCAGACCATAGGCCTTCGCTCCAAAGTGGATTCCTATATTTCTGCAGCAGACATCATGAACTGCATAAAATAATTAATTTGACATTATCTTAATTTCAGTGAATTTCCAAACAATTGTACAAGTACATGAACATTCAAATCATACTGGCATCCATGACTACAGAATGAAATGATGTGAGAAATAGATACTGATATTTAATTGAAAGGTACACTGAAGTCCATAGACTACCCAATGTAGATTATTCTGCATGTGTATTGTGATTTGCTATTCACAATAAGTCCTATGTGACGGCCTCTTTTTCTGAACAGCCTTATAAGCATTCCCAAGATTTTAAGCGTCAAATGACAATGAAAATGTGATGTCGATTTCTCACATGACGCTTGATCGCTTTGGTGAGATTAGAGAACTTTCACTCTCGAGGAAGCTCTCGCCAACGCAAGACTCTGATGTTTTTTATTATATAGTCTGTCAATCACTTACATTCTTCAAATTTAGGGCAGCTAAAATGTTTTTTGTGCTCCTCCTACATGTAATATTCTATCTCTTGAGAGTGGATCATTTTTTTTATTTCAATGCCATGAACTTCGTGTAAGATGGTTGGAGTTTTCTGCATAATCCCTCGGACGACTGGCCAGTGTAGAAAACAACCACTGTTGAAATCGCCGCCATAAACATAATATCACCAATATGCCTTGAATCATTGTCTCTGACTGAATCGTACATCAAATTATGGAAACTTCATCGCTTTATCTTTCAGCGGCTTCTCACCTTCCGATCCGATATTCAGCCATTGGTGAACGCAGACACGACGATTCAACGCGTGATCATCTTCTCCAAAATTTGGCGAAGCCACGAATAGGGAAAATTTGCGCCTCTCTCTATCTGAATCTATGAATTTATAAATAGATCTTTTCTTTCATTGTTGCAATGCATTTGCTCCTTCGTTTCTATCGGGGGAGGACAACTCTGATTATCGAGCTAAGCGCACACGCTCCACATATCACACAAACACACAAATCTCCGTGATTTGCTGTGAACACATCCCCGTCTCATTGTGTGATTGTTTGAAGATCCCTGCAGCTAACAGCTGAGCGCTGGCGCTCGGAACATTTGACATTAGTGACTTGAAACTGTAAAGTGCATGTAAAGTTGCAAACGTAAAAAACGTTGTAAACTCTCAAAAACAAAAAATTAAAGCTATTTGAACCTTTGTTTTATGAACGTAAATAATTATTTTTGGGTATGCGGCGAAGGCCTCGCAGGCACGGAGACGACGCCACTGACTCCAGTGTTTGAGAAAGCTTCTAAAGTTGCCAAAAATTACAGATTTAATTAGCCGTGACGCTATTTTCCTTTATGTTTATTTTCCTAACATCTATTAAATATAGGCCTACTCCCATTTTTCGATACAATTTGCGTTTTATCCTATGAGCCAGAAACAAAAGGACGTGCTCCTATTTATATTACGCAAATAATTAGAAAAGCATAAACAAACAAAAAAGAGAAAATCACGTGAGGAGGGTCATCAATTTGCATATAACGATTATTTTGATTCGTGCAAACACTAGCTCCACCACAGACAGTGAACAACATCACCGACTCCTTTTTAGAAATGACATTTCGATGGCATTCTCCTTGCCCATAAAGCGGCCTGTGAGTAATGAAAAATTGGACAATAAAGCAAGACATCTGGGACAGCAAGACTGTATTCATTTGTAACTGAAAACTGCTAAGCGGAATAACAAAATACTAAACAGGAGAAAAATACTGATAACGGTATAAATCTCTTTTGTACATAAATGCCAGTAATAAAAAATGCAATATTCAAAGTTCGCAACCCTTGATGTGCATTTTCCATAAATGTTCATAGGATGGTAGAAATTGACCTTGAAGCTGGTTTATATACTTGACGTACATGCAAATTTAAGCACGGAATTGTGTCGATGCTGAGAGACGTGAAAAAGCCTGTTGATGATTCCAGATATTGAATGAAATGACTTTTCAATTGATTGAAATTGCCTTGATTTCATATTTCTAATGTTTTATTAATTTTATGAATATGATGTCATACGGAAACACAATGGAACCGAAACCGTAGTGGAAAATGGAGCTATAATCAAGCGATGTTTTATGATGAAAACAGAAAAATAATTTAGATTTCGTCTGATGTATCTGATAGATGATTTTGCAATGATCACTTCATGGTGCGACCAATTACTAGATTGTCAATTACAAATTGTGGCATTCAGTATGAAAATCTATTTATATCAATCAGTGAGAAATATGTATTGAGTTATCAGCATCAGCAAATAGTCTGCTTGAACTAAACCTAGGATATGATTACATAATTATACTATCATAATATCACGAAGAATTAGAATTAAGAAAAGCTCATAAACCATTCAAACGCAGATCGATGAATCAATGATAAAGCATTGAATTATACCATCTATGCCAAAAAATATTTTGCACTCATCCTGCTATGTTTGAGTTAAAAGAACATATGCTGAATTGCACTTATACATGCAATTAGGCTACAATATCTTGATTTTTGAATTACAGATGCTCAAATAGTAATCTCATAAATTAGATTTGAAACCTTGATAAAATGCCAGAAAAAATCTGAAAGACATTTTACTAACTTCGCCGTTTTTCCAACCAATTGCGTGTGCACCATGTCTCCCAAAAGAGTCCGGAAAAATCGGGAAAATGCCGAAAGATTTTCCAAAATCAAAGTTTGATCGAATAGATTTTAAATAAGATTACACTATAAGCATAAATTTGCGTCAGAATATATTCACTGGCGTTCAAGTACACTAAATGAAAAGAAGTGACGCTGAAGCAAAATGCGTGTAAGGGCTTTGTCATTTTCATGACAGTGCATGAAAAATAAGTTCATACATCTGATGAATCAACAGTTATGTATATCCAGAATGCTTTGAGAATATGGATTCAGTAGTAAGAGAACGTGAAGCGAATAATAAAAGAAGCACATTATTGACATTAAAGAAAACAAGTAAAAATGTTGCTATTGAATTCGAAACCTTTAAAGGTAAAACCGTCGAAAACTGTCGAATCAACCGATTAAAAGATATTTCCAACAAAAAGAATTTTATATGAAGAAATTATTGTAATCACTTACATATTTGGTCTCAGTGGTTGTGCACTTGGCCTGGTGATCCTTCGTTCCAGACGTCTACCCCCGAAAGTGTCAATGGCAGTTGACAGGAAGGGCACAACGCTCCAGTTTAAAGTCTGACTATGTCAACACCATCCAAACCCCCAGTATGGGACAGTATCGACGTTAAACTATCATTTTATATAGGAGTGACTGGAACGTGAAGGCTCACTGACGTTCACTCTCATGAGCCGATGCCACGCTTTGTCATTGACCGCATTTGCATCCATGAAGCATAGCACCAACGTGTGCATCTTATCAACTGTGAAAGCTAGTTATACAGAATGCAAACAGTGACTCCTCCTCCTGGAACAGAGACAGGAGTGGGACGATTTATTTCATTCTTTTAGGCTTGATTATAAGAGCATTTGCCTGACAATTTCCGATTACTTGTGATAGCGGCTTCCCTGAGATTGATTGAAACAGATGATACTTTCCTTTCCAGTGCGAGATCTATTTTTATTCATCCTGGCATTGATCTTGACTAAAAATGCATGAATGTTGTAAAGTGGGATTTTCGCATCATCGATAGGATAGATGCTTAAGCATGCATAGACCAAAATTATGTATCAAATTTATGTATCCAAAATTTTGTTGATCACAGAGAGCAGCTCGCTTTAAAACAATGCAAAGAAGCTCTATTTTGCAAAAATCACATCTCGCATGACAGCGTTACAACTTAGTCTTCACACATTGGGCGAATATTGTTGCCTTATGTGCGAACAATGTGCAGACAAAATGGTTTTACATTTTCGTGCTCTATTCTGTATAATGAATCATTTATGTGATGCACGGTGTTTACAGTCATTATTTCCGTTCATTTTTGATTACCTCTCTTATTCTCATGTGGGGGTCTGTTGTTTTTCAGTAAAGGCTTGTTCTATTCTATCTTTCGGCCTACCCCGTGACGCACTTTCATAATTTACTTTACGTCATTGAAGGCGATTTAAATTTCACGGTTTAGAAGGATCTTTAGAGTGAATGACGAAGTTTTTTTAACTTTGTGAATGAAAAGATTCGTCGAGGTTTCCAATATTTTGTCAGCTTAGGTTTTCAAAACGTCCGTTGAAGCATTTAATATTTCGTCTATAATTGACTGAATATTAGGAGAAACTGAAGCAAGTTGCTTCTTCCAAAAGATTAATATTTTGATAATTTGGTCGTTATCAGTTAATCATCCAACTGTTTTGCTGAGCCACATGAGAAAAGTAAGTAAGCCAAAGCCCTTTCATACCAGAATTTATGTAATTCACATATTATTAGTGACTGACATAATATATCCTGTCATTAATTGATAGAAAGTGTTTGTATCAGAATAACACAGTGACTGCCTAACAGCTGTAAGGACGCATAATTTATTAAACGGTGTTCATTAATTACATGTCACCTTGCTCATTTGTTGGGAAAACACTTCTCCACGACTTTTCTACGACAAAACTGCTTCTCTACATTTGCTCAAGTTTGGAATTCTCGGAAATAGGTAAACAGAAAATAAATGCGACATGTCATATGCCGAATGCAATCTGATCTCGACGCGGTAACCATCTGGTCAAAGGAATGGGAACTGCATTTGAATCCAGAGAAATGTTCAACTATCTCATTTGGACATCGCAATCCTGGCTCTCTCTAAAAGATGGGAGGAGACACAATCCAGCGGTCTGAGAGCGTGAAAGACCTTGGAATCCATATCTCGAAGGATCTCAAATTCTCATGGCACACCATCCTTTGTGTCAACAAAGCTAACGTTCTTTCTGCCATCCTGCGGACTTTCATGTCAAGATACCCTAACGTACTTATAAAGCTTTGCACCTCCCTAGTTCGCCCACACCTGGAATATGCCGTCCCAGTTTGGAATCCATCCTTATCCAAAGACATTGACCTGATCAAACGTGTGCAACGGCGCTTGACTCGGAATATTCATGGCCTAACTTCCATTCCATACGAAGAACGATTAAGACATTTAAATCTACCATCCCTCCAATGTCATCGACGTGTAATGGACCTCGCAGAAGTATTAAAAGTTATGAATCACCGCACACCCTGTGATCCAAATACTTTATTCATCCGAAATGCGTCAAACAATCGTGGTCATTCTCTGAAGCTCTACAGACAACTATGCAATCGTAACACTCGGCTTAATTTTTTCTCTCAAAGAATTATGGATGACTGGAACGTCTTATTCTCCGACAGTTATTTTCTTTTTTCTTATATCCTTTTCAATTATAGCCAGAGGCAATTATATTCTCTTAAATGTCTTTCTATTTAGGAGATTTACGACAAAGGATAAAAAATAGGGATCAAGCTACTGATCCTGCCATCTTTTATTCCGAAGTATCATTAATCTAATTATTGATCACACTGTAGTACTTCTAAATCACCGGATCATAGGTTGCCAGATCCGGATAATGAAGTTGTGTTGTCTGATCGGATCCGGATCACACACCCAGCACAGTATGAGCGACAGGATTTAAGTCCATGAAGTCTCCGGCTGTCTGAGGCTCAAGGTTCGTACCCTCAGGGATTAAAGTTACAACGCTTAGAAAGTATTTTTTTACTAGCGCAGACCGACATCTCCGGACATATAACTCTACTTACGTGTATGATACAGTAACTTTGATAGTAGCATAGTCACTAATGTTCGACTTTTTACAGTCACTCGAAAGAACTTGGAAGGTTTTGTTATTGGTGCAGCACTGCAACTCTGCGCTACTATCTTCCCCCTAATTTCGATAAAGAACTCACCGGGTCAGCAAGAATAATAACTTCAACTGTAGCCTTGCCGGGTGTGTCCAAGCTGACAAGATTCACTAGAATTTTTTCCTTTTCATCTTCCATCTTTTTCTGCATGTCTGGAAGCTGGAAAAATAATACATCTCAATCAACATATTATTCGAAGGAAAATCATTTGAAACTATTCAGCTTAACCAATTCATGCCGAATGTGATAAATATGCTTTATTAATTTCATGGGTTCTGTTTTGTTGCTTATAATGTTAAAATTCTTATAATGCATAATACATACCATCTTTGATTGCTACCAGCAACACGACGGCAAGTTAACTTTTTCTTGTATATTTTTTTTCAAAATTTGTTTAATCTGTGTGCAGATTTTTCATTAAAGTCGCCCCATTACTGAAACATCGCTTGGCGCACTAACTGCAACTTTAATGCAAATGTTCGGAATTTAACACATCCGGTATTTGAGTGACATGAATCAACATTTTCTACAATATCCATGTCTTTTAGATAACATTAAGCAAGAGAGATTTCTCATGCGATGAGTGTTTTCAATATCAATCAAGATAGGTATATTTCCTAGTTGATGCTGTCAATAAATTCGTTGAATTAAAAATCTCAGTCAATTGTATAGGCTTGAACCCACCCGCTGATAAAGATGGTACATTAACTGCTTCGATGAAGAAGCTTCACGAGCTCCCTCACCCGATGTCCATTGCACATCAATTTGTTTGAGGTCATCGCTTTGTCCAATAAATGAATCGACTGGTCATGATAGACTATGTGGACCGATAGGCGAACAGCATCAGTGAATAAGGCAATAACACAAATGGACGATATTTACTCTTTATTACCCTTTGGTAATAAAGAGTCATTAACTAAATTGGTCATTAGTTCCAAAACTTAAAGTCTCAGCAGACTTGCAAGCTATATTTACGGCGTCAGTTCATCATGCCTCGTCATATTTGAAGCGATAAGAACACATAATGAGTAAGAAATCATTTTTCTGCAATTACTTTATGTGCCAAACAGTGTTATATCCCCATTTTGGATGTTATGAGTTAATATCAGTTATCGAGTACCACATACTCAACTCTTGCAAAGAAAAACTGTGTTAAGATAAAAGGATAATTCTACCGGTACATAAAATAGTAATCATAAATGAACATGACACCAAAACATTGACCTACAGACCACAGACCAGTTTGTGGCTTAAGTAGGTGAAGCATGAGATCATGGTAAGCTTTATAAAGGAAGCGAAGGTTCAAGATAGTTCTTCCTCCAAAGGGGACAATAGAAAATATCTTTAGTCGAGAGTCGTTCTCGTTGAACGAAGTGCCACATCTTTTACGAACTTGTCGAGTAAATTATCTTTCCACACGTTCAAGTCGATCGATGTCAATAAATATTTGAGAATTGGCCTCAAGAATATCCGCGGATCAACAAATCGACATCCGGTGATGTAAAACCTTTCGAAAGACAGTAAAAAATAAGCTTTTCTAGCAATTCTGTCAGAATGAGAATTAAACTTTAGGTCCGATGAAATGAGGATTCCCAAATCATTGACAGCATTAGCACATCTAAAAATATCAATCAATACGCAAGGAACCTCAAGCGTAATAGCGAGTAGTGTCCAACGTAATAGCTCCTCATCGGCACAGGGTGAGCGAACGACGAAGCATTGAAGAAGTGATATAATTGTTAGATCGTTTTCTTAGCCTCGATCGAAAACGGTAAGTTTTAAAACACCCACCTAATCCTAGGAAAGAGCCACAAAAAAATACGACGGGCAGGTTATCGCCGCCCCGTGCATGGACAGGGTTAATATTCAATTACTTTCATTCCACTACAACTTGAGACATTTGTGGACTTTTTGCGATATCTCCTGTGACAAAGAAATAATAGTATATCCTAAGATAACTTTTCAAATTTTGTTTGAGGATGCGTTTGCAAACTGACGCTAATGACAGACTATCAAAAATAAAGAGCACTGCTTAACGATGTACGAGCAATAAAAACGAAGCCTAAGCATACAGCAACTCATTATTATGGAATGTAAACGCTATAGAAGGGTAGTCTAATTCTGCCACAGAGAATATGAAATTCAAGCACTACTGCTTACATAGAAATAAGTAGGTACATGAATTTCAAATCAAAGACACAGCCTCAAATTTTCAATGATTGTTCTAATAATGGCTGGAGGTGAGGTGTTTCACCTCAAGATTGGATCTCATTCAGGAAATGAGAATGTCGAGTTACAGTAAATTGACAGAAGTCGTACGAAGCAGATTCTCATACGATGATGAAAATCATCCCAGCAGCCATTTACAATAGAATATAAGGCTTACTAATTTAAATTATTAGTTGAAGTAGTCCTAATGAGGACTGATGGCGTTCTCCAATCCGCAAGTGTACAAAGGAAATGCTACTGTAACCATTGGATTAATCAGTTCTTAAAACAACTCAATGGAGCTTTCTCGTGGCAACGAATTAAAATTGATCAGCTTTGGCCCAATATCTGGTAAAAATGGAAATCTTAAAACTTGTAACACTACTCATTCTTACTGTTAAAATACTAATACCATAGATTCCAAACAATGCCGCATACACGTTCAAAACAGACGTCTAATCTACTGTACCGACTACAGATGTTGATAGTGGAAATAGAATAGGACAATGGTCACCATAGGTTAAGGAAATTAAAAATGGATATTATAAAACAACAGGAGACTGATGAATAAAAATTGGAAAAGTGGAGGTAAAATATGGAAATACAACAATGCTACTACATGGTGGATAAGTGGAAAGTGGATAATGGAGGTAAACAATAGAACTAGAATGACACTCTACTACACCGAAAGCAATGAAACTATACACACTATACCTAAGACTACACATGGAAAATACTATTTCTTCACTTGAATTTGTTATCGCCAGTTTTTTCATCCGTCTATAGTACTTCATGTAATTCCACATTTCTTCATTTGAATTACAATACATCGACCACTACTTCAGCTACCGATTAAGGGATATAAAACATAATACTGCAGTCGGTCAGTCATCAGCAGGTACTCGTCTAGTTGTGTTTCGACCCCTAACCTGAACACTCAAACCCAGACGAGCGGGGTCCCACACATAGTGGCTGACAAAATACTGAATAGGTGATGATATGTCTTGAAAGATACGTCACAAAGATAAATCAGACATCATTCAATTGTTACAATTCCCGCATGTAAATTCATCCTGTCATTAAATTCATCCCATCAATAAATACAGTGTGATTTTTGCGATCCGCACATGTAAACAAATCCTGTACATCAATCTTTGCCTTTTCGATTCCCACAAGTAAACAGATCCTGTTCATCCTCGAATCCCATAACAATGTAATCGCTGTGTGATAAATATGTAATCCGCCTTTACACAAACTTCGCCTCGTACATCAAGACTTAACAATGGGAGCTCTCTCATCTCCCGTAAGCCACGCTAAGCGCTGTGTATTCACTCTTCATCGCCCCCCCCCCATGCGATGGCTACAAGTCGTTTATTCACCTATGCAGCAAGGCATTAAGGAAAATGTGAGTCGTTTGTTGGTCGCGTGCCTCATTGAAATTCAGTGAATTGTCGAGCCGAGAAAAGACCATATTTGATGTCAGAGATAGTTCGGGGCATTTCCAGAATGGATGACAGCTGTTGGATGAAGCGAATGTAATCAATGGACGTAACAGTACGAAGATCAGCCGGCCGACCGAACAAATCATGGAAGAACGATGTCGACGAAGATCTTCGACTACTCGAACTTGTTCCCGACAATAGAGAAAACTTGTAAGGGGACATGAAGAGTGATCATCGCACCCAATCTACTTGGAGCAATCGACATTTGATACTCGATTTTTTAAGACTAATAAATAGGGTGAGCATGATTTTAACCGAATAAACGTAAATTTTCACTTTATTTTTTGAAAATTGTAACCATATCTTAAGTAAACACGAGTTTTATTTAAAAATGTGACGTTACATCAAATAATGATTTCAAGACCACAGCACACAAATGAATTTATACATGTAGAAGTTAAAAAAGAAAGAAGAAAGTCAGTCAGGATAAGTAAAAGTCTCGTGCACTTGCTTTGAAAGAGGCCAAGGTATCGCAGTATCGTACACTGTCAGGCAGCGCATTCCAAGCGCGAGGACCAGCCGATGAGAAGGGCCTCCTCATCGAAGACTTCAGCCTCCGCTTCGGGTACGCTAGGGTCGAGGAGCTCGCGGATCGAAGGTGACGGCGGCTCGGGAGATCAGCAGTCTGCGTGAGTAGTCTCGAGAGATACGAGGGAGCACGGCCGTGGAGACATTTGTAGGCTATCGTCGCTAGGCGCAGCTCAATCCGTTCTTGAGCTGGCAACCATTGGAAATCCTGCAGCACCGGGGAAATGTGAGCGGATCGCGGTAGATTGCGCACAAGTCGTGCTGAGGCATTGATGACAGACTGGAGGCGGGAGATGTCACAATTTGGTAATCCAGAGAGCAGTCCAATACAGTAGTCCAGTCTAGAGAAGACCAGGCTATGTATCAGAGCTGCAGTAAGAGATGCTGTTATCGAACGTCGGATGGTACGAATTTGGCGCAAAATACCAAAGCAGACCGATATAGTACTGCAGACGTGAGATTTGAGGGACAGAGCGGGATCCAATACAACTCCGAGGCAACGCATGGTAGTGGCCGGTATAGCTAGCTGATCAATATGTATAGCTAGCGAACCACATGAGTTGCGTCTTCTTCGGATTGAGAAGCAGATTATTGGCTCTCAGCCAAAGGTCTAGTGAGGCTATAGCGGAAGTCAACTCGGTCGCAAGAGACGCGCTCTTCGATGGAACACACGAGCCGTAGACCTGAATATCGTCGGCGAACACGTGAATGCGCAATCCCATTTGACGAACAAATGGGATAATGTCCATGACGTAAAGCAGGAAGAGTATATGGCCGAGTGTTGAGCCTTGGGGAATTCCGGTGGGAACTGGTGTTACCTTCGAGAAGGCTCCGTTGAAGTTGTAGTACATACTCCTGCCACAGATGAAGGACGTGAACCATTGCAATGCAAGTCCAGTCACTCCAAATGGAGCCGCCCAAGTGGATAGCCGCTCAAGGAGAACATGATGATCGACCGTGTCAAAAGCTGACGATAGATCCAAACTTGCTAGGAGTGTAATAAGTCCATCATCCATATCACATAGAATGTCATTCGTAATATGGAGCAGTGCTGTCTCCGTTGAGTACTTGGCTCGATATGCTGACTGAAGTTGGTTCAATAAGTCATTGGAGTTCAAATAATGCACAAAATGCTTGGCGACCATCTTCTTCATAACTTTTGAAAGAATGGGCAGGTTACATATCGGTCGATATGAAGAGATATTGTCCATATCAGAGCAGCCCTTCTTGATGACCGGTGTCACACATATCAACTTCAGCGTACTCGGAAACGCTCCTTCGTTGAAGCATTTGTTGATCAAGAAGGCAATAAAGGGGGATATGAGGTCTATGCAGAGCTTCATTATTCTTGTTGGGAGAACATCACAGCTTGATTGCTTGTCCGGGAGCGATAACACTATTTCAGTAACATCTGCAGGTGTTGTTGGCGGGAAATGACTCAGACGATGGCTACCTGGAGTAGTCGAGAACTCAGGAGCGGGAGAGTCTGCGGTGGAGTCACGGATTTGAGCAAGTTTGTTGGAAAAGTGTACAAGGACATCTTCTGGACTAATGGCCTTGCTGGATGGTAGGCAATTTCTACCCATTAGAGAGTTGATAGAGCTCCACAGATCACGCTGGTTATTGCATTCACTAGACACTTTCGCGTACCAGTAATATCGACGTTTCACTTTGAGAAGGTTGTAGTAATACTTCCTGCAAACTCTCCAGTCGTCACCAGTGAGCTCAAGGTCATTCTGGGAGAGATTGCCATAGAAGAAGTGACGCTCTATGCGCCTGAGGAGTTGCTTCGCGAGTCTGCAGTCACCGTCAAACCACGGATCTGAATCACGGCAGCAGCGGCGTACTGATCGTAGAGGCACAAGCTCATCAACAGCTGATGGGATAGTTCGACCAAAAGTTTCCGTGAGCTGATCGCAACTGCTTTGGTCCCACTGATGTGGAGCGCAAAGAATAGTGCTTGCGAGTACGGAGCGAAGTCTGTCGATATTCAGGCTCTTCCATGGACGATACGTGAAGCTCAAGTAAGTCGGTGACGGTCTCGAAAGAGCACCCTTCCACTGAATGAGTTTGTGATCCGAAAGACAAGGATCAACAATGCTCGTCGAGAAAGTGGACTCACTGCGTGCAAACACTTGGCACAAGGCGATAAGTGGGTTGATCGACGCGGCACTCAAGACCATAGCTAGCGCAAGTCTCCAGCAGCTGACGTGTGTGTCGGTCTTGAGGACGTTCACAGTGAATGTTGAGGTCGCCAGCCAATATCAAGGGAGCAGCGTCGACCGAAAAAAGTTCCAGAATGCGCGATAATTCAACAAAGAAGCGTGAAGGGACAGGTCCTGTACGATATAAGATAATCAGAATACAGGAGTCAGAGCCTGACGACAGTCGCACGCATAAGACCTCACAGGTGCAGGGCACGAACCCAAGCTCCAACCGAGTGATGCTAACTCCAGCGGTCACAATAATTGCAACGCCTCCATGGTTTGTTCTGA
This sequence comes from Prostheceraeus crozeri, assembly GCA_907163375.1. Taxonomy (NCBI): domain Eukaryota; kingdom Metazoa; phylum Platyhelminthes; order Polycladida; family Euryleptidae; genus Prostheceraeus; species Prostheceraeus crozeri. Next base: position 110,392 of record CAJQUW010014461.1, read on the forward strand.
CGGTGTCTTGGCGTGTTCGCGGTCGGGGGTTGTCGATGACCGTATAGCCAGCGGCGCGTAGACGTCGAAGGCATACCGAGTCCTCGTCATGCCAAGTCTCGATAAGCATCAACACGTCGAGATTGTTGTCACGCACAACTTCGAGTAGGTTGTCCACTTTGCTGTTGAGAGATCGAATATTGTAGAGTCCATATGTAAGAAATTTGAATTGTCGTTGGGCATGGCGTTCACACTTCGGGAGGTATCTGAGAACTCTGCTTCTGCGTGGATACGTGGAAAGGCTTCGCCGACGGACGGTAATTCGACGTTGGATTTCTCGCCGATCTTGGCTGCGTCGACACTGATGTGCAGCATTTCTGATATTCAGGAAGAATATCATCCGCTTCACACTGCGATGTAGACCTATGCAAGGTTTGCCTCGAATCTGTAGCAAGTCACTGGCGGAAAATCGATTAACCATGCTGTGTTGATATGACGCAGCTGGTGTGCAGGCAAGCGACACTCATGCACAATGTTGCAGGAGGTGCTGGCTAATCCGACCGTTCAGCGCGACGGCTGCCGATCGAAAGACCCTATCGCTTAACCCTATAAATAAAGTCCATTTATCATAAATCTAATGAATAGAGGTCGTTCTTAATTATCTCCGTTCCTTTCACAAATATTCCAAACAGGTCATGAAGCAAATAATGAAATAGATAATGAAAGGGTTTTTCAACTGTTATTGAAGGTCAGATTATTCGGAAGAAAAATGCCTACCATCCCGAAGTATGTACTTCAAGATTGAGAAACTTCCTCCGACTGCAGAAGAAGTCGGTTTACAGTTTTCTAGCAATCCATAAATGAGAGGAGATACATCAATTCTTGAGTGGGAAATGATTGGAGAAATGTCGTTTTCTGTAATTCGAGCATCCAAATATGATCTTATCTTGTGCGGATCGTCTTCGAAGGAGAGACAGAGAGATACGATCAGAAATACCTGTTCTGATGCTGTAGGTGCTAGATTCAGCCTTCTTTATAATCTCGATTAAGGAGCGATACTTCAACATGTCAATTACAGGGTTGCCAAACTCGTCCAGAAAAAAATCCGGACGCTCTAATGTTATATCATCAGAGTAAATATAAACATTAATTGCCTTCTATACTTAACTGTGAATGGAAAATAGTCATTATGCGTAAGATTGTCATCAATATCATGCGTATCTCTTTTCCTCGTCATTCATAAATGACAGGTGATTTGAATGAAAAATCGCAGCTTTTATGAACCCGCTATATATTCAATTAACAAATACATCAATAAATCTCAGAAGTCCTGAGAATATTTCACAAATCCTTTTAACAAATATAGGCAGTACAAAGCCATATAAAAATTGATCAGCGCGTCTATGATTTCGTTAAATGATTGAATCAACAAATCTATAAAAATATACATTAGTGCGTCTATGATTGTGTTAAGAATCAACGAATCTATTAAGAATACAGCGGTGTATCTATGATTGCGCTACCAGAAAAACAAATCTTTATAAAAGTACATCAGTGCGCCTATGATTACGTTACCAGAAAAACAAATCTATATACAAATACATCAGTACGCCTATGATTGCGCTACCAGAAAAACAAATCTATATACAAATACATCAGTGCGCCTATGGTTGGGTTATGAATCAACAAATCTATAAAGAATAAAACGGTGCGCCTATGATTGCGTTACAAGAAAAACAAATCTATGTACAAATACATCAGTGCGCCTATGATTGCGCTACCAGAAAAAACAAATCTTCATAAAAGTACATCAGTGCGCCTATGGTTGGGTTATGAATCAACAAATATATAAAGAATACAACGTTGCATCTGTGATTGCGTTACCAGAAAGCAAGTCTATATATCATACATCACTGATAGACAAATGATCACTATCAATAAAAACACGTCAAGTATAAACAATCTAGCTCACTGAAATCTGTCCATAAAAACAATCCGATAAAAAATTCTTCTTTGGCAAAAACAATTCTTTAAATAGTCTAAAGATTTACGTTCATGATTCTTCATCATCACTAGCACTATCGTGCTCATATCAGGGTGTCTACTACATCAGGAATTTTCAAATCCAGGAGATATCCAGGATATCCAAGAGATATTATTGCAGAAATCAAGGAGCCTATCGAAATTTTTATGATGGTCATACCATCTCGTGTCATCGCCATTTTAACAGTGCCGTTACCTACTAGGTATTAGGCAATAGCGAGGGGCTTGACCGAACTCCAACATTCTGCGTGGAAGAGAATTCTTTGGGATACTGCGTTTGGCTCCGAATTCCAGATCCACTTGCGATATTTCCTTCAGATTTGCATCGTTATTCAGATCACGTATCAGAATTTTGGAAGCGTCTGTCCCCACCTCCGGCATGACCGATGCCTTAACGAATCTTTTCAATGTACATTATCTGTGACAAGGCCCATGAGAAACCCGTGTAAAAATGGACTCATAGGCTTGTCGTGTTGAAACCGCCGTAGAAATGGCTCAAACTGAGACGCTACGGAGCTGAAAAAAATACAGCTTCGCTGCAGGAAATGGGTCATTGATTGCGTCAACGACTGTTGAGAATGATGCTACATGCAGCTGAGGTTTCACATCGACGCAATATTTCTCAATGTTCGGTAGAATCTCTATTGCTCTGTTACATACATCTTTGTTTTGTACCTAACCGCATTTGCAAAAAAACTTAGGAAATGCGGTTGAACCTGCAATATGTGTGGCCGTTAATCAGCCCTGCGTGCAGGATAATCTTTGAAAAGGTAGTACATGCTTTGCAGTACAGTTGACAAATCCCAAGTACTTTTTTCAATCCATACTGCAATGCTCCACTCACGAATGACATGTAGCGAGCATGTACCTGTTTGGAGCAATTCCTTCCCATACTTGTGCTGAAATTTTTCAGAAAATCTTCGGTGAAATGATTGACTGCCATGCTGATTTGCAACAATCTATTGAAGACATCAACAAATGAGCCACTAATTTTATCCAATGCTTTATTGACACTTTCAAATATTTTTTCGGCTTTCGAGTGAGTGAGAAATACTGACGTTACATAATCACTAACCATAACACCAGTGCTCGTTGAAATATCTAATCCACAGATCATGATGTCCCCTTTGAACAATTTTGTTTAATGCCTCATCAAAAGGTATGCTAAGCTCCTTGGACGTATGTACTCTGGCTAGTATCTCTTTCTGAAAATGTGGAGATAGTCCGAAAGTCACAACGTAGCCTAACTTATCTTTGGCCATTTGGAAGTTGTCAATAGGGTGGTTCTTGAACATCGCTTGAAATATAGATTGTTGATCATCACATGATCGTTGTGAACGGTGTTTCCTTACCATATCCAACGCCCAAATTATTTCTGCTTTGATATACTTCATTTTTTCATAGCTGCCGTAATAGGAGCCGTTCTCGTTTCCGGGTTAATTGTAGAAATTTTACTTGTGTGCATCGATGAAGATGCATCAGCATTCATTGAAGATGATGTAGTTGAAGTCAAGGATGTGGAAACGTCGACACTACGACGAACAAGATTCACTAACTGATAGTCATTGAATGCAACTACAAAATAGGAGTCACTAATCTGTTTTCGAAGTCTGAGACATCCACCAAGTTCGAAAATTCATGTATACGAAAAAACCTTAAATTAACACAAGTAACCTGAAACAGAAAGAAAACACACACGAACATTATTTTACGCTATCAAATGAAATCGAAAAGCACAAACGAAGATTAATTCACCGAAAAGCATAATTACATTTTGTTTACATTATTGCAAACGTTAAAAATGTGGCTCAGGACGTTTTTCACAACTTTTAATTTCGACGAAATCAGGATTTATCCAGGATATCGAGGATATCAAGGCCAAATTTTCAAAATCAGGATTTATCCAGGATATCCAGGCCTTGTAGACACCCTGTCATATGATTGGAAGTATCGCCGGGATGAGCTTCGAGCTAAGTCGATGAGGGACTGAGTTACTGAAAAATGTTGTAATCCATCGATATTTTTCAAGTGAGATCGCACTCGCCGGATACCGTTCAGAGTTTCGGGTTGGAGACGATTTCTCTCCTTTGTGACTACAGCTGCATTTACACTAAATCCTCTTTCCTCAGCAGCATTGTGTGGCTGAATACAAAGCAATGCCTGCACAAGAACTTTGATCAGCGGATATTTGTGCTTTTCGAATATCTTGCTCCAATAAGCATCCAGCCGTTCTTCTTTGAGTGGCTGAATATCATTGTTGATTGCCAGCTGTTTCCATTCCTCGATTAATGGTTGCATATCATCAACTTTTATTGTGGGAATGAGACCTGCAAGAAACGTCAAGTTTTTCAATTTTGTTGTCTTGTCCTTATCCGACTGAAACGTGCGGTTTTGTGGACACAGCAATGTCAACTTTAGCCACAAACGCATGTGTTCTTTTTGATCAAGTTTGAGATTGCTCATGGTTGCGTGGAAAGCCTCCAAATAAAAAGCCTTCGCTTCGAGTTTGAAATGGGTCATTTCGGTAGACTGCAAATTTTTCAGACATAAACGTTCAGTTCGGTGGCCAATGTCAACGTCTGATGAGTGATTTTCAGGGGCCATGCTTGATGTTGAAATCTTCGACACGACGATGTCTTCACAGACAGAAGGCAGCAAAAATCGTCCGCCTAGAGAAGCCATCATACCACAAATTCTATACACATAGGCTACTCCGGCCCAATGGGATCGTCTCTTTGTAAAAATAATTGCATTTCTTGAAATAGGGGAAGTGCTTCCGATAGAAAAAGGAGGTAGATGTCTGTCTTCTTTGATGCAAATGCGCTGCGAAGTCGCTCATACCGATCATTCTGTGCCAAATCTACCACTCCTTTTTTGGGCCAACAGTGGACGAAATAGGTTCGAAGCGCATCAAGGAGTGTGAGAACTCGATTCACAAAATGAAGTAAGGTCAAAAACCTCATCCCATATGATCAATTAGTTTCAAGTTCGGTAAATCCAGCTCGTCTCGCAGAGCAGCGAATTCTTCAGATCTGAGAGCTTGCCCTTAAAAGAAATACTTCATGTCGAGTGAAAATTGAAGCACATTGAATTTCAGTTTGCCCATAGCTTTTTCCACGGAGTTGTGCAATGTATGTAGCTTGCAAGAACCAAAGTCTATAACATCCGGATTAGAAGATGAGAACAGTTTTATGAAGGCTGTCATAGCATGCGGCCCGTCGCGGTTGATGGCAAATACGTTTTTGGCTGAGATGTTCACGGTTTTCAGAAAATTCATTACTTCAGCATGAATTATCTGAGCACTACAAAGTTTGGGTGGCGCTCGGTTTCCTGCAAGAGCCTCAATCACATCTTTCCAGTCTATTTTCATGTAAATCGAGGTCAGGAATTCTACACGGATTCTTTGCTGATTGGAGAACCAGAAAATAGTAGTCAAATCGAGGTGCTTGTACCCAGATGAATTGTTCGTCTCATCTAGGCAAAGTGTGAACAAACATGCAAATCCGAGCTTCATTGTTCTGGCCGCGCTGCCTCTGAAGAGGAGTTGCGGTAGAATGAATTCTTCTATACAATACAATTTGCAAACACATTGACAAGTCAAAATATATTTGTGCAAATCCAAGAAGTAAACTGTTATGACAACAGCATAGTGCATGCATAAAATTACCCAAATTGGACCCTAGTAGTCTGTGAAAAAAGCAGTTGGCTAAAATGATAGGGATGAATCAGCTTTAGTCCAAAGCAAGTAGTTAAATGATTTTAAACGGGTAAAGAAATAACTGACGAACACTAGTATGGATTCGATAAAAATCCGGAAATTTGATGGTTTTGACAAAAAATCCGGACTTCAGCAGATTCTGTCAAAAAATCCGGACATCAGCAGATTCCATCAAAAAATCCGGACAATCCGGACGTATGGCAACCCTGCAATTAGTTTTTGAGTCAATCTTTCTTCAGAAACAGCTGATTTCGCTCGTGTCAAAATCAGTCCCGTACCATCGCAGTTGTCAGCGTGCCAATGCTCAGCGTACCACAGTCCTGACTCAAGCCAAGTCGCCCAACAACAGGTTCCAGTGGCTGTCCAATTTCACAGAATAACATGCACCGTGTAGCATTCTTTGTCATTTAAGATAATACGATAGCGACGTCCAAATTATGTGTTGTCTATATTTAGGCATGACAGTAACAGATACGGTTTTCAAAATCCCGTCTTTTTCTGATCCCGGGATTTATCCCGCGAGATTAGCAAGCTTAATGAATTTACTGATAGTATGCTTAGGCTAGAGTAGGCTGAACAAAACCAGGGGTTGTTTCAAATTTTTAGACGAGTTCTTTGAACGATGCATTGTACAATACAACTTATGATATCAGATAGACAATTTTCTTTTACATGCAGACATAAACGGTTATATACGCATATATACGTTGTCGCATTAAAACTTGTTATGTGATTTTCAAATCGAAATGCCAATTCCGCGACTTTTGTGACGTCTGGCAAAAGACCGATATTGCATAATAATAGCTTCAACATAATAATAGCTTGCATGCATAACGCTCTCCCTTTCTTTCTTTCGACTGCCTGAACATAGTTTCTTTGTTGATATCAATGAAAGCAAGCAATTTTTGGCATAGGCTACTGCACAAAGATACGCTAAAATTAATTCTGGTGTATGATGAAAATGTATAAATAAGTAATACACACTTACATGTAATTATAAGACTACCGTGTCTGATGTACTCTTTATAGTCTAGGTCTAATATTGATAATGAAAAGGGAAAAGTTTCAAATACAACAATATATTGCAATTTGCAACAATGAAATGCGTTAATCTTCATAGTTACTTCCTTGTTACTCCATTTTCATACTGCCTAACTGCATAAAAAAGGTGTCAACGAATCCCGCGATTCTGAATCCCTTAAAAATACGATAATCCCGGTATCTCGGGATTGAAAGCCTTAGTAACAGAGAATGACAAATTCATGAATAGACTACTCTTTAGGTAAATATCGCAGCTAATGTTTAACATCTCCTAAATTTTAGCCTAACGTCACTTTTTTAACCCTATTTTAAACTTATTAACTTATGTTCACACTACTAACAAAATTAAATACAAGAATGTAATTACATTAATTCGGTTCACATTTCAAATTCATTTTCCTTTCAAGTATTTTTTTGTTATCTTTTATATTATCATCATATCTTCAGTCTGCACGTAAACATTTTCAATATTTCAAATGAAGAAAATATTTCTTCGGAGCATCTTTAGCATATGGCCTTTCAATCACTCATTTAACGAATCGCCCCTGAACAGAAACATCAACAAAAAGAGAGAATACTTTATTCACGGCAAATTCATGAATGTGACTAAGATTCATGCATGAGATTACTTAGTTACTGATGTATGAAGAGACATTTAATGCCCATAATGTTGCAAGTAGAATTATTGTAGGATCTCATTGAATGTTATTATAGCATTATCAATCTTCTCAGATATGCTGAATATTGTTTTCAGATAAGGGCAACGTTTTAAATCTAATTTTATTTACATTTTAATTTATTTACTTGTGCAATGTAAATGGACGAATCATTCATAAGACGGAGGACATCTTTGAATTTCCAATGGTTGATGGGCAACATTTCTATCGTCCAATCTATATTCATGAATCAAAACAAAATTGATTTTGATGCACTACATGTTTCAGCATGTATACATCCCAACTTCAGGTGAACAGCACGATTTAAACATAAAGCCAGAAAGACATCAGACGATGATCATCTTTCATTTCGTCTAGTCTCTTGCGTCATGTCAAACAATACAACAAAGTAGTGGAATGCAATAAAACAATTAAACTATATACAACTGTATTTACAAATTCATGCATGGATTTATGAAGCTCGTTCATTCATGAAATGATCAATGTTCGATTTCTTCAATAGAATCGATTCTAGAATTCGTTGATAGCGTTGGATGGCCTTTCAGATGCTCTTTCATCCTCGTCACAAGATGCCGAACAGAAATGCTGATGCAACACGTTTCACAGTAATCACAAGTGCATTTAGTCCGGGAGCCAGCGTGAAGTTGTGCAGGGAACGAGGTAGTACGCAAAACTTTCACATAGCAAAGTACACCTCTAACCTACTGCAAAACTTCGCGTCTGCCGGATCAGATCATTTGCTTTTCAGAAATAGAGAGGATAACACAATCCTATGTATTTCCAGTGGTAAAATTGTGACATTTAAGGTGTTGACTCCATTTTTTCGAATTTTTGCTCATAAAAGTTACACAAATTGGTATTTTGTTGAACTGGTTATTATAGAAATCATCTACAGATCATGATCTTTCAAATGAGTTATCATTCAGTGACAGAGGATGAAGTAAAGTGTACAAACAGACACTTTTCGTCGGTGTAACTGCAAATTTTAACATCGAAATTTCAGGAAAATTGTTGATATACTTAAACGAAAAGTGTCTGTTTGTACACTTTACTTCATCTTCTGTCACTGAATGAGAACTCATTTGAAAGATCATGATCTGTAGATGATTTCTATAATAACCAGTTCAACAAAATACCAATTTGTGTAACTTTTATGAGCAAAAATTCGAAAAAATGGAGTCAACACCTTAAATGTCACAATTTTACCATTGGAAATACATAGGATTTTGTTATCCTCTCTATTTCTGAAAAGCAAATGATCTGATCCGGCAGACGCGAAGTTTTGCAGTAGGTTAGAGGTGTACTATGCTATGTGAAAGTTTTGTGTACTACCTCGTTCCCTGCACAACTTCACGCTGGCTCCCCCACTAATTTGTAAGCAAGATTGGATTTCAGTTCTGGTGACACTTTGCCTTTATTGAAAAAAGCATGCCAGTTATTTGTGAAAGATATATGCACGACATCCTCTACATCTTCGCGGCCGATGCTGATATTCTTGCTTTCCATTCCTTTTTAAATGATTTGCATTTTGACATCGACTTTACTTTCGAAGAAGAGGTTAATGACAGTCTTGAATTTCTCTACTGCATTGTTACAAAAACTAATGCCTTTGATGCTGCTTGGCATCTAAAAGAAACCAACACCGGTGTCTACACTTCGGCGTATGCAAAGTCGGTGAATGCATCAAAACGAAAAGACATGCTCACTAGTTGCTGGTCGCCAACGATCGGAGTAGACCGTCTCTAGAGCCTACCTTCTTTTGAGTCTTCTGGAGGCGAAAGCTTCTAGGTTAGTGTGCGATCAAGGGTCACATACAAGCAGGTGGGGTAGTCAGTGTTCGGTAATACGACTCTATTCGCTGTTATTTTATGTTGGCTATCTCTGCTGTTCAGGGGAAAAGCAGTCGTAGCTGTTTTTCAGTGCTAATATAAGACGCCACATAATTAAGTAGTCGTGCAGCAGTTTCACATCTTTGCATAGGGTGTTTTCAACCTGGGACCAGTTCGCGTCTGACATCAAGAGAGCTGGATTATCAGCATAGCCGAATTCCTTGAAGGTGGTTCGCGGGATGTCGCTGATAGATGCTGATGAGCATCGGGGATAAAGTAGACCCTTGTGGTACTCCATTACGAAAAAATCTCTCTATGAAGATGCAATCTTCGTGAAAGACCACAATTGTTTTATCACGGCAGCAATTAATGTACATCAATTTCAAAATTATAAGAGTTCATAATTGCCATTGAAGAATAAAAATGATTTATCAACTGTTGAGTCGTCTAAAGCGGCTAATCCGGTTGTGATTTAAGTTCAGAATTTCGATAAGATATGAGCTCCATGATGAATGCAGCGGCATGGACATCAGTTAATGACCTCGGGAGTTTGAGAGGTGGAGTCTTTTCAGCCACACTGTTTAATAGGAGGTGATGATATCAACGGAGACTACACCGGTTTTTTGCTTCTGTTCGAATCCTGCTTCGATATCATCAGTAAGCAGAGAAATTTGGTCGGTAGTAGAGCCGCAGAGACGGAGCCCCGCTTGCTCATGAGGAATCTTGGAATCGATAATGGGCTCGAGGCGACTGAATAGTATGGGTCTCACAAGAGATTTCAAGGGCACACGAAGTAGATTAGATAGATTAGATTAGATCACGATTTATTATTAGAAATGCAGCATTTATACATAGAGTTTCAAGGCTACAGAACAAAGATAAGGATAAAATACGATAAAATTACAGACGTCAGTCATAAAAATGCTTTACATGCTTTTTTGAAATTTCGCATGGAGTCGGTAGATGAAATTTCCCTGGGCAGTCGATTCCATGCTATTGCGGAACATGAGGAAAATCGCCTCCTTGCAACTGACTTCAGTCGTGATCTTGGAACAATCAAAGAGTTCTTTGTTACAGAGCGAAGGTGAGAGCGACTTGGCAGTTCACTCGTTCTGGTGATAATTTACACAGGTAAGGTGGAGCTGAGCCATTTATGCACTTAAAGGCAAGAGTCACAAGACGAAGGTCAATTCGCGATTTTACTGGTAACCACTGGAGTCTTCGTATGGCGGAACTAATGTGGGCTGACCGAGGTAGATTGAAAACAAGCCTGACAGAAGCATGAATGACACTTTGAAGTCTCTTGACTTGCTCATCCGTAATGCCAGCGAGTACAGATATACAATACTCAAGTCTGGAGAATACCAGGGCATTTACCAAAGAAGATGCGAGCGAAACAGTAATTGAGCGACGTATTGATGGTAATTGTCTAAGAGTTCCAAAACACACCGAAATGACTTTGGATACGTGAGAGGAGAAAGACAACGTGGAATCGATAATAACTCCTAGGCAGCGTAATTTGGAGACAGGTTGAAAACGATAGTCACCAATGACAACAGGATTTTTGCACTCATCTGTTAGACGCTGGCGTGTAGCACACCACATAAAATTGGTCTTTTCAGCATTCAGTTTAAGTCCATTGGATTTTAGCCAGTCGTTGATTGAGGTAATACAAGTAATGCATATAGAACCGTTCCAGGACAACCAAAAAATAAATAAAAATAAGGTACCCCAAAAATGCAAAAAATGAATATATGACCGATTCAGGACAACCAAAAAAAAATAAGATACCTCCAGAATGAGTATAGGAAATATTTCATACACTGAAAAAGAGTTTTATAAAAATAAAAAATATAATGATAAAATCAAAAAACAGGTTTTAAGCTCGTTGGGATTTTTTCATATACTGAGAATGAGTATAGGAAATATTTCATACACTGAAAAAGAGTTTTATAAATAAAAATAATTTTAAGGATAAAATCAAAAAAACAGTTTTAAGCTCGTTGGGATTTTTTCATATACTGAAAAGAGGTTTCAAAAATATCACGTAGTCTAAGAATTTATGCAGTCCAAAAATTTCACGTAGTCTAAAAATTTCACGTAGTCGAAAATTTAGGTAGTCTCAAAATATCACGTAGTCTAAGAATTTCGCGTAGTCTAAAATTTGGGCAGTCCAAAAAATATCACGTGGTCGAAAATTTCACACAGTCTAAAATTTAGGTTGTCTAAAAAGTATCACGTAGTCTAAAAATTTCACGTAGTCTAAAATTTAGGCAGTCCAAAAAATATCACGTGGTCGAAAATTTCACACAGTCTAAAGTTTAGGTAGTCTAAAAATTTCACATAGTCTAAAAATATCTGAAGATTTTATTCAAAATATTTATTAAAAAATGTAAATCTCAAAAGTGGAAGAAACCTCAAAAATGGAAGAAACTTCGAGAATGGAAGGAACTTCGAGAATATATATCCTTCGTTAATAAATGAACGTAGTTCTACTATAATGGACATCGAAAAGATGAACATTGAAAAACACAAAGATAGAGTACGTTATATGAAAGATAAGGAATCTCAATTATTATCAAGATTAGAGCATTATGATAAGTTAAGAAAGAGATGGTCTAAAGTTAAGAATGTAACACAAGGTATTGGAATATTTTTAACAATAAGTTTAGGTGCTTTAACAATTGTTATATCTTCAGGTGTTTTAGTAATTCCAGTAGTTGCTACTGCTTTAACAGGTACGGGTGTTTTTACAACTTCGCTTGTTATAATGTTAGATAAATCTTTAATTACTAAGAAACGAAAATCATTAAAAAATAAACATTTACATATTAAAGAAGTTTATGATAAACTACATTATTATTTTCAAAGAGTGTGTGATGATAATGTTATTACGCTAGATGAGATTGAAAAATTTGATCAAATAGCTAATGAAGTAAATCAAATATCATTTCAATTACAGTCAGAAAAAGTTGATGACAAGAATCAACAGGATGGAAAAACTTCTATTGAGGAAACTGATTAAGTTTTTTAGAAGAACTAAAAACTTTCAGCAAAACTTTATTAAACAAAACTTTAGATGCCAAAGCAATAAAAAAATAATTTGTTCAGTAAAATGTTTTTGTTGTATTCCAATGTTACCACAAAATTCAAATATTATATTTTAAAAATGGATAAAATTAAAGCTTGTAATGAAAAAAGAATCCAACAATTAGATGAGTTAATAAAACAAAAAAATATTATGAAAGAAAATCATACTCAGCATAGAATGATAAAAGCTGGTATTCAATCTGATATGTTTGAAAAAATGCAGCAAACCGAGCAAGCAAAATCTGATTTTGAAAAAACTATTGAACCATTTAAAACTTTTGAAAAAGAACTTACAAATAAAGATAAACAAATTGATATAACAGATCCAGAGCACAAAACTATATTAGATGACTATGGATTACTAGAATCAAACATTAATAAGAAATTACCAAAATCTATGCAATCTGAACATTCTATTTCATTTATAGATGGAAAAACAATACCTAGATTTTATGTCGGACAAAAAGAAATATTTCCACAACCTTTTCGAGGTTTAAATTTTTCAGCAGATAAATCTCCTTTTAGTTTAGATAGAAATTTTGCTGATTTTTTAAGAGGAGCAGATTTAAAAAATTATGCTGTAGAAGATCTTATAAAATATAAAGCTACGTTAGATAGAGTTGGTGCAGTAAAATCTCTTAGACGTTATAAACATTTAGAAAATTTATTATCAACGGGAGTTAAAGTAGGAAAAGGTTTAAAAACAGAAACAACTGTATTCTTACCAGATGATCCACAAAAATTACTAAATAGATTAAATATTTTAATATCTGCAATAAAAGAAGGACATAATTCTAGTTTCAATGAAATTCATGCTATATTGAAAAGATTATTAGAAGGGAAGATTATAAATGAAGAGGATTATAAAATTATAGCGGAATTATAGCGGAATTATTATTTAGAACAAAATAGAAATTATCAAATTGCATTAACTAGTTTCTCCACATTTAACACTATTCAAAATGTTATCAAAGATGTGAATGATCAATTTAGATATTCTACTAACGTGGAAAATACTAACTTTTCTTCCTGGGTCTTACGAAGTTGAATCAATATCAAATGAAATTAAGAGACATTTAGGTATAGCATTTAAAGATAAGAAACAATTACATTTTGTAGTTGAACCGGCAGTTAACAAAGTTTCTCTTACTTTAGACGAAAATCATCAAGTTGATTTTAATCATGATAGATCATTGTCAAAACTATTAGGATTTAATGAACAAACCTATAGTCAAGGTCATCATTTAGGTGAGAAGATTCCAAAAATATCTGAAATAAATTCAATTGTTGTACATTGTGACATTATTGAAGGAGGATATATAAATGGTAAATTGTCAAATTTAACATTCAGTTTTCCAGCTTTTACTGTACCCATTGGTTATAGATTAAATGTATTTCCACAAACATTAATATATTTCCCTATTACAAGAAAACTATTAACAGCATTAACATTAGAATCACTGATGAGCAGGGACCCTAGGATTCTGCGAAGCGCAGATAATTGCAGAAAATGCAGAAAACGATGGAAATCGCAGAAAAACGAAGATTTTCTATAATTTGAATAAAAAGTACGTAGACCTCTTTATTAATGCTGTTTTCGATTAAATGATGGCATATATATCAACTACAGATCTTTATCTCCATTATATTATCACGTGCCCATGATCAGCATGGATTTAATTAAGTTATCTACACTTACTGCGGATTACGCTTCACTGAAGGCAAGTTTACTATTGCCAGACACCTGCGATGATGAGTGACCTATCTATGCTGGGCTTGCAAAAGAAGCATCACCATCAAACATTTTGAAATTTTGGGTATCATTTCGGAGCAGAGTTCTACATCTAGTTGCTTTGACTTCAATTGCCTGTTGATAGCGATGATGTTGAGTGATCTTTTAGTAGTTTCGTAATGTAGATACATGTAGGAGACAAAATCTTGAAGACGACAACTTAAAAGACATGCTGAAAGTTACCCTCGACTCTATCTCTCTCTGAAAATTTGATCCATACCTTTTATAAAATTCGCTTGGAATTCCGACTTTTGTATGTACACATACAGTGTAGTACCAGGCATCATAGGACCACGGGCATAGGCTATGTACATACGGAATATTGAACCTAAGCGGTATATATGATGGGATATAGGCTTATTATATCGGAACATAATTTTATTCAGAGCAAGCTTTTTCAACATGTAGTTATCTAATAATATAATATGCGAATTATACGAGCATAATTACTCGTTGCGATTATAAGAAATATGGCTAAATTATGTACAAAACGCTAGATCGCAGAAAAACGCAGAATTTACGAAAATCGGGCGCAGAAATTCGAAATTTCGAGCGCAGAATCCTAGGGTCCCTGCTGATGAGAAAGGACAAGAAATAAATTTCGGAGGTGAAGAGATTATGATAGATCTTTTGGTTAGAGAAGTTTAATTTTCTTCTTCTTAAAAAATAAAAAAATTTTTATTAAAAATGAGTGAAGTGCCCCCATTAAATAAAAAAAACTCAAATTTAATCATCATCCAAATTTATCTAATAAAGTTTTGTCAGTTATTTGTGGAAAATCAGGATGTGGAAAAACATATTTATTATTTAGAATTTTAACGACTCCAAACTTTTTGGATTATAACAATCTTATAATTTATACAACAACAGCAGAACAACCCGTCTATCAATTTTTAAAATATGGATTCAAAATAATCTTAAAAAAACAGCAATTGCTTCATTATTCAAAGAATATGAAAAATCTGAAGATGAAGAAGAAATAAGTTCGTGGTGTGAAGAAGCAGCAAAAAATATTCAGTTAGTAGAATCTAATAAAAATAAGCATATAAAGATACAATTAATAGATGATAGTGGTAATATGCAAGATCCTAGTAAACTAGATAAAACAATGAAACATTGTGTAATTTTTGATGATTGTGTTACTGATAGAAATCACTCAGTTCAGAGAAATTATTTTACAAGAGGTAGACATAACAACTAGTGTTTTTTATTTAAACACAAAGTATGTATTCATTAGATGGAAGTGTTATTAGAAAGAATGCAAATATATTTATACTATTTGAAATAAATGCAAGAAATTTATGTGATTTGTTAAGAGATTTATGTGTAAGAGATAAAGATGAATTTAAACATTCGTGTAATAATGCTTGGTCAAAAGATTATGGCTTCATTACAATTAATATTAATAAAAAAAATTCATGATAGAGTTATAGAAAATATTTTCGCGGAATGATCGAATAATTTATTTTTTTCTTAAAATTTTTCTTAATCTTTAAAAATTAAGAAATTTGAAAATTTAAAAGGTAAAGTAGTTATTCCATCAGGTAAAATTTTTTATCATCAAATGGATCTAATGCTAATTTATGTTCCTCTTTTAAATACATTTTATGTTTCTTTGAATTAAGTCTACAATTACATGCTGTTTTTATTTCATTATTAAATAATGCATTCTTATAATCTTGAAATGTTATTTGGTTAGCCACTGATGCCTTTGAAATTCCATTTAATGCTTTAGATGTTTTTGAATTTGTGTTAGAATTTGTGTTATGACAATAACATTTAGATTTTAAAAATACAGCTTCTGTTATGTACGCTTCATTTCTTTCTAGTTCATCTTTTATTTTACATAAATCAGAAGGATGAATGATATCTTTTATTTTATTAATTTCTTCATCAAGTGAAGAATTATGCGGTATTGTTAATTCTAAGAAAACGGAATCCGCATCGCTAAAGTGTAATTTATAGTTTTCGCCATAAGCAGGTGCTAAATAATCATATATAAATTTATACATAAATAGTTTAGCTAATTCTAATATAGTGAATCCTATAAAATTAAACTTATCATGTTTTATAATGTTTCGTCTTAGATGCACTGCACATAGTTCATCACTGAATCTAGTAGTTCTTTTATATGTAGGTTTCCTTGTTAAATTTTGAAACCTATCTCTATCATAAACTATTTCAATAATTTGTCTATTACGCACATTTTCTAAAGTCTTACCATAAAATGCATTATTCATTAATCTGAAGAACACGTTTCCAAAATCATCTTTATTTCTTTTAGCTATTTTACGTTTTTCAATATTGAACTCTATATAATCTTTTAACCACCTAGATTTTCTATACACTATTTTCCGGTGAATTTTAACAAGAATCATTCCATGCTCCAAATACCAATCTAACATTCTTCCATCAACAACATACTTTCCTTTATTACTTTGTGTTAACATAAGTTTTTTTGTTGGCCTGTATTTCTTAGGAATTAAAGATTTTTGATAATCTGAGAATTCTTCTATATTGGGAATTTTGTTTTCGGGACAGAAAGGATAATATTTTGTTGCGCCTTTTAAATAATCAGGGTATGCTAAATCAACTTCATATGTATAACCATAATTATTTTCACCATCTAATGTAGGTTCGTATTCAAGAATGGTACTCCATTCCATTTCACCTGTTGGTAATTCTTGTATCATGCAAGAAGAATATAAGCTATTAAAATCATAATATAACAAATAGTTTTCTCTCATGAATTCATCAACTGCTGCTTGACTCTCTTCATTTGATATAAGTCCTTCTATATTTTGATTAAACAATTTTATAAACTGATCGCTTTATCTGGAGATATAGGTTTATATATTCCATAATCATCAGGATTTACTTTCTTATTATAGCATTTAACATATCTATTACCTAGAACAGATGAAACACCACCTATAATTCCAGATTCCAAAAATAATAATTTATCATAAGAACTTTCTTTATAATATTTAAGTTTAACATTTGTATGTTTCAACCCTGCTAACCATGTTAATCCTGATGTAGAATAACAATAACATGGATCTATTCCGTAATATTCTACACACATGCTACGAAAGTTTTTAAAAAGATCAGCAAGGATTAATACATCTATCTGAAGATATTTCATTGTATAATCATACATTGTTCTACAATTTAACTCTCTCCAATTCTTTTCAGCTTCTGCATAATCTTCTTCAGATAGTTGTGATTGTTTTAATGTTGATTTAAATTTATCACGTGATGAAAGTTGATGTTCTTGCATTATTTCATTTATTCTATTTATATCTCCAGCTAAATATTCGTAGGGAAAAATACCTTTTAAAGGTTTTAAATTATATTTATTCAATATTTTACATTGTTCAGGTTTCAAAGTTTTTCCCATGACCTCTAATGAATAAGGATTAAAAAATCTAAATGCATCTAATATTCTAATACAACCAAATTGCATTGAAAAGTATTCTTCTTCTTGTTTTACATAGTACGTTTGTTCTTAGTTGTTGTAATTTTTCAGATGAGAATAGATCTTTTATTATTAAATGGAAATCATATTTAGAATCATTGTAGAAATATAAAGGTACAAAGTTATATCTAAATTTATTAGCATTAAGATTACAAGAATTATGTGCTGCACCTCTATATAATCCATTTAGATGATCATGATCTTTTACTTTATAAGTTGTAAATTCTTTTCCACAGTAATAACAATTTTTTTCATTATCAAATTGTACTAATTGGTCATACGTTAATGGAAGAATTGGTTTATTTGTTTTAAGCAATTGTGAAAAATATTTTTGTAATTCTTTTATTTTCTTTGTAAACATTTCTGAACTATCTTCACCATAGTATTGATAATATTCTGATTTAAATAATTCAGGATAATTTGAATGAATGTACATTCCCCAACATAATGGTCTTTGTTCAAGCAAATGCCTACCAGAACTTTGTGTCATGTTAACATTATATGCTTCAAAATCACAATATATAATAAAGGGTACTTTATTTTTGTAATACCATTTATTATATACTAAATAATCTTCTTTAGTAGAAGTATTTTTAACTGCTTCATTTTGTTGACAATTCTCCAAATGTCTATTCATTTCTTCTTTAGTTCTAAAGCTCGTCATACATTGAAGACAGGGAAAATTAGCATTATCTGAAGTTTTTGTAAATATAGAAATATCTTTACACAAAATGTAATGACCTTGATAATATAGTATATTCGCTTGTGCTGGTTGCATTAACTGCTGCTTTAACATTTTAACTTTTGTTGATATTCCTGTTGTAAAATTTTTAACTGTTCTTGATATTGCTCTTGATATTTTTTTTGAAATTGTTCTTCATATTGTTTTCGACATTGTTCTTCATATTGCTCATGATATTCCTTACTCAATATATGTTTACCCATATGATATTCTTGTAGATTTTTTTGTTGACAACATACTTTATATTGTTGTAGATTTTTTGGATGACATTCTAGTTCATTAAATTGAGAATTACATTGTTGGTAGACTATGTATGATAATTTTAAATATTCTTTATCTTCAAGATTCAATTCGTCTTCAATATATTTGCATGCTAATGTAGTTTCTTCTTGTTGATATTCTTGTAGATATTGATTATGTAACATTTGTAACTCTTGTTGATATTCTTGTTGATAATGTTTTTTATATAGTTGCGGCAACATCTCTAACTTATGTATATATTCTGACAATAGAGACGAACGCTCGGTTTCGTACGCATAGGGAAATCCATATCCTTTATAATTATTATGGTTAATCATCATTGGTGATAATGTTTTTATAATTTCATACTTTTCAGTACATATTACATTTCCTTTGTAAATAATATTATGATGCATGTAATTTCCTCTTTCATTGTATACTATTTCTGCTTGGCATAAATTTTTGTTATTCAAATAAAATTCTTTTAAGTTGTTATAAACAATGTTATTAACTTCAATATCTCCGGGATATAAGGGAGTAATATCAACAATAGAAACATACTTCACATTTAATTCAAAAACATTTACTTCTATTAAATTTTTATTCTTTTTGTGAAACTCCATTAACCTATTATAATCATGTGGAAATTCATCTAAGCCATCAGAGAGATCAAATTCATTTATATATTCTTCTTTATTATAATGACTTAGTCGTTCTTTGTGATATTTTGCAGGATGCAAATGTGTTATAACACTCCACAGAAAACAACATTCATCTTCATTCTGTATGTTGATTATTTGTGGAGAACTGAAAGGAAGGGGTATGTAACTACCACCAGTATTATTTTTATATTTGTCAATTACTATTTTCTTAGATAGTATTGCAACAAATCTCCAACCAGATTCACGCAACTCAGCTTCAGTTATAGCATCTTTTTATTTATTTATCATTGTTTCAAATATGGGTTGTATATCATTTACATTATGAATTTCTTGTGTCTGTGTAAAATGTCCTTGTATTATTTCTTCAGTCATTCCATCGGATCCAGTTTTTGTATAAAGTACTTCTACATTCATATAACATTTGAAAGATTTCTTAAATATATTATGGAAGTTTGTTAATACATCACAAAAAGTTTCATCGGTTTCATTATGTTCAACAGACTCATCAAATAAATATTTTATATCTGCTACAGCTTCGTCGGTTTTGTCAGTTTCATTAAATAAATATCTTATATCTGTTTCGGGCGAAGTACTAGAACCTTCGATTTCTCCAAAAAAAAATTCACTATTAAAAACTTTTTTATATTCCAAATGTGAATAATCATCAAATATTTTTTTAACTTTTATATCAGTAGGTAATGTTTCTAGATAGGTTTTGTATTTATTTAATTTTGATATATTTCCTTCATCAGCTCGATCTACATTTTGTAAATGCATTTTACTTCTTAAATGAGATTGATAGCTTCTTTTTGTTTGTAATTTTCTTTTACATAAGACACAATAAAACTTGGTATTTTCCATTATTTATTTTTTAAAGAAAAATTTGTTTTAATTTTAGATATAAATTTTAGATCTCACAAATTTTTTAGATAAAGGCAGGAATATTTAATTGTTGCAATGTTTTTAAATCATAGACTGTTAAATGTTCTTTATTAATTAACCACCATAAATCATTATGTGCCAAAAATACTCTGAAACTTCGCAAACAAAGTGGAAAATCATTTGTTTCAGTGTATTTTAATATACCGTGTTTTACTTTGTAATCTTTGACGAAATGCATATATTTTCGAAGGTAATGAAATTTAACTTCTTGTTTAGGTGTAGGAGGATTTGTAGGATGACAGTAGTAAGTAAAACTCCACTTCTGGATAGCGCAAGATGGCCGCCATCGCTGACGTCCCCCCCCTCTGGAACGGCAGAGTGTCGTGGTCGGCCGCCGTGGTGCTTCGAGTCTGACTCCCCCCCTCTGGAACGACAGAGGTTGTAGTCTGTCGTGGTGTGCCGGCCAGGTTGGTCCACGTTCACAAAATGTTCGCTGACCCCCCTCTGCAACGACAGAGTATCGTGGTGGACTTGGGCGACCGCCAGGATTAGTCTTGAGGCTATAGTGTGTGATGTTTTTCGTGCAATCTGCTGAATGTTGGGTTGTAAAATGGGCTGTTTCGAGTGGAAGGAGTGGTCGGATGAGAAAACGGAGGTCAGATTCGGATTCAGCGTGAAATTCTGCATCGGTATGGTGAATTTGAACGCAATCGGAGAGAAAAAATTTTCGCTGACGTCCCCCCCCCTCTGGACAGCTCGCTTCGATTTTGGCTTCCAGTGGACGGATTTAGTCGTGCCATAGCTCGTTTGAAAGCTAAGAGTGAGACAAATTCAGTGAAACAAACGGCTTGTTCCTATCTGTCTTCGTTTAGATGTGAGACGCCATTTAAGATTTTGGGAGATTGGCGAAAAACGACAGAGTTAGAATTTTGGACGTTTTGGGCTGTAGCTTCAAAACGAAGCATCGGATTGGAAAACGGATTTCAGATTTGGAATCAGCGTGAAATTCTCTATCTGTATGGTGAGTTTCAAGGCAATCGGCGAGAAAAAATTTTCAACATTTTTCAAGAAAACGACAGAGTTAAAATTTGGGACGTTTTGGTCTGTAGCGCCCAAACGAAGCATCGGATCGGAAAACGGAGGACAGATTCGGATTCAGCGTGAAATTCTGCATCGGTATGGTGAATTTGAACGCAATCGGAGAGAAAAAATTTTCGCTGACGTCCCCCCCCCCTCGGGAGAGCTCTCTTCGATCTTGGCTTCTAGTGGACGGATTTTGTCGTGCAATAGCTCGTTTGAAAGCTAAGAGTGAGACAAATTCAGTGAAAGAAACGGCTTGTTCATATCTGTCTTCGTTCAAAAGTTAGAGCTGTTACATGATTTTAGGTCGGAGCTCGCTCACCTGAAAAAATCCTAAGTGTCAGAGTGGCTTTGTATGGGTAAAATTTTGAAAATTTTCCAAAGTGTGGAATTTCGACCTGGGACCCTCACCAAAACATTTTTCATCAAATTTCTCCGAACGAGGGGGGGAGGGGAGTCCGTGAAATTTGATGAAAAATGTTTTGGTAAAGGTCCCAGGTCGAAATTCGGAAGTTTTAAAGTTTTCAAAATTTTCACCACACTGGAGCTCTCACACTTAGGAATTTTTTCACTTGTGGCATGTTACATGGACATGTGCTGACGGACCAACTTCCCGTGGTCATATGAGAATGGTTCAGGTGTCATATGATAGAGAATGATGAGACGAATCGTTTGCAACAAACCGCATGTCGCTACGATGAATACTTTCGGAGATAGAGCCATTTTAAGTTTTCTTCCGAGCATATATAAACCCCCGACAACGTAAGTCTGATCACTTCATCGAAAGACGAGGTAAGCGACGGTCGTCGCTCTGAGCTCCCGATATCGGGTGTTTCAAAGGACTCTATCTTTTGAAGTAGGCAAGCTATCTTCTTACTTCAAAGTTTGTATGATAGAGTTTGATAGTGTCTTTACTACTGATAAAATTTTTTAAAAGTAGTATGAGTAGTAAAATGCGGAATTTTTTAAACATTCTTAATTTTCAGTTTTTTCAAAGTTTTAACATGTAGACTAAGGTTTTCAAGTATGCTGAGTTCAAATCTGCTATCAGATTTGAAATTTAACTCAGTCTAAGGCAGCTTTGAGGGGTTAGATCCCAGCTACTGATCATTACCTTTGACTCGGCGTTCCTGTTACCACTTCGGGGCAGTGACAATGATGTCTTCAGCTGTAAAGAGCGGGTATCGGGGAAGATCTCTCACTTCCCTAGTGATCAGTACAAGGCCTTCGGGCTGTCGACGGGATCGAGTGCCACTCACTACACTCAAATCTATCATTCCTCACTAAGTGTTGATATTATGTTGAATGTTGACTAAGTTGAATGTTGAATAAGTGTTGAATGATAACATTATGTTTTAGGCCGTATGCTACATTCAAATCTACTATCAGATTTGAAATTTAACTCAGTCTAAGGCAGCTTTGAGGGGTTAGATCCCAGCTACTGATCACTACCTTTGACTCGGCGTTCCTGTTACCACTTCGGGGCAGTGACAATGATGTCTTCAGCTGTAAAGAGCGGGTATCGGGGAAGATCTCTCACTTCCCTAGTGATCAGTACAAGGCCTTCGGGCTGTCGACGGGATCGAGTGCCACTCACTACACTCAAATCTATCATTCCTCACAAAGTGTTATGCTTTAGTCTGTATACTACATGATTCCAAACTTATACAAATTTCATTATCTTACAGTTAACGATAAAATCGCAGCCATGGTCAACAATGACAAAAATAAAAAGTTCCACATTAAAATGTGTGTATGCGGCCGAATTAACCGCCGAGACGGTCTCAAGGACCACATCAAGAAGGCAGGGGCCGACCACATGGTTATCCTGAGTAGGGTGCACAGGAGAGTTGGTTACCGATTTGAGATTTGTGGAGTTGATGAATGCTGAGAAGGAGCGAATGTTGGGGAAAGAGGCCAAGAATGTTGTTGAGAATGCTAGTGGCAATGTTGTTGGGAATGCTAGTGGGAATGTTGTTGAGAATGCTAGTGGGAATGCTGTGGAGAATGAGGTAGAGAATGCTGTGGCCGGTTTGAAGGCTGACAAGTGGCGGAAGAGAGTGTTTGAGAGTGATGAGCATGATGTGGATTTGGATAGGGAGCGAGTGAGGAAGCGTGTGAGGAAGTTGAGCTCTTCGTCGTCGGAGGTATCCGATATTGTCATTACCGACCCCCCCCCAGAGCTCATCTTCCCCAATAGTGAGGGGTGGTGGGGTACGGAAGCAGTCGGCGCGGTGGGATGAGGACATGGAAAAGAAGCATGTGTCGCAGCAAGCGGCACATAATTTGTTGGTTGATCGGTACGAAAGTTTGAAGACGGTGAATGAGAGAACGTTGAGTGAGTTGAGTGAGCTGAAAATGAAGGAGGTGAAATGTAAGGAGGTGGCAGATGAGAATATCCGTATGAGGCGTGTTGTGAAAGAGTTGAAGGAGAATGTGCGAGTGTTGGAAGACAAGAATGATGAGCGAGAGAAGAGGACGAGTGCTGCAGAGAGGAGAATGGGAGAGGCAGAGTCGAAGTATGAGTTGATGAAGGAGATGAGTGTATTGAGAGCGAGGAATGCTGAGTTGGAGAGGAGTGTGAGTAGGCAGGGTGATGAGAGAGAGTCGTTTGCGAAGTTGGAGCGCATGAGGAATGAGTGGAATCGTGTGAATGAGGACAGAATGTTTGAGTTCCACATCCCTATTCGGGATAACCATCTGGACGGTCAAGTCCTCGTCAACCAAAGCCTGGACGAGAGTATAATTTGCTATAATGGTCATCCGAGTAAGAAGTGCTTACATGCCACACTAAGAATGCGCGGCGATTTACAAAAATTTTCAGTCAGGAAGCCCGCGAGACTGCCTAAGGATGACTAACTTGGTAAGTGAAAAGCAAATAAGATAGTATATCCTATTCTAATACATATCATTTTCATTGCAGATCTTTGCCTGCCTTCACCACCCCATCAATTCACTCCCGAGAACGAACCATCGGCTCTCTTAAGGGCCACCTAGGGGCAAGACATGATAGAACCTCCTCGCGGTTTGCCCTGGGCAGTCTTCGGACTGGCGAATACTATCATTAAGTTGAATCTGCTATCAGTCAACTTGAACGTTATGCAGGCGATTGCTATCCCTGAAGCATTCTGATTCGCTGTTGAGCAATTCATTGTTGAAAACCCTATATAAGCCAGAAGATTGTAGCACTTCTCATTCAATTTGAAGTCACGATGGAAGCGACATCTGCCGACAACATTCCCGTCTTCATCGATGAAGACAACGCTATTCCCGAGTTCGTCATCCTCGACGAGTGGGATGAAGAGGATGATAAGAAGGGGAAGATCGAGAAGATTGTTTGGACGGATGGGGTGTGGACTCCAAATACCACTCGCATCCGAAAGGTGCCAGATGCACCAGTACGACCTCGGCGGTATAGGGTCTATGACAACCTAACCGTCATACCCATTGACTATTCCAGCCAATAGTCATTTTAAATTCACACCCCGAGAACGAACCATCGGCTCTCTTAAGGGCCACCATGGGGCAAGACATGATAGAACCTCCACGCGGTTTGCCCTGGGCAGTCTTCGGACTGGCGAATACTATCATTAAGTTGAATCTGCTATCAGTCAACTTGAACGTTGCAAATGAAGTTCGGTGTAATACTTCCTTTCGACGGGCGTTCCTGTAAAGGGCGGCGGTGAAACCCGTAGCTATGTATACCGCAAGGGACATTCGGCAATGGTCAATCTTGTTAAACCTCTGCGTCATGTTTGCAAGTGATTGCCTCTGTCTCAACGTAGTATGCATTCGCGCCAGGGCGACATTTAGCCAACTGTCGAAGGTTGCCTAAAACTTTCCATTGCATACGTTATGAGAACCATGAGTTCTACCTGTCTCTATCAATGAGACGAATTGATGAATGGAATGAAATGGGAGGACACTCACGCGCCACACGCAACATAACACACTTCTCTCTTCCGTAGTCTAACAAGCTCTTTACACATGGATCGCAGTCGATTGCTATCCCTGTATCAGAATCATGTAAGCTATCTTAATTTTATTTGACACTATTTCATCTATCATCATCGCCCATATGAAATGTTTTAAGATTTACAAGTTAGACTAAGCGTGCTACTATTTCCAAATGAAAAAGTATACATGGTTAAATCATCCACTTAAGCCCATCCGTAGTCTAACAAGCTCTTTACACATGGATCGCAGTCGATTGCTATCCCTGTATCAGAAGTGTAAGCCATCTTAATTTTATTTAACACTATTTCATCTACCATCATCACCCATATGAAGTGTCATAAGATTTACAAGTTAGAAATAAAGTTTCAATAGTGTATGCGTTAGAAATAAAGGTGTAACTGTTTGTAAAAATAAGATCGCAAGATTTACTAGTTTACAAGTTAGACTAAGTGTAAATTAAAAATAAAATTATAACTGTTTCAAGAGTTTACAAGTTAGAAATTAAGTTTCAATGGTGTATACGTTAGAAATAAAGTTTTAGCTGTTTGTATATCAAAATAAAGTTTCAAGAGTTTACAAGTTAGAAATAAAGTTTCAATAGTGTATGCGTTAGAAATAAAGTTTTAGCTGTTTGTATATCAAAATAAAGTTTGAAGAGTTTACAAGTTAAAAATAAAGTTTCAATAGTGTATATGTTAGAAATAAAGGTGTAACTGTTTGTAAAAATAAGATCGCAAGATTTACTAGTTTACAAGTTAGACTAAGTGTAAATTAAAAATAAAATTATAACTGTTTCACGAGTTAAAGCGTTGATGCAACGATGAACAATTAATAAGCTGAAAAGTTTTAGATTCACTTTAACATTACCATATGTTTACAGATAGAAATGTATCACAGCAAAGCTACTTCATGAGTTAGTTTGCCAGGAGTGTATCATCTCAAACTTTTACTCCGACTGTGGAACATTGATTTCCATGATGAAGATTTAAATAGTCAGATTCGATGACGAACAAGATTTACTAGTTTACAAGTTGGACAAAGCGTTCTACTATTTGTAAATGAAAGATATCATTTCAACAGTTTACCAGTTAGAAATAAAGTTTCAACAGTCTACAAGTTAAAAATAAAGTTTCAACCGTTTACAAGTTAAAAATGAAGTTTCAATAGTGTGTATGTTAAGAATAAAGTTCTATCTGTTTATATGTTAGAAATAAAAATGAAGGTTCACCAGTTTACAAGTTAAGAATAAAGTTTTTTCTGCTTGTATGTCAGAAATGAAATAAAGCTTCACCAGTTTAAGAGTTAAAAATAAAGTTTCAATAGTGTGTATGTTAAGAATAAAGTTCTATCTGTTTATATGTTAGAAATAGAATGAAGTTTCACCAGTTTACACGTTAAGAATAAAGTTCTATCTGTTTGTATGTTAGAAATAAAGTTCTATCTGTTTATATGTTAGAAATAGAATGAAGTTTCACCAGTTTACAAGCTAAGAATAAAGTTCTATCTGTTTATATGTTAGAAATAAAATGAAGTTTCATCAGTTTACAAGTTAAGAATAAAGTTTCAATAGTTTACAAGTTGAGAATAAAGTTTCAATAGTGTGTATGTTAAGAATAAAGTTCTATCTGTTTATATGTTAGAAATAGAATGAAGTTTCACCAGTTTACAAGTTACGAATAAAGTTCTATATGTTTAAGTTTACAAGTTAAGAATAAAGTTCTATCTGTTTGTATGTTAGAAATAAAACAAAGTTTCAACCGTTTACAAGTTAAAAATAAAGTTTCAATAGTTTACAAGTTAAGAATAAAGTTTCAATAGTGTGCATGTTAAGAATAAAGTTCTATCTGTTTATATATTAGAAATAGAATGAAGTTTCACCAGTTTACAAGTTAAGAATAAAGTTCTATCTGTTTATATGTTAGAAATAAAATGAAGTTTCATCAGTTTACAAGTTAAGAATAAAGTTTTATCTGCTTGTATGTTAGAAATAAAACAAAGTTTCAACCGTTAACAAGTTAAAAATAAAGTTTCAATAGTTTGCAAGTTAAAACTAATGTTTCAATAGTACGTATGTTAAGAATAAAGTTTTATCTGTTTGTATGTTAGAAATAAAATGAAGCTTCACCAGTTTACAAGTTAAGAATAAAGTTTTATCTGCTTGTATGTCAGAAATGAAATAAAGTTTCACCAGTTTAAGAGTTAAAAATAAAGTTTCAATAGTTTGCAAGTTAAAACTAATGTTTCAATAGTGCGTATGTTAAGAATAAAGTTTTATCTGTTTGTATGTTAGAAATAAAATGAAGCTTCACCAGCTTACAAGTTAAGAATAAAGTTTTATCTGCTTGTATGTCAGAAATGAGATAAAGTTTCACCAGTTTAAGAGTTAAAAATAAAGTTTCAATAGTGTGTATGTTAAGAATAAAGTTCTATCTGTTTATATGTTAGAAATAGAATGAAGTTTCACCAGTTTACAAGTTAAGAATAAAGTTCTATCTGTTTATATGTTAGAAATAAAAATGAAGGTTCAATAATTTACAAGTTAAGAATAAAGTTTTATCTGCTTGTATGTCAGAAATGAAATAAAGTTTCACCAGTTTAAAAGTTAAAAATAAAGTTTCAATAATGTGTACGTTAGAAACAAAGTTTCAACCGTTTACAAGTTAAAAATAAAGTTTCAATAGTTTACAAGTTAAGAATAAAGTTTCAATAGTGTGTATGTTAAGAATAAAGTTTTATCTGTTTGTATGTTAGAAATAGAATGAAGTTTCATCAGTTTACAAGTTAAGAATAAAGTTTTATCTGTTTGTATGTTAGAAGTAAAACAAAGTTTCAACCGTTGACAAGTTAAAAATAAAGTTTCAATAGTTTGCAAGTTAAAACTAATGTTTCAATAGTGCGTATGTTAAGAATAAAGTTTTATCTGTTTGTATGTTAGAAATAAAATGAAGCTTCACCAGTTTACAAGTTAAGAATAAAGTTTTATCTGCTTGTATGTCAGAAATGAAATAAAGTTTCACCAGTTTAAGAGTTAAAAATAAAGTTTCAATAGTGTGTACGTTATAAATAAAGTTTCAACCGTTTACAAGTTAAAAATAAAGTTTCAACAGTGTCTACGTTAGAAATAAAGTTTTATCTGTTTGTAAAGTACGATCGTAGGATTTACTAGTTTGCAAGTTAGACTCAGCATTCTACTAGTTGTAAATGAAAAATATCGTTTCAACAGTTTACAGATTAAAATAAAGTTTCAATAGTGTGTATGATGGAAATAAAGTTTAAGCGCTTTGTGCGTTAGAAATAAATTTTCAGCCGTTTACAAGTTAAAAATAAAGTTTTAACAGTGTGTACGTTAGAAATAAAGTTTTAGCTGTTTATATGTTAGAAACAAAATAAAGTTTCAACCGTTTACAAGTTGAAAAATAAAGTTTCAACAGTGTGTACGTTAGAAATAAATGAAAGTAAGAACTTCATCGTATGAGTATTCAAAGCATGTTTTGTAAATCAAATGTGTGTCATACTGACATGATAGAATCAAATGAACTTTAAAACTTCCGAATTTCGACCTGGGACCTTTACCAAAACATTTTTCATCAAATTTCACGGACCCCCCTCCCCCTCCTCGTTCAGGGAAATTTGATGAAAAATGTTTTGGTGACGGTCCCAGGTCGAAATTCCACACTTTGGAAAATTTTCAAAATTTTACCCATACAAAGCCACTCTGACACTTAGGATTTTTTCAGGTGAGCTCCGACCTAAAATCTTGTAAGAGCTCTAACTTTTGAACGAAGACAGATATGAACAAGCCGTTTCTTTCACTGAATTTGTCTCACTCTTAGCTTTCAAACGAGCTATTGCACGACAAAATCCGTCCACTAGAAGCCAAGATCGAAGCGAGCTGTCCAGAGGGGGGGGGAGGTCAGTGAAATTTGATGAACAATGTTTTGGTGACGGTCCCAGGTCGAAATTCCACACTTTGGAAAATTTTCAAAATTTTACCCATACAAAGTCACTCTGACACTTAGGATTTTTTCAGGTGAGCGAGCTCCGACCTAAAATCTTGTAACCGCTCTAACTTTTGAACGGCTGGTCCGATGGACTCGCAACAAAAAATGTCGTCGAGCAGTTTTTTCTCCTCTTTCAAACGAGTAGCTGTAAGACAAAATCCGTTCACTAGAACCAAAGTTAGAAGATTGCTGTCGGGGGGGGGGTCCGTGAAATTTGATGAAAAATGTTTTGGTGAAGGTCCCAGGTCGAAATTCCACACTTTGGAAAATTTTCAAAATTTTACCAATACAAAGCCACTCTGACACTTAGGATTTTTTCAGGTGAGCTCCGACCTAAAATCTTGTAACAGCTCTAACTTTTGAACGAAGACAGATATGAACAAGCCGTTTCTTTCACTGAATTTGTCTCACTCTTAGCTTTCAAACGAGCTATTGCACGACAAAATCCGTCCACTAGAAGCCAAGATCGAAGCGAGCTGTCCAGAGGGGGGAGAGGTCAGAGAAATTTGATGAAAAATGTTTTGGTGACGGTCCCAGGTCGAAATTCCACACTTTGGAAAATTTTCAAAATTTTACCCATACAAAGCCACTCTGACACTTAGGATTTTTTCAGGTGAGCGAGCTCCGACCTAAAATCTTGTAACCGCTCTAACTTTTGAACGGCTGGTCCGATTGACTCGCAACAAAAAATGTCGTCGAGCAGTTTTTTCTCCTCTTTCAAACGAGTAGCTGTAAGACAAAATCCGTTCTCTAGAACCAAAGTTAGAAGATTGCTGTCGGGGGGAGGGGGGTCAGCGAAATTTGATGAAAAATGTTTTGGTGACGGTCCCAGGCCGAAATTCCACTTTGGAAAATTTTCAAAATTTTACCCATACAAAGCCACTCTGACACTTAGGATTTTTTCAGGTGAGCTACGACAGACCACCCTCCCAACCTGGCCGGCACACCAGGCCAACCTGGCCGGCACACCACGCCAACCTAGACACCACATCACCGCGCGCTATACGACGGTCGGCCAGAGGGGGGGGGACGTTAGCGAACCTGACGGACGCACGTGGCCGGCACACCACGACACTCTGCCGTTCCAGAGGGGGGGACGTGAGACTCAAAGCACCACGGCGGCCGACCACGACACTCTGCCGTTCCAGAGGGGGGGGACGTCAGCGATGGCGGCCATCTTGCGCGGTCCAGAAGTGGAGTTTTACTTACTACGGATGACGATAATTTTTATTATATATTTCACGTTCAGTATCTATTAATATATTCCAATCTTTATCAGATACTTGCATTTGCTCAATTATAGATTAGGACAATGTGTTACATGTCGCGGAAATTTTTCTTCAATATAATTTTTTGACAACTTCTACAGTCTACTTTTTCTTTTAAACAATCCTTACACTGATATTTACTATCATAAAACTCTGACTTAGGTTTAATAATTTGACAATTTGTACATTGTCTTGTAGAATTTATACAAGAATTATAATGATTAGTAATTCCTTGACTTGTAAAATATTTATTACAATTACGACATAGCTGATCTTTCATTTTATATTTTATTTTATCTTTTTTAGCCTCCTCTGGTTGCTCACATAATTTTAAATGACGTGCAAAATTTTTAGACGTTATATTTTTATTACAACCAGAACATATTTACTTCGTATTACATTGCACAGATTGTCGTGCATCCATAGATTGTCGTGCATCCATAGATTGCCTAGCTTGAAAAATTCTATTTTTTTGTGGCAAGTGAACTTCTTCCTGATTTTGATCTACATGATTATTCTGTACTAGATGATTATTTGGAACTACATGATTATTCTGTACTAGATGATTATTTGGAACTAAATACTTATTATTTGGACCTACGTCATTTTTTCTAACTGTATAAAGATTTTGTCCTTGTTGAGGTGTAAACAAATGTTGTAATTGTTGAATATTTGACATAGGTTGAATTTCTTGAACAGGTTGCATATTTTGAATATGTTGCATATTTTGGCCTTGTTGAGGTATAAACAAATTTTTTAATTGTTGTGATTGACGAATGTATTGCCTATATGTCATAGGTAGTAATTCTTGCATAGGTTGCATATTTTGTTGAGATTGTTCTAGAAGTTGACCACATGGTGTATATTTCATATGTGAATATAAGAACGCTTGATTTGTAAAACGCATATTACAAACTTGACAAATATGAGTCATTTCCATTTTTTATTTTCTTATTTTTATGTGAGAAAAATTAATTTTTTATTTTCATGAGAAAATAATTTTCATTTTTATTTCCATGATATCTTTTATTGTTAAAAAATGAAGTTACCAAATGTTGGTGGAGGTGCATATATCCCGAATAATCGTGAATTAAGAATAGAAAATTATGTTATGAAAACTGGAGACGTTTTATCTGGTCCATTGCATCTTTCTATTCTTCCGCAACAAAATACAGAGTCAACAAATAAACAATATGTTGATACAGAAATCAATGACTTAAAAGAAAAATATATAAACGATGTTTTGGTTCCACTGATGAATGAATTAAAGTTGCTTGAACTTAATGACAAATCATTAAACGAAAAATTATTAAAACTTGATAAAAAGGATAGAGAGCTAGAAATAAATATAGCAAAACTTTTTAAAAAAATTTCAGAACAATCAAAAATTTTAATATTACTTTCCATAAAGTTAAAATCTGCAGTCATTAAAAATAAACATCGTATACAACTATTGAAAGAACAATTAGAAAATGAATTAGAAAAACTTCCAAAAATAATTTTCAAAAATTTAAATACGCTACAAGCTACATTCCAAAAAAGTGTTGATGAATTAAGTTCTAAAATTACTCAACAAATGAAAAAGATGAATAGAATAATAAATGAAGTAAACTCTCTTAATCAAAAAGTTGATAAAATGAAAACTCTTAAGATCAATTTAGAAAATGAATTAAAGAAAAATTATAAAGGAAATAAAGAACAGTTAGTTGCTGTTAAAAATCAGTTAGATGTTCTTAAAGCTCAATTGAATGCTTTAAAACGGCGTTGAAGATGAATCAGCAGAAAATGCAAGTTAATAGAAAAGAAATTAAAATACATCACACGCTGCTTGACGCAATAGATAAAGTGCAACGGAAAATTAATAAAGTTATCACGCGGTTGTTGTCCATTCACACACGTAAATCTTAATCATAAACGTAAATATTTTTCCCAAAAGTCAAATTTAATCCCAAAAAATGCCTATAATTTATAAACACAATCTTAAAACATTTTGCTTCAAATAAAAAAATTGCTCATGAACCATCTATGAAATCTGTTTACCATTATAACAATGTAGAAACTATTCAAAAAGAAGGAGCTGGAATATTTTCTGGCATCAGTGATAATATAGGAAATATCGTTGATGTCATTAAAAATACCAAAGATTTCATTCCATCTGCCGCAAAAGGAGCAGCTGCTATAGGTAGTACAACTAGTGCAATATCAAATGCTGTTAAGTCTCAAAACGAATTAAAACAACTAGAAACCATTCGTAAACTTAAGAATGATTCTGAAGAACTAAAAAAATTAAAAAAACTTTCAGAGGAAACAAAAAACAAAATTGCTAACATAGCCGCGGCAGGTGAAACCTTGAGGAGTAGTACTCCGTCTGAAAGTAAACAGGAGAAGAAAACAATTGAAGAAATAAGAGGTAATGGTACGCAGTTAGACACTGGAACGCAGCTAAGTACTGGTTTAGCAAAATTCTAAAATATATTCGAAAAGGACACCTAAGAAAATATTTTTTGTGTCTGTGAGAAAAACAAAAAAGTCAAATTATTTTTTTAAAAAATGTCTTCTCTTATCGAAAATAAATTTAGATTAGACGATCCTCCGTTCGTCAGCTATAATCAAAAAAAGAATGACTATATAAGAATTGCTATGAACCCCGGATCTTCTAGTAGAGTAAATACTAGAGGAGATTTGAAGTTGATAATCAACAAAGTTATTTATATTTACCTGATTCCTTTTTACACTGCGAATATTCTTTATATAGTGATGCCGATTTTACAACGCCATTACCAGATACCGATAATATTGCATTAGAGAATAATTTCTTTCCAAGATTATTTACACAAATGCGTTTAGATGTTGCAACTCAAAATATAGAAACAATAAGTGATTCTCCAGGTGTAATTGATACAATACTTAGATTTGTAACAATTGGTGAAAATAATGAAAAGCATAAAATCAAAGGTTGGTTTCCTGATACTAATGATGGTATAATTGTTGATGATTTAACTCACGCTGGAACAGATGCCGCAGGAATTGCGAAAGATGTAGAAAATATTGCAAATCATTAAAATAAAACAAACAATAGTGCATATAAAGAAGGACGTGAATTTAACAAGAAAAGTAAACAGACAGTAAATTGGTCATTGTCTCCATTATTCGGATATTTAGATTATGATAAAATACCATGCCAATTAAAATTTAAATTAATAATTCATCGCACAGCAAATAATGAATTAATCTTTTATGGTAAGACTGGAAAAAAACATATTTAAAAATTGATAGACTTGAATGGTGGATAAAACATATTACTCCTAGTTTAGAGGTTGAATTAGATATTGCAAAAAGATTAAATACTAACAAACCAATTCCAGTAAATTTTCTAAAGCGTACTGCTAGTTCTGTTACTTTTTCTGAACAAAGATTTAACTGGCATTTTACTAGAACTTCGAATACTCCAAGATATTTATTACTAACCTTTCACAGAAATAATTCTCCAAGTTTTGATAAGAACAACAATCTTTTCCATATTAACACAATTCGAAGTTTACAAGTTGCTTTCAATCAAACCCGATATCCAATTGATCCATTAAGATTCGATGATACAAATAATCAATTTATGGAAGGATATGATGCTTATAGAAATCTTTGTATAGAGTTTGGAGTTGAACCACAATTAACTCCTGGAGATTGGAGACATTTGTATCCTGTTTTCTGTTTTAATTTAAGTGCACAATCTAAAGATATTGTTGAAAATGGTTGCGATGTAACAATTAATATTGAAAAGAAAGATTCCACAACTTCATTGATGGCTTATGGTTTATTACTAGATGTAAAATATTCTATTGAAACTC
Source organism: Prostheceraeus crozeri (assembly GCA_907163375.1). Taxonomy (NCBI): domain Eukaryota; kingdom Metazoa; phylum Platyhelminthes; order Polycladida; family Euryleptidae; genus Prostheceraeus; species Prostheceraeus crozeri. The sequence goes on from CAJQUW010014461.1 coordinate 144,716, forward strand.
TTAATGGAAAGATGGTTAAAATAAGTTAATTAAAATTTTTGGTAACTTAAAATTTGTTCTTTACTTTTTTCATAACTAGAATAGATTAACAAAATTCCTAGATTAAATTTTTTTTATTAAAAAATTCTTAACTTGAAATTTTTTATTAAAAATGTCGCAAGCGAAAAGTAACAATAATAATAAAACTGTTGAATTAAAATTACGCAACATTGTTGACAAAAATACACCTAAAACTACTACGATTAACAAAAAGAAATATCACATAAGTAAACCAATGATAGAGAATATTAAAATGCAAGAAGAAAAGAATGGCGGAATTCTCCCATTAATTCCACTAATAATGGGAGGCATAGCAGCAGCAGGAAGCGTTGCACGTGGGACAGCTGGTATTGTCCAAGCAGTAAATAAAAATAAATCAGAGAAGGCAGCATTAGAAGAACAAAAACGTCATAATAGAGAGTTGGAGGAAGTTGCTAGGGGTGAAGGAATAGTACATAATTTTATTAGTAAATTAAATTTAGTTGATGAAGGAAAACGAGTTCTCAAAAACATTCTACATAATGTTGATGATTTAATAGAAATAAAAGAAACGAAAGATGGTTCTGGAATATATCTAAGTCCTAGTATGATTAGGTAAATATATTGTTATAAAGTTATAAATATATTTTTATAATGTCATAAATATATTGTTATAAAGTTATAAATATTTTTTTATCTTTAAAATGTGTTCTACAAGTTCTACAAATTCCGAAAATTTAATTAAATTAAAAATTGCTAATTTATACATTCTGGCCATCGGCTGCACACCGGAGGTGACATACAAAAACATTAGAAAACTTTCCTGGATTTGTTTGGAGTAAATATTCAAAAGAAAAACATCTTCCTGGTCATTCATATACCGGTCCAGGAACTCGATTACATAGAAGACTAGATGAGAATAATAATCCAAAACCAGGTGAAGAACCAATAAACAAGTTGATGCAGCAGCTTATAGACACGATTTAGCTTATCGAAATCATGACCTAAAATCTCGTCATGAAGCTGATAGGAAAATGATAGAAGAATTAGATAATATTGAAAATCCTACATTTAGAGAAAAAATTGAAAGAATGTTCAGGAAGCTTTACAAGCTAAAATATTGTTCGGTCAAGGTATAGACAAAACTCATAACTCTGAAACCTACGCGTCCGAAATTCACAAGGAATATAGAAAGCCGAAATATCTATTGAAGGTAAAAGTGTTTAATAAAGATGATATTTGGAGTGCTGCTCTTATTCATATGCCGAACGAGTCTGATTTTAAATACGCATTGACCGTTATAGATTTATACACTCGATACGCTTGGGTGAAGCCATTAAAGAATAAAACTGGTTTATCAGTTAAATATGCGTTTGAAGAAATATTCAAGGAAAGTAATAGAAAGCCAAAGAAATTGTTTGTTGATAAAGGATCCGAGTTTTATAACAGAAATGTTAAACCACTATTTGAAACTGTTTATTCCACAGAAAATGCTGGCAAAGCTTTAGTAATAGAAAGGTTTAAAAGAATGTTAAAAAGTAAATTATTCAAGAAATTTACTGAACAAGGAAATCAGAAATGGTTGAAAATATTACCAGGAATTGTGGAAGAGTATAACAATAAGATTCATTCAAGTATTGAAGAAACTCCAAAGAATGCTTCTAACGATCCAGATTTGATGAAGATATTTGAAAATAATAATGAGAATGAGAATGTTAATTTACAAAAGCGTAAATCGAAATTTAAGATTGGTGATAGGGTACGAATATTTAATAAGAATAAATTTGAAAAAGGTTTTGTTGGTTATTGGACTAAAGAGATATTTGAAGTTTCTAAAATAATTCAAACTTATCCGATTACTTATGAAATTAAAGATTTAGATAATGAGGAAATCAAAGGTAGATTCTATGAAAATGAATTACAAAAGACTGAACTTTAATTACAAGTATCCTTCAGCTAGCCATTGGAACTAACGTTTCGGGAATGAAATTCCCTTATTCAATTCTAGCGTAATATCAAGAAATGGTACACCTTCTTGCAATTTGTATAAAGCGTAAAGACATAACTGACCGCAATAAGCAGTTCCTGGTTCTTGAATTTGAAAAGTATTTTATGTTCCATTTCCCAGTATTTCTTTTACTTCATTTGTAGGGGGAAGTCCGCATGAATCGAACCAATAGTTCTCAGCCTCCGGGCGATCGAAATAATAATTAGAACCGCTTTATTTCTTTGCCCTGCTGACCAATGTACTCCTTTTTTATCTGACGTGTGGAGATTTGTTATGAAGTTCAAAGGAATCGCTTTATTTTTAATCAATTGTAATTCATCTCTCATCGATACGTGAAAATTCCTTATTCCCAATTGATCAGCAATTTTCTTTAGATCAAAATTCGTAGTTGTTTGCTTGCCGTATAATTTTAAAAACTCAGTCATGTTATTAACCTGAGGACATATATCGCATATATTACTCAGCATAACTGTCGGATTTTCATCATTCATTTTAAATGAAATAAATTCTATCATTAAAATTACCTCAGGCTTATGATCAATAAGGTGTAGCATTTTTTTGTCAATGCTAAAATTGACTCTTCTTTCACCAAGATTTTGAAACAAGACACCAATGTTATGATCACGAATTAAATTACTCCTCGATTGAAGCTGTATGATTTGTCTTGTTAGTCCTTCTATTCTCTGACGTTTTACTTGAAGACGAAATCGGCGTTCAATAGATCCAACCATGATATTGTGATAAAGTCAACGCTTTACGCAAGTACTCTCTTTCAGAACGAACTGAGATAAGATTCAAATTTGTTAAATGAGATACAGTTTATAAGCATCAATGAAATCCCTATGACAACGTTGACGTGACAATTGTAACTTTCTAAAACAATAGCGTTCAAGTAACCAATGAATCGCTGCCAATTTCTGAGCCAACTTGGCTAAGAAAACGGATTTGGATACATTTGTGGATCCGGTTGCAAAAATGGCAGCGCAGTTGGCAAGTGGGGGTAAGAGAAACACATAAGTGCGGGTAACAGCTGTTTGTTCATAAATGCAATGTTTCATGAATGCGAGAAGCAACTGCATTGTTTCATGAATGCGGGAAGCAGCTGTTCCCTACAATTGGGCGTTCATCAAAGTGCAAAGCAGTAGCAATAACAGGAATTGTAAGAGCGCCGGAAGAAATAACAATTATTAAAGCACCTAACTTAATTTAGACCATCTCTTTCTTAATTTATCATAATGCTCTAATCTTAATAATAATTGAGATTCCTTATCTTTCATATAACGTACTCTATCTTTGTGTTTTTCAATGTTCATCTTTTCGATGTCCATTAGAGTAGAACTGCGTTCATTTATTAACGAAGGATATATTCTCGAAGTTCCTTCCATTCTCGAAGTTTCTTCCATTCTCAAAGTTTCTTCCATTTTTGAGGTTTCTTCCACTTTTGAGGTTTACATTTTTTAATAAATATTTTGAATAAAATCTTCAGATATTTTTAGACTATGTGAAATTTTTAGACTACCTAAATTTTCGACTACGTGAAGTTTTTAGACTACGTGAAATTTTTAGACTACCTAAACTTTAGACTGTGTGAAATTTTCGACCACGTGATATTTTTTGGACTGCCTAAATTTTAGACTACGTGAAATTTTTAGACTACGTGATACTTTTTAGACAACCTAAATTTTAGACTGTGTGAAATTTTCGACCACGTGATATTTTTTGGACTGCCCAAATTTTAGACTACGCGAAATTCTTAGACTACGTGATATTTTGAGACTACCTAAATTTTCGACTACGTGAAATTTTTAGACTACGTGAAATTTTTGGACTGCATAAATTCTTAGACTACGTGATATTTTTGAAACCTCTTTTCAGTATATGAAAAAATCCCAACGAGCTTAAAACTGTTTTTTTGATTTTATCCTTAAAATTATTTTTATTTATAAAACTCTTTTTCAGTGTATGAAATATTTCCTATACTCATTCTCAGTATATGAAAAAATCCCAACGAGCTTAAAACCTGTTTTTTGATTTTATCATTATATTTTTTATTTTTATAAAACTCTTTTTCAGTGTATGAAATATTTCCTATACTCATTCTGGAGGTATCTTATTTTTTTTTGGTTGTCCTGAATCGGTCATATATTCATTTTTTTGCATTTTTGGGTACCTTATTTTTATTTTTTTTGGTTGTCCTGGCACGGTCTTATATACATTACTAATACACTGTGACATTCTTGCCGATAATGAGGTTGTATCAGATGGTTTGCATGAGCCGTATACTTGGACATCATCAGCAAAGACATGAACCCGGAGATCAAAGCTTTGGACAAGAGGAATTATGTCCATGATGTAAAGACAAAATAAAATGAGCCCGAGCACGGATCCCTGTGGCACACCACACTTCACCGGGAGAATGGGTGAGGCTGTCTCATGAAAGTAGATATATTGGCATCGGTTGTTGAGATAGGAATAGAACCATGTCAAGGCCATATCCGATATTCCATATGATGTTGAAAGGCGCTCAATGAGAATATCAAACTTTACACAGTCGAAGGCGGACGAGAGGTGCAATGAGGAGAGTAGTGTAGTTTCACCTTTGTCCATGGCCAATAGTATATCACTTGAAAGCTTGAGCATTGCTGTCTCAGTACTATAATTCTTACGATAAGCAGATTGAAGTGGAGACATCAACTCAGCACTCTTCAAAAATGAAAGTAACTGCTTCAAAACAATATGTTCAATAAGTTTTGACAGGATCGATAAATTGCTAATGGGACAATAAGATGATATTAGCTCACAATCTGATGATGATTTTTTTAAGACAGGAGTCACACACGACGTCGCCAATTTAGGAGGAAAATAACCTTGTGTGATCGAGCAGATCACAAGACGGCAGAGAAAGGATGCTATCAAGTCAATGCATTCCTTCAGGCATTTCATGATGATGGGATCTCTGGAAGATTGCTTGTTAGGCAAAGAGCATATCGTCGTTGTCCGACGATAACCGTGTATCTACAAAATATGAAATTTTTCAGGAGACACATAAAACATTCTTATAAACGCGTGACTATATTCTAAGTTTTGTAAATTCGGGAAATGCATATGAGAAGGATGCTTTATCATAAGTTTACTATTGAATTGAGCAACTTTTGATATTTTCTATTTTAGTGTAGATACACGGTTATCGCCATGAATATTTGTCAGTAGATACACGGTTATCACTTTTTCTTACAGATGTATGTATACCACGTATCATATTTCAACACAAATAATGGACTGTAGTAGTTTCAATTAAGAATAGTCATAGTCATGTTCAAACAGCACGTACAGGCTCCTTGTGCAGGCAGGTATATATCAAGAGAGTAAGGATAGCAATACATAAAAGAAAACCCATCAATCTGTTATAATCTCTCCGCACATCTAGCATGTGTGAAGGAGTACTACTTCAGTGTAATTTAAAACAATGTCGCAGATCAAACAATTCTACATGTATTATACATGTACAATCAAAAAATTGAACCACTTGGTGAAGATAATAGTTCAATGCGATAGTGAGCCATAGAAAGAATGGTAGTCACTCGGAATAACCAGTTTCAACTCCTGCAAATGTTTGTATTTGGCTGCGGATATTTTCTTCGCGTTGTCGTACAGTTGGGTTGGCTGAGATACTATCGATGTATCTTCTCTTTTATCCATGAGCACCCACATGTCATCAAAATTAAGTTTGAAAGAGATTCTGCCATTTGACTCGTATCTCAGGGCTCTTATGTCAACAACTTGCGGCTCTCCAACACGTTTTCCAGGTCTTATGCTACGAAGTCAGGCAATTTCAGAAAAATTCAAAAAGAAGTCATGATCTACGTATTTTACAAAGTACGGTCTAGGCTTTGATCGAGATTCTTGAATATAGCGCACGTAATCTGCTGGGCAGTAGATATCCTTATTTTTAATGCATCGCTCGATAGTGCGGTGGACACTGTCCACTTCCAATTTTCGTGCGCCCACGCTCAAGAATTTTTTGGATCACAGTTTTATTGTGTTTGGGAGAAAAGTGACAAAGCTTTTGCAATAGTCACATTTCTGTTCTGATAAGTACAGCCGTCAGAATATATCACATACTCATCAGAAGATGTATCAGAACTTAAGAAATCATATAGGCATAAAGCAAATTCATTCGTTGCAAGGCCTCCTTGTTCCTCATGCCAAATATAGCATGTTGTATCTTTAGTTATGCAATCAAAAATAGTAAAATTGTGGACGAACAATTTTGTACGGTAATACACTGCTGACGCTTTTAGAGATGGAGAAACTAGAACTGCTTGGAGATCCATCGTTAGCATTCGGATATTTGTGTTATTTGAAGCAATCTCTTTATTTTTTGTTTTCTCAGTCTGTGCCTTTTCCTTTTTAGCCCTATGTGCAAGATAGTCATTTTCAGATAAATTTCCTTCTTTGTGAAGGCAACAAACGTATCACACTGATCTTTCCTAGGATAGAATATGGCCAAGTTGGCACCATGAAATTCATCCATAAACACTTGACGAGATACTCGTACAATAACATTTCCCATATTTTTGCAGTGGTTCACATAGCTATTGTAAAGATGCAGGTGGCTAGTAAATATAGGTTCTAAGTATTTCTTATTGGTCGACTTTCGACAATAATGTGATGGAACTGATGGTAAACTGCTCAGGAATTCCCTGACGTTGGAGCAGCCAAGAGAAGAAGGACTTTGCATTATTGAAACATCAGAAGTGGAAACAACGATCTCATCGAGTCTCGTCTTTGAATACGCTCTTACGAAATAGTATGTCAAACCAGTCGTATTCAAAAACATTTTCTTGCAAACTGACACTAGTTGGCCATAAATCTTTAGATGATATTCGCTAGAAAACTTTTACGCAGGATATCATTTGAGGTTGTCCTCCGTTTAACCTTGTTGAAAGAAACTAGTGACCGTACAAAAACCTTTTTTTGTTCCCAATTCATGGACCAAACATCCTTAAAGACAGCATCTCTGGCCTCATCAGGAATACTTGAGCAGCGTAAAGACCGGCAAGAAGAGAGATTTTTTAAAAAATCCAGCACATTTTACGTCTGGCTCACGATCGCTGTGATGTCGGGAAAGTGGTTTATGAGATTGCTATTCTCTAGAAGCGACCGCACGAGCATAGTTTGTCATTCTTTGCTTCATGGTTTTGTAGATACACGGTTATCGTCGGACAACTTTTAGTGCAAAGTTGAATTGTGCGATTAGAGAATTGTGAAATTTTTCAAGTTCCCGTTAGCTTTTAGACTTAATATCATAATACATTGTGTAAAAAGTGTAAAGGATTTAGAAAGTGCAAAAAAACGAATTTTGAAAATTTTGTAGATACACGGTTATCGTCGGACGACGATATGATAGTTGACACAGTCACAGGGGTTACAGGTTGAAATTGGGATAAGCAGCATTTGGAGGAATTTGCACTATGTGTTGGAGGATTTGTATCACTAGTTCACGAACGAAGATTATTCAATTTGTCGGCATAAAACCTCTGAAAATCGTCAGCATCGAAGAAGGAACTGCTTGATCTTTGATCTCGACCAAGAAGAGATTTTACAGAGCGCCATAATTGTGCAGGATTGTGAGATTCTGACTTCACATTAGAACACCAGAAAGTCTCTCGTTTGCATCGCAAGATACCTCGGTAATAATGTCTGGATTTTATTTATTTTTTATCCTAAACCAGGGATCGGAATTACGTAGTCGAATCTTTACTTCACGTACCGGAATGAGTCGATCAAGGATGATATTGAAAGTACGATGAAAGCACTCAACCAGCTCATCACTAGAGAGATCCATGAACTAACCGTAGCCACACAATGCCGATTGCGAAATCATTGAACGGAGATCAAGTACATTGATATATTGGTCTATGCTATAGATCAGTGCTTCCCAACCTTTTTGCTATCGCGGCACACCTCGGTCAACGGCCAGATAGGTGCGGCACACAATTTTAAAAGCCCAGAATATCAAAATGAGCATTAAAGTGCATTTACTCTATTTTTTAGACTACATCGCTATACACATACAATTGTGAAGGGTTTTTTCTTTGAAGTTTGAAGCTAAAAGCAGCCACACACAAATTTCAAGCTACGAATCACATACAGGCCTACTGCATGTATTACTCAAACAATTCTATGCTTACTTTGAATAGCGGGATTAGACTGTAGTCAGCATCACTCAAATTTAGTGAGATTTCTGCTCTTGCACTGTGCGTTCCAGTTTCGTAAAGTCTGGTCGAACGGATGTCGTCAGCGCCACTTGGATGATTTCTCCGAGAAGCGTTTCAGAAATCGAGTTCCTTTTTTTCGATTTCACAACCACGACCTGGCTGAATCCTTCTTCACAATCGTAAGAGCTGTGAAATGCAACCAATTCCCGTATAGCTGCATCACCCAGTTCTTTATAATGCAGCTCTCGTAGAACTCCGACCCAAAATTGAGTCCGAGTCTTTTCTGTGAGGACCTCCCTCAAGCGTGAGTCGCATTGCAAGTCAACAAGTTTCTCCATCGCATGATCATCCTGCCCAGTTGCAGTAAAAGGATTAACAATCCAACGAAGGACTTCCTTTTCCTCATCAGATCTGATAGGAAAATACTTCTGAAAATTTTCCCCGAGAGTTGTCAAGTGCTCAGAAACAGTTTGTTTCATTTTCATGAGGTCAACCTTTTCCACAGACTCTGTCAAGGCAATTTCCAGGTTAGGGAAAGTTGAGAAATCTCCTCGCTCTGCTTTCTTCTGCCAAATCGGGATCTTAAATTGGAAAGCTTCGATCTTGTCCTGAGCTTCAATGAAATGAATAATAACAGTATACATTTGTACACTGCGAACCAACATGGAGGATCATCAGCAGTACACCAGATGTCATCAACGTTTCGGCCATTTAAGTACTGGACGTCTCTATCTGGCTGGCCGGTACTGCGCCGGATAACCTAAGCAGCACCTCCTCCACTATGGCGTCCCATAATCCCAAAAATCCAAGCAGAGCCCGTCACGGGTGGCAGGAAGCATGATCAAGTGACAAAAAATTTGACGACTTGGGATGAAGCAGCTTTTGGTACTTTTTGATACGCTGATTTCAGAAATTATAGTGGCGTAAATCATCTATTGGCTCCTTTCGAGATGTAGGGCCATGAATAATCTGACAACCAATCGGAATCGAGGATTCCTATAATTCATGCAAAGTCTATTTAAAAAGCTTTTAAATGCAGTTTTAAGCTATAAATGTGATTATTTATGCATTTTTAGGCATTCTAGAATATTGTAGTGCATCCATTACGGATATATCAGATGATATAGTCATTCTGACGGCCAATCAGAATCGAGCATTCTATGAATTTGAAATGTGCTACGCCTACTCAAAACCCTACGAAGTTTAGACTTTATTTATGTTATTTATGGATGGATTTACATAAATAGTGATGTTTTTGATCTGCAATGATTATATGCAGACAGTAAACATGATTGTAAACTAATAACCGTCTAACAACCAATCACAATTGAGTATTCGTATAATGCAGGAATATGCTTTTCTTAGAAATGTTGAAACATCAGTTACAATTCATTCGTAGGAGTGTATGCATTTCTGTGGAATTTGTGCCGATAACTGTTGGATGTAGGTCTTTGTCTTCGGAAATCTAGCAACTAGTGATAGTTATTTTAATTGTCAATCATATTTATGACAATATACCGGTACCATTTAAAAACTAATTCCTTCAGCTTGTGACCACATACAGTAGGGAGAAGTCCTTTGATTAAACTATTTTTATTTGCATGAAACAACAACTTGAAATAAATGTGGTTCAATTCAAATCACATATGACGTCCATTGTATCGGACCGTAGTGTCAAGTAGGTGTCTGTCAGAAGCTGGGTATACTCTTGAAACCTTCCCGCATTGAGTCCACAACGCGCCAAAGTCGGTATGCACGGCTACTGAGGGTTGCTCTCCGTATTTTCTCAAGGACAATTTCGTGAGGTTGCAAAACTGTCTGATGTGAACCATCACAATGTGGATAGCCGTGGTCACATTGATTCCAAGCCTGAAATACGAATCTGTGAATTTGTTTACCCTTGTTAACCTTTGTTAACCTTCAACCACTAAATTGAAGTCAGAGAAAGCTTCAACGTATGGAAGTAACCAAGAGTCAGTTGGGTAAATGATATCTCTGAGGACATCAGTCTTCTTCAATAAATGACGACACATATTTCCATTAAATTCACCTGAGTGCAATTTCGGTCTCGTCAGCCCCACTCTCCTGCTCCACTCTGTGGCAACTGCTTCATTCCTCTTTTCCAGTTCTGTGTACATCTTATTCGTCACACGGAGCAGACGATGAAGCTCCGGTGGAGGCAACAAAGAAATGATCATCTCATGGTCATCCCCTCTGATCAACGGAGGATTCGTGCAGTTGTTAAAGTCCTTGGCCAAGATTTATGCTTGGAATTTTGGAATTTTCGTGAATTATTCCTAACAGACACCAGCGTGCGTATAACGGAAGATCTGCACTCACAAACATCATTGAAGTTGTCCTTGGAAGCTTGGCAATATGCGCACGGATGAGTGCTTCCATGGGCCTGGATTCTGGTCACTATGTTGATCATTTTAAGATCCATGGCCATGGTGAATTTGCTTTGCAGGTTCTCTATTTCCAACAAATCGAAAACTGACTTCACATTCTGATAGCTCTCCTTGAAGTTGGGAACTATGGCTAACACAAAGAGACGCTTGACACTCGAATCAGTGAATCTAGTTGAAGAACCAGAAGCATTGTCATCAGTAATCATGGACATACACACCTTGAAGAATCCAGCTTCACCGTCAGCTCCTATTTTCATAAGGACGTCGTTGCAATCTAATTCACGGATCTGAAGTATATAATCAACAAAGCGAATGACATCATTGCAATGAAGTACAGGAAGTTTTGAGTCATCGTCCACAATAACTTGTCCCAATGAGAAGAAATTGGAAAGACTTTTATCGTGATTGGTTAAGTATTGGTGGCAATTTCCATCGATAGAATTCCGCCCAGCTGACTTCCGAAGAAAAGGACAAATAATCGTCTTCATTGAAACATTAGATGCACCCAAGAATATCTGTAACTGATTCAAGGTCTCAGAATGAAATTTAGGCTCTTGTCTAGCTTTGCTATCACTCATTGAGATTGTCAGTGAATTTAAACCCTTTGTAGCGAACGAAATTTGCTCAGGCTGGCTACTCTCCCTCAACTTTTCCCGAATCAACTCACCAGCTATCAAATCCTTGCTTCTATATCCTCGGTACTGACTATCTCCGTCAAGTTCTCCGCAGAGTCGAAATGTTACAAGAATGCGAGAGTCCGCGATGTATAGTGGAATAACAAGATGCACATATTTTTGCCCTGGACGAACGGGCATGAAAGACTTCTGATCTAATGATGGAGGACGACCTACTTTTCGTTTTGGAGCAACAGTACCTTTACATCTTGCGACATCACACATCTGACAAGGACAGACAGGAAAGGGATCTTGGCGTGTAGCCGTAAGACGGATGGAAGAAACAAGACTGCTGAAATCATGGACTTCCGGACGAGTATTGACATCATTCTTGTCTTGGCCTATTTCTAACAAATCATTTCGACATTTTGAACAAATCTCATTCGGTGGTATGCAGTCATCCGCATTGTAATTTTCTATGAAGAATCTCTTAATTCTATCTACGATGACATTGGTTACATCATATTTGGCTTTCTCAAAGCAAACGATGCAAACCCGGCGGCGGTTCTCTTCATGAGTTCCTGGTCTCTTACCATGAGCACTCATTTCCCAGAAATAAAGAAGATCCAAAAATGTAAACGAACAATGTAACCGCAAGAATTAGAACAGAGCTGCCTCAATTACGCACTTGATAAACAGACTGGCGCCAACTAGCTGTCGATAATCAATTAGCAGCTGCAAACCACGAACGTGCACGCATCGAAAAATCAATACAGTCTTCGTTGTAATTGCTTTACGTCAAACACATCAAGACAGTGCGTGCGCATTTGTAATGCTTGTGTTCAATGCATAGTCAGCTCATGATGGCTGACTACCTATTCACACGTTACCACTACACAACTGAAAACTTCCGAACCTCATTCGTATAATGGTTAAGCATCAATCATAACGTCTGATGATGATTTTGTTATAAATAGATTCCGAGATTACTAAGAAGAATTTCTAAAACTTAGTTTTCGTTTGAATAATCACATCTGATATTTTTAGATGACATGTCTTAATTGAATAGCTTTTCGACCATCAATTAGACAATAATTTATTATTATACTGATTAGCACGAATGTTTCACAAAAATGCAAATGAATTGTAATTCTATTGTGCTTCGAGGATAAATAAAGAATTACATACATACATACACACACTACTGATGTTTCAACATTTCTAAGAAAAGCATATTCCTGCATTATACGAATACTCAATTCTGATTGGTTGTTAGACGGTTATTAGTTTACAATCATGTTTACTGTCTGCATATAATCATTGCAGATCAAAAACATCACTATTTATGTAAATCCATCCATAAATAACATAAATAAAGTCTAAACTTCGTAGGGTTTTGAGTAGGCGTAGCACATTTCAAATTCATAGAATGCTCGATTCTGATTGGCCGTCAGAATGACTATATCATCTGATATATCCGTAATGGATGCACTACAATATTCTAGAATGCCTAAAAATGTATAAATAATCACATTTATAGCTTAAAACTGCATTTAAAAGCTTTTTAAATAGACTTTGCATGAATTATAGGAATCCTCGATTCTGATTGGTTGTCAGAATATTCATGGCCCTACATCTCAAAAGGAGCCAATAGATGATTTACGCCACTATGATTTCTGAAATCAGCGTATCAAAAAGTACCAAAAGCTGCTTCATCCCAAGTCGTCAAATTTTTTGTCACTTGATCATGCTTCCTGCCACCCGTGCCGTTTCCGCTGCAGCACACACCTTCTTCATACACTTACTTGCTTCTTTTCCGCCTATCCCCAGTGCCCTTATCCACCTTCTCAAGCTGTTAGACGCAAAACCGCGACACCCCACCTCCACCGTCCACAACTCAGCCATCCACCCATTCTCCTTGCACTCGTTTATCAGTTCTTCATATTTACCCAACTTCCTCTGGCGAGCTTCCCCAATCCTTGATTCCCACGGCACTGTCAGCTCCATGCACACCATCGACTTTGCTTTCCTTGACACCAACGTCATATCAGGCCTGTGTTCGGTGATCACAATTTCAGGTGGAACCGTCTTCTTCCCTTGGGTGTCAACAAGCATCTTCCAGTCTGATGCTCCCACCAACAATCCACAGCGCGCCCCCCCCTCTGTAACGACAGAGTGTCGTGGTCGGCCGCCGTGGTGCTTCGAGTCTGACTCCCCCCTCTGGAACGACAGAGTGTCATGGTGTGCCGGCCAAGTGGGTCCGAAAGGTTCGCTGACGTCCCCCCCCTCTGGAACGACAGAGTGTCGTGGTAGACTTGGGCGACCGCCAGGTTTTGACTTGAGGCTATAGTGTGTGATGATTTTCGAAAAAACGACAGAGTTAGAATTTTGCTCGTTTTGGGCTGTAGCGCCAAAACGAAGCATCGGATGGGAAAACGGACGCCAGATTCGGATTCAGCGTGAAATTCTGCATCGGTATGATGAATTTGAAAGCAATCGGAGAGAAAAATTTTCGCTGACGTCCCCCCCCCTCGGCACCGACCTTCCAACTTTGCTTCCAGTGGACGGATTTTGTCGTGCCATAGCTCGTTTCAAAGCTAAGAGTGAGACAAATTCACTGAAAGAATCGGCTTGTTCATATCTGTCTTCGATTAGATGTGAGACACCATTTAAGATTTGGGAGATTGACGACAGAGTTAGAATTTTGGACGTTTTGGGCTGTAGAGCCAAAACGAAGCATCGGATGGGAAAACGGACGCCAGATTCGGATTCAGCGTGAAATTCTGCATCGGTATGGTGAATTTGAAAGCAATCGGAGAGAAAAAGTTTCGCTGACGTCCCCCCCCCCTCGGGAGAGCTACCTTCGATTTTGGCTTCCTTCGATTTTGTCGTGCCATAGCTCGTTTGAAAGCTAAGAGTGAGACAAATTCAGTGAAAGAAACGCCTTGTTCATATCTGTCTTCGTTTAGATGTGAGACGCCATTTAAGATTTTGGGAGATTGACGAAAAACGACAGAGTTAGAATTTCCCAAGAAACAGCTCCAGCGGGCGAATGAAGGCTCGGATTGGCAAACAGAGGCCAGATTTGGAATCAGCTTGATGTTATTGTCCAATGAGGATCATCATCCAATGAGAATCAAGCATTTCTATATAAATAGCGAGCCTTCCACAGTGAGAATCATTCCATCGTTGAATCACACGAGTGACGGACGCACATTTTCTCTCTCTCTATTCTATTATCCAACTAAAATGGTAAGTCGCTACTTTCCTCCCTCTCCTCCCTTGAACGTAAACTTAATACAATCTTTTTCATTTTCAGGCATCTACTCCATCTGCTGCACTAGTAGGACAAAATGGCGGTCAAACGTTACAAGGTTCGCTACGATCAGATCAGCTACAACTGAGGCCAGTGGAAGAAACAACCAAGGTACATAATCCTACACCGCTACAGCGTAAATTTAAACAAGTCTTGCGTTATGACGATCATAGCGTAGTACTCCAAACGGGAATGCTCCCTTCCACGGATGTCAAGCTAATGCGCAATCAGTATGGGGACTACATACTGATCCCCGTGAGTCCGTACATTCGCCGCCAACTTGATATTATTGAGGAGGAGTACGTGACATTAAATATGGACATTCCTACTCCTCTTGCTCAAGAGTGGAAGGCGAGAGATGACAAGGATACTCCCTATAGAAAGATTTGGGATGGTAATCACATTTGCCTACCGGTATCACATTGGTGTAGTTATTATAAAAAGGATGGAGATCAATCAATACCCATCAGATGTGATGAGCTCGGAGAAGGTACTTGGGATATCCTTTTCAAAGTGAATGGGCTATATTATGGTCGACACAAGGATAATAAAATAGTCTCTCTCTCTCCATGCATATGGAATCCATCCTATATATTCCAAAACCACCCAACGTAGATGACATAATTGATCAAATCCTTAACAGCAGTGGTACGAAGCGCAAGTCGGAGAAGAATGCTGCATCAAAACGCAAATCAAAGAAGGAGAATTACTAGTCCTTTCCTAACTCTACCCTATGACAATTCGCTTATGTGCTTTGAAGACGTGGTCTTATTAGATACATTTTACTTCTTCGTTGCCATCATATCATTTGTGTATTTTGTCGTGAAAAGCATCGATGTAATTCTTCATTTTGTAATATGTTATAGAACGTTTCCTTAGATGTGTAAATTTCCGTTTTAGGCTTCTATCATTTTTATGGATTGTGAGGGTGAACCTGTACAGGAGCTCAGTGCTATTGCTATGAACAATTGGACATATCAGATTGTTAGTGTCTATCATCAACATGCCAACTGCGATCCCAATGTTGATCAATGGGCGAGAAAACACATTCATGGACTTAATCTGAAATATTTGCAAGACTATGGCTTTTCTTGTGAGACTGCTCTTCTTATTGACTTTAAACGATGGTTAGCTGCTTTCAATGTTATACGCATCTTCTGTAATAATCCTGGTAAGGAGAGGAAAGTATTTCCCAATCTAATCATTGATGATATTTTGCTCCCGCCTTGGGATAGTAGAGTGAATCAACATTATCATGAAGTCACGAAACGTTTTAAGGATTTGTGTGTTCCTATTTTGTCTGTTCGCTGTAGTAGCTACGTTCATAACCAATGCTTCTTTCCTCCTTACCTCAACACTGCCAAAGTCCTGTATGGTTATCATTGCTCGCTGTATGATAGTTCATGTTTCAGGAGTCATGTTTGTCTTTCTTGGCTTAATCACAATCTTCTTCACCAACGTCTTCTCATTTTTTGGAATAAGATCTACATAATAAGCTTCCTCTCGATATATTAACTGTTCATGACCACTTGGGTGGTAATTAACGTTATAATTATCATAGCTTGTTAAAGCGCTAGCGAGGTAACCTGAATCATTTCTTAAACTTGGACTTAAACCAACAATCCAATCTTTCTCAACTACATAATGTACATAATTATGATCATCATTGTGCGGAGTAAATTGGACAATATGTTTACACGCTTTATTCAGGAAATCATATATAAACTTTTTACATGATAAGAGATCTTTCTTTGGCCACTGTGGAATGTATACTCGGCAGCCCTTTTCACATTGGTAAGGAGCTGTACGTCTCATATTAATAGTCATCACCTCATGATCAAAAGTATAGACACAGTTGCTATAAACAAGTTGAGTGACACCCACTTCCCAATTTCCATTTAGCTGTTGTGTATGATCAATGGGAGTAGAAAAGAGTGCGGCTCGATTACTAGCAAATCTCTTTGTAGCCGCATTGCTAAGCAAAATATGATAAAACGACATTTTGATATTGCTGATCTGCGGCTTTGCATAACATCATGAAGACTTGGATTTTGGACTCTCTACAATATATCAGAGTTGATCGTGATGGGAACGTGCATTTCAAAAATTCTCATGGTCATACATCAAGAGGTATTACATTAACATGGCGACAATTTGTCAACCTCAATGATATCATGAGGGATTTGGAATATTTTGAAACATTAAGATTCATCTCCTTGGGTGATCAAGTTTGGCTTCAACATTACAGAAATGAAATTCAAATCTACCATTCTCATTCCGCAAACTGTTTCTCATTTCGAAAATACAATTGGGAGAAGTATAGAAGATACATACATCGCTCCATCATGACATTTATTCGTCGTGAGTTCATCGCCCTACTATGCAAATCTTAATCAGACATGACTACCACGCACCATGAGTTGGAAATTAGATTCCCTACAACGTATTGAAACGGATCATGATCGAAACGTCTATTTCAAAGATTCAACTGGAAATGTGAGAAGAGAGTTTGCTTTATCTTATCGCCATTTTCAATCTCTACATCATATCATGAAGGATTTGAAATACTTCTATATGAAAAGACATTCACGTATTGGAAATCGCATCTGGTTGCGCGTCAACAATCGGCGAATTAAACTCTATCATTCCCAACTTCATACTAACTTCACATTTCATCAAGGTAGTTGGGAAAAGTATAAAAGGAAGGTACATCGCTCAATTTACTCATTCTTTCATCATGAAGCGCCATCGCTACACCATCGTCAACATTCTCCGTCGCTTCAGACTCTACACCAAAATCGATCTCACAACATTACACCAACACCTTCCAAACAGTGAGTATTACCCGGGCCGACCTCAAATGTTAGTGGTGAAGATGAACAATTCACGGAATCTTCAACTCTTCCCAAATGGGAAATACTTTCCTCTCCTTACCAGGATTATTACAGAAGATGCGTATAACATTGAAAGCAGCTAACCATCGTTTAAAGTCAATAAGAAGAGCAGTCTCACAAGAAAAGCCATAGTCTTGCAAATATTTCAGATTAAGTCCATGAATGTGTTTTCTCGCCCATTGATCAACATTGGGATCGCAGTTGGCATGTTGATGATAGACACTAACAATCTGATATGTCCAATTGTTCATAGCAATAGCACTGAGCTCCTGTACAGGTTCACCCTCACAATCCATAAAAATGATAGAAGCCTAAAACGGAAATTTACACATCTAAGGAAACACATCCGCTGGAGCTGTTTCTTGGGAAATTCTAACTCTGTCGTTTTTCGTCAATCTCCCAAAATCTTAAATTGCGTCTCACATCTAAACGAAGACAGATATGAACAAGGCGTTTCTTTCACTGAATTTGTCTCACTCTTAGCTTTCAAACGAGCTATGGCACGACAAAATCGAAGGAAGCCAAAATCGAAGGTAGCTCTCCCGAGGGGGGGGGACGTCAGCGAAACTTTTTCTCTCCGATTGCTTTCAAATTCACCATACAGATGCAGAATTTCACGCTGAATCCGAATCTGGCCTCCGTTTTCCCATCCGATGCCTCGTTTTGGCGCTACAGCCCAAAACGTCCAAAATTCTAACTCTGTCGTTTTTTCGAAAAATGTTGAAAATTTTTTCTCTCCCATTGACTTGAAACTCACCATGTTGATAGAGAATTTCATGCTGATTCCAAATCTGAAATCCGTTTTCCCATCCGATGCTTCGTTTTGAAGCTACAGCCCAAAACGTCCAAAATTCTAACTCTGTCGTTTTTCGCCAATCTCCCAAAATCTTAAATGTCGTCTCACATCTAAACGAAGACAGATATGAACAAGCCGATTCTTTCAGTGAATTTGTCTCACTCTTAGCTTTCAAACGAGCTATTGCACGACAAAATCCGTCCACTGGAAGCAAAGTTGGAAGGTCGGTGCCGAGGGGGGGGGGACGTCAGCGAAAATTTTTCTCTCCGATTGCTTTCAAATTCATCATACCGATGCAGAATTTCACGCTGAATCCGAATCTGGCCTCCGTTTTCCCATCCGATGCTTCGTTTTGGCGCTACAGCCCAAAACGAGCAAAATTCTAACTCTGTCGTTTTTTCGAAAATCATCACACACTATAGCCTCAAGTCAAAACCTGGCGGTCGCCCAAGTCCACCACAACACTCTGTCGTTCCAGAGGGGGGGGACGTCAGCGAACCTTTCGGACCCACTTGGCCGGCACACCACGACACTCTGTCGTTCCAGAGGGGGGGAGTCAGACTCGAAGCACCACGGCGGCCGACCACGACACTGTCGTTCCAGAGGGGGGGGGGCGCGCCGGTCGAGTGTTCGTCGTTTTCTTACTACTGCTGTCTTTAACTCTTTCAGAGATTTGCGCCTTCAGGTCGTCAGCGATCACAGATACTCTTCGCGTAATGGTATCGTTGGAGAGAGGAATTTCTTTCATACGGCTCACGACTTTGCCTCCGAATAGTTCCTCTGCAGCGATGATCGTTGCTGGCTTGACAATGTCCTCACCTAGTGTTAGTGCGCCTTTCTTTTTTGCAATTAAGTGAGCAATTCGAAAGGAGGCTCGAAGGAGTGGTACGTCGGTAGTCGTTGCTTTGGATAACACGGTAGCGGATTTAAGATATTGGTCAGCCAAACTTTCAAACTAACTTATTTCTTTCAATTGCAAATTTGGATGACAGGTCACAAGATGTCTCTTTAATTTGCTAGGCACCATTCCCTCACTGCTAGCAATAAAAGGACACGCAAGACATCGAGGTTGAGGGCATTCCTTCATTTCTTCCTGCTTAGGCATCCAAAATCCGAATTTGATATAATCATCGTTCCATTTCCGACCAGTCTCTTTTTTCCACTTCTTCCGGAATGTAGCAGTAGCAACAGGCACCTCCTCTGTATTTTTGGCATTAACCTCCACGTCAGTTGCGATCGCATTGTCTGTAATGGGTTCGATCGAGTCATTCTTCCTTTTTCGAACAACAAACTTATCCATCGAAACTGTTTGGACGTCAAGTCAAGTCGTCAAGTCGAACGCAAAATGAATGCGACTTAACAAGCTATCACTCGATCAATGAGTGTGCACTGTTTGTGACTCACAGTGATGGATACCCGCTCTCTCGCTTCCCTTAGTAGAGGTGACATCGGGTCAATTCTTATTGCCTTCACGGTATCAGGCGACAGAGATAGAGGCATAGATACATTCGTTGTTCGTCAAACAAACAACCGACTATTGGACGTGAGTCAGCATCTTTTTGATTGCGTTAGCGACGTGTCATGGTGCGTCGATTACCGCCAGCTTTGAAACTAGCGATCTGACAACCAAGCATTATCGAGACGAAACGTTGCGGAAGACCTGAATTTTCATATACAGTGAGAATCGATGGAATCGGGCAATACTGACAAAATCTGCAGGGATCCGAGTCTACTTTTGAACTTTAATCCTAATCTTTTTAATGTATTTCAATCTTCTTTTTGTCCTCTTCCTAGCTAGAGGACTAGCTGATGCCATGAAAGATTTAGAAATATCATCTATAGACTAGCAGTGACAACAAGACCCATTTATTTATATGGTGCGACTCGTCGAGACCAAATATAATAAAAGTCAAGATAAACCACTCAGTCATAACTTTTAGATCAAAAATCATTACATTGCTTTCGATAATTTCAATTCCTTTCTTTACAACTTCTGCTCAGAAAGGCCGCTATTAATTTCTCTGGATGTGAGATCCACAGCGGAAAATACTCCCCCGTCTTCTTCGCGGCACACCATGCGGCACACCCAGCAATCAAGGCGGCACACCCGTTTGGAAGCACTGCTATAGATCTTGGCGTCCTCAGTCGGTCTATTTTGCTTGATGATTGCAAAATCTCCCTCCGAAGATGATATCTTTATGAAGGACCACGTACGTTTTTATCACGATAGCTATCAGTGTACATCAATTTCAGAACTATAGGAGTTAATAATAGCCATTGGATAATGAAAAAGATTTATCAACTGTTGATATGATTCCAGCGAAGCATGCTCGGCGATTTACCTATTGTTAATGCGCATAATTCATGTTTATCTCTGATTGTTGACCTCTCAATCATAAAACTAAATTTGTGGTAGGCACTATCATCAATGAATCGATTCTGTGTAGGATTATCTAACTAAGTCGATCGAGTATGAAATGGAATGAGACATGAAAGAGCATACCTGCGCTCGTGGGCATGCAAATGCAATTCGACCAAAAGCAGTAGCATGATCAACTTCACCATTAATGTCCACAATCTCTAGTTTGCACTGAAAATCATAAAACACAAATTAATCGTACATGTAAGTACTTATCACATAAAAGATGTAAAAATCTGCTTAAACAGCACACCAAATTCAAACAATCAAGCTTTGCTGCAAAATCCTAGATTTTCATTTTTGTAGAATACACTTGAAAAATTATTTATCACTTAAACTGTTGTGCACAAAAGCAAATTTTCGACTGCTCCGTTTTTGTTAGGGCTATAAGATAACTGATCACCTTAGCCTTGAAATTTTACTTCGAAGTTTGTGGAAATTAAGCATTGTTAGAGGGCTTATTAGGCAAGAAAGTTGAAGGCATCAATAAAGATAGTGGGGCGCCTAGGAGCTAAGGATGGAATCATAGAGTTGACAATAAAAAACGAACCACCCAAACAATGTCAAACTTTCACTGTTCATGGTGTCTAGACGTCTGCTCTGCACACGCAGATCAACGTGTTGACCCAGGTAAGTTGCAAACAGTTCTTATTGGGTTTCAAATTCATCTTATGTCATGATGACTGAGTCGAAGCTTGTGAAAGTGTCTTTGAAGTGAAAAGTTTCTGCTCTTCTATCAGAAGGAACAAAAACCAAAGTGAGATCTAAGCAGGGCCTCAGTGATGCGCTCGAAGTGAGTGTGAGACTGCACCAATGATCCTCCTTAAGTTCGTTTCTTTTTGTCATGGTAATAGACACGATCTCGCAAGCGCAAAAGTCAATCCGATCTTGGGAACTTCTATGCACAGGCAGATGACATTGCACTTTCGGATCAATCGAAGTTACCATCGTCGAGGAGGTTGAACCAGTGGAATTACAATATCGAGCGAAATGGACTCAAAGCAAATGTGCAAAGACGAATTACAGTACATGCCAACCGAAGACCATGACGAAACGATGTTACTACCATCAAGACAGGGAAGTCAATCATTTCAAGTACCTAAGATCTGCGATAGACCCCAAACAGCTTCGGGGAGCTGGAGAAGCCTGTTGCAGGTACTGCACGACAAAAGATGCCTACAAAGCTGAAAGCAAGTGTTGGGTAATCAACGAAAAGATCGCCGCAACAGAGATGCGTATGTTGCGAAGCATCCTCCCGCTAACAAGAGGCGACAGGACAAGAAATGAAGACATTCGAGGAACACTTAGGATTCATCCGATCGATGGGATCATGCGGTGTCTTAGTGCACGAGGTACGGAGACACCAGGTCCAATTAGCATTTGGAATGCTCGAAAGGGCGACGAAACAATGAGCGACCAAAGAAACATGGGAGTACCAAGTGCTAGAGGAGGCCATTAAGATCACGAGAGTCTCAAACGCGGATGCAATGGACCGCTCGAGATGGAAGAGGAAATTTAGGCCCTTCCTCTCACTGGGGCCTCCTCTCGAAAACAATATGCTTGGGCTTAATGCCGCATCTGGACTAAGTTGATATATCTCTTTAATTCTTCTGATATCAGTTGAGTTTCAGTCCAATATCTTTTTTTCTTGTATATTATTCTAATTTTCCGATGAATTACTGATGCGCTTTTCTTCCCAAGATGCATTAAATGATCATCAATGGTCACCAATAGTGGCACGCCGAGCATTTTCATTCAGCTCATCAGCACATTTTCAGTCTTCGTGAGGAGAGATATTTAGTTCCTCCACTTGAATTTTTTCAGTTGAATTTTATTTACTGCAATTTGGTAAGAGCGAAATGATTGTCAGTTCACTGAACGTCCACAACAGGACAAAGCATAAATAAAAGACAATCATCGGAAATGCGATCGGTGGCGAAGGGACCTAACGAATCACCTAGAGAAGCTGAATGTTTTTGGTGGATGACGCTTA
Source organism: Prostheceraeus crozeri (assembly GCA_907163375.1). Classification (NCBI taxonomy): domain Eukaryota; kingdom Metazoa; phylum Platyhelminthes; order Polycladida; family Euryleptidae; genus Prostheceraeus; species Prostheceraeus crozeri. Next base: position 167,403 of record CAJQUW010014461.1, read on the forward strand.
GCGAATGCTATCGCGTGAAAGAACGCAGTAGAACATTAGAATTCTGTGTTTTAAAGGCAGCTTGTCTATTCAGTATTGCACTACGGTCAGGGCTTCCGCGCTTCAGATTTCGTTCGCAGCTTTTCGCATTTCAAAGTTAAAATACCCATTTTATAGTATCCAATATTCTATCCTATATTTTCTTCCGCATAGTATTTCATAAAATAAACCGCATGTATATTCCATTTCTTAAAAATATAGGGAATATAGGATTTTTGGAGGATATATAGGACTTTTATGAGATTCCTATATTTTTTATACTAAAAATAGGAAATATAGGATCAGTAGAAGGCCTGAAATCACTATCAGCATACTCGCTTGTACATAGACCTGTTCCACTTTGTTTGCATAATGTAGTTGTGTAAAAGATGATTAACAGTTTAAGAAATGTGAAACGAGTAATACACTGTAGCGATGAAAGCAAAAATGGGACTGTACCAACATCTCAAAACCTTGATGACAGTATTGTATGCCACTAAACATATGCGGTCCATGAACGTGTCATTAATTGTAATGATGGGTTTCATTGAACTATAATTTTCTTTAATGATAATGATTGAAGCTTAAGCGCTTCTACTACCCCACACTGAGGCTTCGACGGTGCTGATATACATGCACACACACATAGAAATCTGTCACTATCATGTACGTCGTGGACATGCGCTGTCATGACAGCGGTATATTAACGATCACTGGTGGCTTCCAGTGGTAGACAGTAGTAAGGTACCGATACCCTGTCAGTTTACGACAGAAAACATTCATCGTTAGTCTTATTTTTGTTACATGTATTTGAAATTTTTGATTTTCGAGTTGAAGTGCCCATCATTGATAAAACGAGTGTTATGAAAGTTTCAATAGAAACGGAAATATTGAATGTATGAATATATAACGTATTTGGCGTTTCGAAAAGTTACCACACTGTACATATTTTGCGCAAGCGAAAGAGCATTATTCTTAAAAATGTCCACCAATGCTACTTTAGATCCTATAAGTGCAGTTCTGACTGATGTAGACACTAAAACCCTATCGACACAATTTCACCATAGTGGAGTCGACTGCGTATAGATGTGTTCCGCGAAAATACAGATTATTTGTTAACAGAAATGGCTGTATACATTGCCAATTTAATCGGCACTCACTTGATCTTCTCCATATCCTAAAACAATCGAAGATTTAGTCTGAGAATATAGTGTCAAACCACACTTGTCACGCCAATACTCTAAAAAATGAATCAAGGAAAATTAAATAGTGGAAAGAAATGACCAATGAATATGGAATCTGATATCTTTCGATATTGAAAGTAGACAAACATCAAGGAAGCTGAATTTTTTTATGCAACGAGCGAATGAAAATTGATTGACTCTTGCAAGCTGTTTTTCTTTAATAGAACATACATGAACGTTGCAAAAAAGTTGGAATATTAACCAGGATATTCCGATGACAGGTGTTTGGTATTGTAACATCACATTTGATTAGTATATGTTCCGTAAGGACAATGGTGAGATCATTTGACCATATTATGTAAAGATTATCAATTTCCTACGAAATATGTGTTGGGCCGGAGGTCAATGATCGAATGACTTTGATTAAAGCTCCTGTTGGAGGACATTATTTGCTTCTCATTTCCTGACATTATCTTATAACTGTCAAGCAGAGCAATTTATGTACATTCCACAAAGATAAATTGCCTTGTGTGCCGACCGTCAGTCGCAAGTAAGTAAATCTCTTAGGTTCATTCATACTAAAATCTTGCGTTTATCATTTCGCAACACTTACCAAGGGAGCGGCTGAGATTGGAGGATGCCAGCGTTACTTTTTGTACTGGGTCACCGGAAACATCAGCATCACGCAAGAAAAATTTGTAGCCATCTGGAGAATCAATTTCCAATCCTTCCGAGATTTCTTTGGCAGGCCAATTATTTGACCGAACATTGGAAACAGCTGATTTTGAAGAAACAGTTATTCCCTGTAAATATGAAAGTCAAATGGTGGAATCGCGGATAATGCTTAATATACCATTCTCAAATATATGTGTCGCCCTTTAACAAAAAATTAATTTGAGGTGACATATACAGGGTGGGCGGAAATTAGATGCTTAATAGAAAATGCCTCTATTTTTGGTGCTATTAGTCAGTTTTATCTACCTTTCCTGGAGAATGTGTACTACGTTAGGGAGTTATTATCGCCCAAGTTTCATTCGAAAATATGCTGTACTTTTTTATTATGGCCTTGTGAAAAAAAGTTCATTTTTTCGAGAAATACTTTCTATAGATTATTTATAAAATCGATATTCGTCATTAAAGAAAAAATAGATTCCATGTGAATACTTTATTCAAAGAAAGTGCACATACACACGAATTTGGTAACTCAAAACTCGATGTGTGATCCGCCTCTTTGGACAAGAGTCTGAAGACGTCGAGGGATAGCATCCAATGACTCAGACAAAAAATCCGGCGCCACCGAAGTAATGACCTGACGAATCCGGGCCTCCAGGCCGTCCAGTGTCTGCGGTTTTGTTCGATAGACCTCTTCTTTGGCCCAACCCCAAAGGAAGAAGTCACACGGCGTCAGATCAGGACTCCTAGCCGGCCACTCAAGTGGCCCTCGACGGCCTAGCCAGCGCCCAGGAAAGTGCTCACTGAGCCACTCACGGACAGTCAGGGCAAAGTGTGGAGGAGCACCATCTTGCATGAAGATAACATCATGAATGTTGTTCCAAGTGTTGATAATCAGCCAGACGTCGTTCTGCAACATCGCGAGGTACCGCTCGGCATTCATGGTGTTGCGCAGAAGTACCGGACCCACAATCCGATCCGCAGTCATGCCGCACCACACCGTAACACTTGGTCGTGCCTGCAGCTTCTCAGTGGTGACTCGAGGATCCTCTCCCGCCCAATAGTGACAATTGTGGCGGTTGACGAAGCCACCGACGTGGAACACGGCCTCGTCGCTCCAGATGATGTTGCGGAAAAGTCCGGGCCATTCCGCGTGCCAGGAGAGCATGGATTTCCCAAACTCCAGCCGAATGTCACAGTCTTCGGCAGAAAGCGATTGGCAGTAGTGTGGCTTCCACGCTCGCCATTCAAGCTCCTTCTTCAGCACAGTTAGCACTGTGTAGCGGGACAGTCCACTTTCTCGAGCTCCCTTTCGGGTTGACTTTCCTGGGCTCCTTAAAAACATCTCGACCATCTGTACAGATTCCGGCAAGTTGGATGTTGAGCAACGTCCGCTTCTGTGTGCATCTGCTACTGAGCCGGTCGTCATGAGCTTAGAATGACAGTTCTTGATTGTTCTGGCATCCACTTTAGCATGCGATCCATACACCGATCGCCACCATCTTTGTACGGCTATGACAGATTGCCACACTTCGTACCCAGCCGCTAATTGTGCACGCTCCGTCAACGTGTAGCGCTCAACCATAACAAACGCACTGGTATGACAAAATCAATCCAATAGACTTTTGTTCTTAATAATTCGATTTGCAATCACTAACTGGGTTCAAGTTGCAACCGTCGAAAAGGGTTGTAAATGAATCGTCATCACTAGTCATAAATGCACAGAACAGAAAATGGTGTGGATGATTAATCGATTAACTTAATCTTAAAGTCATCTAGAAGAGAAAGTACAGCATATTTTCGAATGAAACTTTGACGATAATAACTCCCTAACGTAGTACACATTCTTCAGGAAAGGTAGATAAAACTGACTAATAGCACCAAAAATAGAGGCATTTTCTATTAAGCATCTAATTTCCGCCCACCCTGTATACCACTGGGCAGTGGCGTCACGTGCTCCCTGACCATAGGCCTTCACTCGGCATTGGAATACTATTTCCATACCAAACACTTTTATGTTACAACATTGATTTTCATAGAAGCTGAATTTTTAATAACAATTTCCAGAACATTTTTTAACGTCAAGTGAAAGTGCACATGAGAAGTTATTGCTCATGTCGCTTAACAGCCTTACTCAAGGAGCTGAGATCACTACATCCCCTCTCTTTCCCCACCACATTTTCTCGAGAAAAAAGGAGGCAAAGTTAACAGTTTCATGCGTTTCTCATGGCCGGTCAGCCACTCACAGGTTTGAAATTTTGATGCGTTAAAATGTCTAGTGTATTTCTTATTTCTTTCTCTGTGAGTACTTTCAATTTTATATCAGGTGTTGGCCTACCTTGCTTGACGACTGTCATCTTTTCAGTATATTCCTTTGGGACGAAAGGTGTGGTTATGATCTCATCTGCAGTACTAAACATAGCGTCACATCAATCACGTAAAATCAAATCATGGAATTCTACTGAATCTGGGTGTTCGAGTCAGATGCATTACTCTGCATTCATTGGAGAACGCTCATCATCTGATCTTGTCTTGTCTGAACGTCAGCCATCTGCTACTATTGACGTAGTGGCCTCCCTCATAAAACGCAGCCAGGAACAATTGGGTTGCGCTTCCCTTACTATATTTAGGCACCGCGCGTCGATCAAGAATTGCGTAGAATTTCATTGCAAAAATTGGAGAAGGCAAAGCATTATGTCTATCGGGAAAGCCAATATTGGCTCGGGCGCGTGGGCTTACTGCCTCACACGCACACAACTCTCTTTCGCTGTCTGAACATCAGTGCTCCGTCTGAATACACGACGAGCTTGTGTGTCTAATTGTTCGAAGAAAACAGCTGTGATTCAAGCACGTGATGCAAAACTGTTCACTCTGAGGTTGAGCGTCTGATTTTGAGACGGAAAGCTGTGCACAGCTATCACGAGAAGCTATCGAATTTAAATGAATGATGACACTTATCATTTTTATGATTGTTGGAAATAATTTTTGAGGATGCGCCGAAGGCCTCGCAGGTACGGAGAAGACGCCACTGCCACTGGGATTTTTGTAAATTGAATTTCAGTAGCTGATAATCTTGTCTTATATTGGCTGACTTGCTAAGGCTTGAAAGAAGGGTTGTGCGCTAGCCGCACCTTTTCGGAGCGGTGCATCGAAAATTTCATTAAGTTGTGCGGAAACAATTATTTACAAAATACACTTCTTCGTGTCGTCGCTTGTTCCCTGACAGTAGTTCAAACTCTTGAAGTAGGGTCTCGATCCCCAACAATAAATGTTCATGTTTTCTAGAATTCAATGCAAAGTTTATGAAATAATATGAAAACTCTAATAGTGCGGAAGAAATTGAAGCTGACTTACATAGGCCTCCTTTAATTTTACTTCGCCAATACTTGCAAGCGACTCTCATCATACCTGACCCGAAACGTCTTTATGATGGTTCTAATGACATTCTTCAGAACTAGATGACAGTGTTATTACTAGGATCGATTTAAGAGAATAGAATTTTAAAAGAAAAAGTGACTTTCGGGAAAGAAGACGCACGTGCACTCTTGTCATTTGATTTCAAAATCGTGACATTCCGAACTAGGCAGCTAAATATCATTATCATGCCATGCACTGTGGAAAGATATGCCCTGCATCAACAACCAATCTTTCGACATTTCGCATAAGTTTTAATGTAAATTTAAGTTTTAATGTAAATTTAAGTTTTAATGTCAACCCAGTTCACCTCGCAATTTCAGTAGTGAATGGTGGCACAAGCAGAAGTTCAGAAACTGTGAACTAAATGGAGATCAGTATCAAACCGTCCTGAAATGAGCACCTATAGTTCTCACCCTCAAAGATTTCGTTCTGTTTGAGTATTTTCATTCCTAATGCTCATAGATTCCTGCCATAATGAAACTTAAACATCAACTACCCTCAATCCATTTTTGAAGGTTGATCTCACATTTTTAAGTTCCCTCAAGTTTCATCAAATATTTATTGCTAATTCCTTGTGATTATATCTGTTTAATAATGCAATGCATTTCGCTTATGTCCTAGTGATAAGGAAATATTGACAACATAAGAACCATCAGTTCACATGATGTCGCTCAAACATTTTGTCATATTTTGCTGATATCCTATTACGAATCCAATTTTGAGCAACATACCTAAGCATCTGAAAGGAAAATGAGTGTTTGGATACGTGTTTAAGGCTTTCAACACAATTTACTGCTAGCAAAATACGAAAATAATGTTAACCATTTTGCATGCTACCTTGATCAGGACATAAAACTATTTTCAGATTTTGATTAACGGGAAAAGACAAAAACGAGAGATTTCAAATTTTGAAACAACAATCATCATTCTATAATTAAAAGATGGCATTACACTACATTACCTGCTAGCATCTCATGCATGCTTGGTGTGAAAGGAAGTTCAATAGATGTACGATGAAGACAGCATGTAACGGAAATCGTACTCTTCCCAATTCATTGATAAGACACTTAAAATCAAGTATACACACGATACCTCGATAAATCACATACTCTCATTCCAATAATGAGATGAGAAAGGAGGCTTACGGAGCCAAGGCAGCTTTGAGAAGAATCTGAGTCCGGCAAAATATTTCCCTATTGAGTCCGAGTCAAGCCCTAGAATGCAACTTCGTGAAGCTCATTTCAATCAAGTTGCCCGTGTATGGCTTTGCAGCCCTGCGAGCAAGGCTTCACAATCTCAGATCAATTGTAAAATCTTTGCAACTTTAAGCTATTTTTCAAAAGTATAAATGCATTAATTTTTATCATATTATCGCTACTAAAAAAAATTACACCACTGATCATTATAGTCATATACCGATGTTAACTTCAAAATAATGCTGCTTTTACAAATTATCTGTCGACTTTTTCTAACATAATATAGATGAATTCAAAATCAAGCGTACGATAACGATATCTAGGATCAACTACACTTTCTCAGTTAAATAATGCCAACAAATTTGACCATTAATCTCTAATCGGTTTTTTCGTTTTAATACTCATATAACTCAGTTCATTAAGAAAGGGTTTCAATCTTTGAGTCCAACGGATGCAAAATTTCATTTTTCGTGATTCAGTGATTTGTCACGACTCTGAACATCCTATAAATTAATCAACAAGTGCTGAATTTCACTGTCAGAATAACTGACTCGTCACGTTGCAGTGAGCAGTGCAATAGACTAGGGTTTCCATATTTCCCGAAAATCCATTTCCCGGGATCCCGGGAAATGACTAAATTGCAATAATGTTGTATTAACCGTCCAACAGTGTCCGAAGCATGGAAAATGGACGCAAACCGAAAAATTATGTTACCAACATATATATGACAGGGATTATATACATGGTTTTCGGTTATACATTGCACTATGTGGTATATGAAGCACACCACTAAGACACATCTGAACTTGCACTTATAGTGATATGACCTGATATCTGATTTCTCAACTTCAAATACATGTACCAAGTTTCAGTGCATGATAACTGTCACTCACATTTGAATTAGGCTACCATACAACAAATCATTACAGTCTGGTATGAGTCTGATTAGGTCTATAGACTACTATATACAACACACTGATCATGCCCCTGCAACATTAAACGTTTTACAGTACAATGAAGTACATGTTTTAGAATATAAAAGTGAAGCTTTTGAAAAACGACATGCACGTGTATTTTCTTAACAACATAAAAAGTCGTAGAAGTGACAAACAAGGTGTTCAATGCTCAAAATGCTCTAAAAAGTTCAGCTCTAAAAAAATTTTATTTTTTTGTTAAATGGTTCTTCAAAATAATTAACGATGAGAGCAATCGGTCTCCCATACGCGCAAATTTCCAGAAACCGAAAATGCTCTTTCTGAAGACACAGACGTGGGTTTGATGGAAAGGATTGATTGATAGATATTTTCAAGTTTTGATGTACGTATCTTCTCTTTCTCCAGCATTCGGAAATCAGACGCTAGATTTCCAGTTTTGAGTCGATTTTTGACTTGCTACTGCCAGCATTGAATTGATTTGGTTTTGTAATTCAGATTCCAAATTTTCCTCTGGAATAATGTGTTCTTCATCATTCAATGCATCGTACATATTGACATCACTATCCGAATCATTATCTGTATGAAGTCTCATAAAAATGTCATTTGCTAGTGCTTGAGCGGAACTACGTGATGTGCGTTTGAATACAAAATTCTCTTCCGAACGGATTGAGTCTGGATTGTGAAGGAAGAGCAACAATGTCATGAGACAGTCGTTTCTTTGCTGAGAAATGCGATCTTTGAGATAACCGAGCAACAGTTTGCTGAAAGGTGTATCAAATGAATTAAACTTTGCTATCAAGAATCTCAAAGCCGCTTCAGCTGATAGTAGGGTTGCATCAGCTCTACAAAGAGCATCAACAGTCACTTTCACTGGTTTCAGACTCTTACATAACTCGTCTATGACTTGCATATCATTATCCGAAACTTTAGAAGAAGACTTGATGTCTACGAAAGCCTTCATAATACAGGGACGCAATTGAACATATCGCTGTGTCATTTTACACAAACTATTCCATCGTGTTCTGTCATCTAATGTCAGATTGAGCTCCTTGCCGAATTGTTGCTTCACATATGCTTGGAGTATTTCGTTTGACTTACTGCTGTACCTGAATTCCTTAACATCCTCGCGAACTCCATGAATTTTATGGTTGAAGTCGGAGCTCAATTCAGCCTTTGTCAAATTCGTCGTTCTCGTTATCTGAATCTGAATCTAATTAAGAAGAATCATTCGCGTCCTCATCTACATTTTGGGCGTTTATAAATCGCATCTGATAATGCTAAATGAATGGCGTGTGCATAGCATTTCTGCACAAATAACTGGGATAAATCACCTAGTCTCTGCATAACTGCAGACCCATTGGAAACAGTAGTAATGCAATGGTTTTCAAGATGAATTTCATACTTCATCAGGTGCGTCCGAATACAATCTAACATTCTGTCAGCTGTGAAAGTTCCAGTTATCCTAATGAGACCCAAGCACACTTGAAGTGAATCTTTACCATGAATTTGTATGTTCAGGAATCTACGGCTCCTTACACTAGTCCATTCTTCTATCACAAGACAAAATCGCTCACCTTCTTGAATTCGTTCCTGAAGTAGCGCGATGCTTTCATGATTCACTTTATCCGTATACTGGTTAATTATCTCAGTAATTGTTGAAGGAGAACGAGGCAAACACATACCGTCTCTGAACATGGATTTACGCAAGTATTCACTTTTGCACAGTGCATGTATAGATATGTGTAGGTGTTTGTCGGCTTCTCAGCCGTGGTGACCTCTTTGGTGCGTGTGTGCATGTGGGCTTTGCCGCCTATGATGCGGTATTACTGTGTCTCGTAGGTGTTTGTCGGCTTCTCAGCCGTGGTGGCCTCTTTGGTGCGTGTGTGCATGTGGGCTTTGCCGCCTATGATGCGGTATTACTGTGTCTCCCAGTCTCCCATGTATGGCGTCACACTCTTGCCTTCCATTCTCGTGCGTCAAATTACATGACGTCATATTTTCGCATAATTGGGACCTAAAGTGAAAGTCGGATATACATTTCTGTCTATATCATTGTGATGTGTTTGCCTGAGTAATAAGAAACCGAATCGACGCGGAACGCTGGCCTTTTTGATTTGCAACACTACAATATGCATGCAACATGAAGTGAATACAATAAATTGAAAAAATTGCCATCTACAGCAACTAATCTTGCAATCTCTTGGAGAGATTTCGTTTCACGATCGAAACCGAGTTTCTCTTGTGTCCAACCAATTTTTTGCTGCTTAGAAGACGAACTGGAGTTTGAAGACTCTGACATGACGTCATGTTTGTGTAAATGACGGCGCAAGCCGCTGGTAGAAACACCCTGATATTTGATCATTGCTGAACATTTTTTGCACTTAGCAGTTCCATTTCCACTTTTATCAAAATATTGCCACGCTGGAGATTTTGAAGGCATGTACGTATAATCTACGTGAACTCGGTAAGATAATGAAAAACAGAACTTCGAAGTAAGTAATCGGATATTTTCCCTGCAACGCTTTCGAGCTCAACCAATCAGAATTAATCTGCACTAATCGATGTTTGTTTCATCCTGTCACACACTGCATACACACTATGAACAGTTGTGAATAGTGCTGCGATTCAGCTTCATTGGCTTCGCTGATGTATCGATAACTCTGCGTCATAGAAATAGAACATAGAATACTTCTATGCTCTGCGTACACTCGGCTATTCAATCTACTGATGACGTTAGAGGAGCTCATGCATTGAGTCAGACCCCAAAATCGTACGCTAAAAATGTTGATTGCATAGTTTTTCAATGAATAACAATTTCCCGGGATCCCGCGTAAATTTCCCGGGAAACGGGAATCCCGAAATTGTGCTATTTCCCGGGATTGAGATTCCCGGGAGGAAACCCTATAATAGACTAATGATGTATAGATGCTGCATATAAAAAATCTAGACTATACAGCCATATATATATATATATATATATATATATATATATATATATATATATAACTATCAACAATAATGGATCAACTCAATATTCGGTAAAATATAAATAAATTATCAATTCTCAAAATATGCAAAACTTTTAACTATAGCACGAGCGCTTTCTATTACTCTTCAGGTGCATTTAATGGTGTAACAGATGACATAAGATGGTATATGTTCAATATTTAAAATGTGCATATAGGTCAAAGATATCAGAGTTGGTTTATCTTGGGAGAAAAGACGTCGATGAAATATCTTTCCTTGCATTTGCGTGCTGTGGGATCATTTTTGTGCATTTTATAGAATGGAAGGATTGTAAACTTCTTTTGTCCACAGACATCAATATGTTCATTGAGTTTGAGTTGTCTATAATTTGGTTGGTTAATTTGTTGTTTATGAATTCGAGTACGTTCTCTTATTGTGTTTCCAGTTTCACCGATGTAATAATTTAAGCATCCACCGCAAGTCATAACGTAAATTACGTTTTGTGTTGAGCATGTCATGTTGTATTTAATTTTGAATAATGTTCCATTGAAATTGTAGTCTGAAGCTTCCTTTATAAAGTCACAAGTCCCACATCTAGGATCTTGGCACTTTTTAACGGAGTATTTTTGTTGTGTTTCATTGAATTTTGATTTACAAAGAATTCGTTGAAGATTGTTTGGTTGTCTTTGGCTATTAATGAAGGTTTTGTCGATAAAAATATGTCTTGTTTGAGGATCACTTTTTAAGAGTACTCTTGCTTTGGAAATGAATAACTGAATATTTCTATTGCGAGGATTGTAAGTTGATACAAAAGGAATTATTTGTTTATTTTTCTTTTCATGGTTTGACTGAAGAAGTTCTGATCTATCAATATTTATTGCTTTTTCTATGGCATCGATAATTAACTTTTCAAGATAATCTTGTTGTTGTAAGAAATGTTTCAATTCGTGTAGTCGTTTGTCACGTGGTGAGTTTTCACTAACTATTGTGCATATTCTTCTTGCTAGATTATATGGTACTGCTCTCTTTACATGTCTTGGGTGAGATGATTGAAAGTGTAGATACTGGTGTGTGTCTGTTGGTTTATAGCATAGATCAGTCTTTATTTCTGTATTCTCTTTGATAATCAATATATCAAGGAATGGTATTTCTTTGTCACTTTTTTCCATCGTAAAAGTAATGTTTTCATCCAGATCATTCAGGGGTTGTGAGAATATATTCAGTTTGTTAATTTCTGATGTCCAAATAATAAAACAATCATACAGGTATCTCTTCCATCATCCAATGATTTCGCGTTTTATTTCAGCACCCCAAAGTTGATGTATACGTTCTTCAAGTTTCCTTTCTAAATAGCCTAAACTGAGACTTGCATAAGTTGGTGCGACAGTTGTTCCCATTGCTGTACCTTTGATTTGCGAATAAAAGATGTCACCGAAAGAGAAATGGTTGTTTGTTAAAATCAGTTCTGTACTGGCAAGTATGAATTCAGTTGGAAATCGTTTATCAATCAAATCAGGAAACTGTTCAATCCAATAACGTATCGCTGTCAGTCCGAGGTTATGGGGTATATTTGTGTATAGACTAACTATATCATAAGTCACTAGAATAGCTTCTTCTTGTACGTTTTTTGGCAATTGGTTCAGAAAGTCAACGCTGTCTCGAATAAAGCTAGGAATTTTTTGACACAAAGGCTTTAGTAAAATATCAATAAAATTGCTCAGTTTGCTCAGTATATATATATATATATATATATATATATATATATATATATATATATATATATATATATATATATATATATATGTATATATATATGTATATACAGTAGAACCCACTTATAACGTACTTCAAGGGACCTAAAGAATTGGTACGTTATATCCGAGGTATGCAAGAACAAGTTATATAAGAAGTATTGAAGCCTACTTCTGCACCAAATTAAGTTGTCAATTGCAATAGTAAGGTCCTATCCATCATGACCAGCTAATTCTCACTATGCATCACCATAAATACATGTACATGTAATGTACATTTATTTGTATGCCCTGGCCCTACATGTATGATCATGCCTACTCGAGAAAACAGCATAGTGTCTTAACAATTCTCTTTCTCTTTTGTGTAAGGAAAAAATATGCAATATTTTGAACATGAATCTAAAAATCTGAATGACTAAAAAAACAATTTAAGCTGCAATAAGTCATTTTGATAAAAATTCGTCCAGAGTTTTCTGCGTAAGCGAGCGACTTCGACAGCGGTCAACGCAAGAAGATAGGTGGACAATGTCTTAATTCCAGTTCACTTCTATCGATTGCTCATTGGACGGATTCGACAATCAAAAGTTGTCCTCCTCCGAGCCGATGACAGGAGCTGTTGCTGCCATCATCAAGCGCAGCAAGTTATTGTGGAATCGTGTCAGCTTCGTTTCGATGATTCAGAATACTTAAGTACTTTCATCCCTAAGTACGTTGTAAAAAATCAAAATTTGCTCTGTGGACCCTTGAAAAGAGTTCGCTATATCCGAGTAGTACGTTATATCCGAGCACGCTATAACCGAGGCATTTTATATAGACATAATAGGAATTTTTGTCCGTGCCTGCAAGAGGAGCACGTTATATCCGAGAGTTCGTTATAACCGAGTCCGTTATAAGTGGGTTCTATTGTATATTTTTTTTCTGGCTAATATACTCAGTGACAAAAAGAATGAAGCAAGTCCTGATATGAATACTTATGACTTAAACTTGGTTGTACTGTACGTTTGTTTGTTGTTTGTAAAAGGAGAACTCGAATGCTTTACTCAAAAACATTTAATTTGATACTCATGATTTTATCAACTTAAGTTAGAAACGGGTGTGACCACCGCGAGCATCCAAACAGGCATCGATGCGTGAGGGCATGGATGAGCACAGTCGCTGGATGAATGCCAGGTCTAAGAGGCTCCACTGCTCGATCAGTCTGTCGGGCAACATCTTTAAAGACACTGGTGGGTGGTTGTACCTCTCCCTCACTCTGCGACCAAGTTCATCCCAGCAGTGCTCGATGGGGGAGAGGTCGGGAGAACGTGAGGGCCATCCCAAGGTTGGGATTCCACTGCTTGCTATCCTGTTAGAGACCACTGAAGCGCGATGGGGCCTTGCGTTGTCATCCTGAAAAATCAATTGATTCGATGTCACTGCTGGAACCACGACCGGTGTCACGATCTCGTCGGCATATCGCTGTCCTGTTAATGTTCCTTTCACTACGATTGCTGGTGTTTTTCCATTGTGCCAGATACCGGCCCAAACCATGACACTACCGCCGCCATGTCAAACATGGAGCAAATCGTTCACTTGGCAAGCGATGAACACGGATCCGACCATCGTTGAAATCGAGAGTAAACCTCGATTCATCAGTCCAGAGCACACGTTCCCACAGACTGTCACTCCACGACTGATGACCTTGACACCACGTCACTCGTCTCCTTCGATGTTCCAGGCTCAGCGGAATTCTCACAGCGGGTCGTCGAGACTGTATACCAGCTTCTCGCAATCTTCGATATGCAGTTCGAACGCTACAGGCAACGTTCCCAGCAACCTTCCAGTACACAATTAGCTTCGGGACGGACACAAATCTGTTTCTTTTAGCAGCTAAAACTAAGCGTGCATCTGTCCGCTTGGATGATACCCTTGGTCTTCCTGATCCTTTCTTCTTTTCCACATTTCCTTCTGCTTTCCAACGACACCACCACCTCCATACAATTACCCTTGAAATTTTCAATTCTTTCGCAACAGTTGTAGAACTTTGCCCACAACGCATCATCCCAATTGCCATTCCTCTGGTAAAGTTATCGTGCGCCATTTCATAAGTCAAATCTGGTCAGCAGTAGGTGGTGATTCTGTTCAACTTCTAGCTGTTACTGTGATCAATATCAAATTTTGAAATTTGATGGTCCTATATCATTTCTCTTATCATATGGAGTTCGATGGTGATACATAGAAAGCGAGATATCATCTCAAACCATAGAAAAAAATGAAACAAACTTCCATTCAAGTCAATGATAGTTGGTTTCATTATTTATGTCAGTGAGTATATGTGCAATTTATTCTACAAGGCATTTCGACCGGTCCAGTCAGTCACTGTCGGGTGGATGATCGGCTGCACATGAGACTGGTCATTCACAACTGGAGAAACACAATTGGTATAAAGCATAGATTTCGTCAAACAATAATGAATAGAGACCGTTAACATGAAATTATAGAAATATGTTAGTTATATGAAATTAACATATATACATATATATATGGCTAGAGAGTTAGGAGCATCAACTGTAGCAGGAGAACGAGCATTCCAAGATGTCGATGCTATTCAAAGTTGAAATGTCCTCAGTTTTCGCTTGGTCAAACCAATTTGAAAAGCAGCAAATTACTTTTCAAAGATCAACGGCTTTATTGAGACGTCAATTATTTGGCATGTGCCATAAGGGATCGAATAGCAACAATATCATCTTCCTAACAGTCAATAAGAGTTGTAACCATACATGTAGATAGGATTCATTCGATTTACAGATTCTGAGTCCGTTGCTAATGCATTGGAAAATATTCAACTTGTGAAAGAAATGCAAACATGTCTAATTTAACTAAATGTCTAGTTAATTGCTGATAATAATAATACGGAATGCAACGCTTTATTTGTACTTCAAATCATTCGAGATCATTCAGAAGAATCTTGATAGGGACAGACAAGAGACAGATAGAATAGGCAAAGGAAAACAGGTCATGAAAATCGAATAAATGAATTCTTATAACGCCATACAACGTCAGTCTCCGTTGGTGCCTCCCCATGCTTGTACTGTTGTGCTTGTATGTCTTCTATTTTCGGATTCATGTGAAAGATTTAGTGGATGGTGTTATTCTCCTTCCTGAACTCAATAAAATGATTGTGATTCAATAAAATTGTATACGTTTCCATTACACGAAAACTGTCAACACTTGCATTACAGCCGATAGGAGGAGTGTTTTTTTAAAGCAGACATGGACCCACTAATGATTCACCGAATAATAGATAACAAGATAATAGATAATAGATAATAAGATTCACCGAATGTGTTGAACGTTTCGACCTCTACAAGTACATCCTGCAGTTGGTTTCAATCCGGCTCATCACCTTTCAACATTGGCATTCTAATCTATCTAGGGCTACTTTTCTCAATAATTTGCTTGAATTCATTATAACACATTTCGCAACAAATGGCTCAGAATCAATGAAGAAATAATCAAAGGTGTCAATGGTCACGCACACGCAGTTCATTTTCAAACTTCCGGTAGAAAGACCAATCGACCTGTCTCCAAACTCGTCCATCTTCTAAAGATGAAATATAATTCACACATTGTCAATCAGGAGTCAAATGGAGATGAAAAAACGTTGAAGCGACGGGAGAAGCATCACACGTCAGA
Organism: Prostheceraeus crozeri; assembly: GCA_907163375.1. NCBI lineage: Eukaryota > Metazoa > Platyhelminthes > Polycladida > Euryleptidae > Prostheceraeus > Prostheceraeus crozeri. The sequence continues at coordinate 183,218 of CAJQUW010014461.1, forward strand.
AGCTACAAATCTACTGAGGATTCCGTACTTCTACCACTTCCAGGTCGACCTCGAAGAGTTGCTTGGAAGAACAAGATAAGAAGCTGCGAAAATTGATAGAAGTGACGATAAGACAGAAGTGTTTAACTTAAAAAACTGCTTGAGTTACCCTCCATAACAATTATCATCTACCTGTCGGTTGTGTTGACAAAGTCAATCCTTACTTGAGAACATTAGGCCTTTGACTTATTTCAACATACACCTTAAGTGTAATAGGCTGTATAGACGGAAGCCCTCAGAAGATAAAAGAAAAAAATATCTTCTTTGTAAGTTTGCTTAAATTCTCGGCGCCATGCACCTTGGCAACGTTCAAAAGCAGCTCTGACTGAGCCCAGAGTTGAATCATTCTGTTATTCTGGACGCAGACAGAACACTTCTCTACCCACGTGCGTCGTGTATACGCAATGGCCACCGCAACAGTAAAGGAATAAATGATATTGCAAGTTTCTAGGTGGTTGAACTTATGTTGAAAGTCATGCCGTATCATAATATTATGTAAAATCACAATCTTTTTACCATGAAATCATTCCCAAGTTTGTAAGAGCCGATCCCGTAATTGTAGGTCAATTCAACAACAAAATGATTGTCTTCTGGACCATATCCAACCATAGATTTACTCCACCGACCATCGTAAGGACTATAAATGAAAAAATAACAGATGAAACACTTTCACATCAATACAATAAAAATAGTCCTTGTAGGCAAAAGTGCCAACCGATAGCGAAAAATGCGAAGCTATGAAAAATGCAATTTTCTAAGTAAAGCCCTATACATTCTTCGAAATATATATAAAATAAAGGTCTGTATAATGCGATCATCTTGCTGATCAAATGCAAGATAATCAGATTTAAGTCTTGTTTCCACTTCATGTTTACACTTATTTCATCATAGTAACAATGTCATTGTTTCTTTCATCAACGTGTCCTTGATCAAATATTCATTTACCAACATTTATCAGTATGAAGGTTCCATGCATTTTGATTTTTGAATGCATATTTGATTGAAATGATGTCAATTATTCGTGCTGCTCTTGCAAATTATAAATGTTAACGAGAATATGTTGTTTGAAACTGCTTAACACGACAGCCAATGTCACCGTCAACAGCACTGAAATTCTACAAAAGAGAATTCAACATTTAAAAATTTAAAAATTTTAAGCATTTTAAATTCAACGATTATAACTAAAAGTGACATAAAAATGACATTCACAAGCAAACGATGTGTTCCTACACGTACCCACACCGATCGTTTTCTGAAAAGTAGTAATAGACCTGCTTTCGGTGAGTCCAAAGTCATTACCTTCTGTAGCAGTAGAACAGACAGTGACAAAAACATCAATATCAGATTGCGCGATGTCAGATAAGCTATCAAGTGCATGATTATACGTTTTAGATTTGCAGTAAGATGAACCATCAGATAAGTTTTCATACCCGTTGCAGCTTGCTTTACATCCCTCTTCGAATTCTTCATGCCGCAGGAACTGAAACACAGAATAAGAGGATTTTTTAACATTTTAGAGTTGAGATACATTTTCGACTTCTTACTTTCATCCCCAGTATATCCCGATAAAAATAAGCCGTTTTGGTTCTATCACCGACTTTGAAAACAAAATGCAAGGCTCGTCTTCCAGTCATGCTTGCGATGTCTAAAAAATCAGAGTCAACAGGTAAACCAGTAGGTCAGGAAATACGTAAGTTTAATTGGCCAATAATTATACTCGTACTAAAGACAATAATACTCGCGGATGCACAGTTAAAAGCCAAAATTACATCGCAGTGTTTGCCAGCTCACAATTAACTGCATTGATAAGCTATATGCGTTGGTGCGAGTTTGAATAATACTGAGTGAAAACCTGAGTACATTGGCCACGCCTGACCACTTGAGGTTAACATCAAGATCAGTGAAGGTCATTCAATGATGCTTACCTCAAGAGAGTAAGCGTGGCCAAGGTACTCGTCTGGTTTTCACTTAGTGTAGTATTATTCAAATTCACAAGCTAGTTAATTTTTGCGGAATATGATAGATATGAAAACACTTTCATACGCTTCTTCAGAAAATGAAATTAACTTACGGTATGGTTACATGACTGCATGATGAAAATTCCAGTTTATAAAGACTTAATTAATCATATCTTTGCATTTGCAATTTGTGACCCTATCATGACCCCTATCTACAGCAGGAATTTACATCAGGACAAAAGTTACAACAAGTTTCAGGAACTACAGAAGTTAAGGAATGACTGGAATCCGCTTTACTGCATTGACACTTTAGAGTTGCTCTGTGGCACTTCTTCGATCATGAGTCACGGTTTATAGTCGAATACTCGAGTGCGGCTTGTAATAGAGGCTTGTATAGAGGTTTATTTGATTTCGCTACCTTGTGCTACTTGTACAGTTGGGCAGCAGAGAGCATTTCACAGACAGACCACTATACTCATTTTAAGTCCAAAAAGATTACACACAATTTTTCAGTTAGTAAGTAATGGTAAGAATTGGATTCTGATAATTTGAAAATTAACCGTTCGTTCATTTTCGATAACGGAAATCTTGCATTTAGTAATTATTTTAAGGCTTCATCAATCTATTCAATGACTGATTATGCCATCCCACCTGCAAAAATGCAAAAGGGAGCGTGCAACAATTTGCCTTTTAACCTCTTGAGCCCCGAAGCCAATTCTGCTACAATGCATCAACTACCCATGACGTGCAGTACTCGCTCGTAACGGCAACTCCCCTGATGCAGAGAGACCAATGGGAGCATAATACAGCGATGACGTGCACTGCACGTCATGGGTAGTTGGGCCGGTGTTATCAGCTGCTAGTCGAACACCCTCGCAAGTGCCCACATGACGCGCACCGCACACTCATCGGGGCTCAAGAGGTTAACCGCATAGTTTCTATTTCTTTCACTTTGGCTTCGGTGAGTCTACATGCAAGGGTCAAGTACATGATTCACCTGATAGGTGTCTTGTGCTGGTGGCGATCTCAGAGCAGCCCTCATGGCCGAAAATGGTATATTTATATTAAGAATTCTTGATGGCACTGTCAGAATTCTGTAGTAATGTGGAGGTATCACATGCTTGAAGGGATACATGGAAGTTCAGAATACAAAAATCATATGCATTTCATACGGATGTATATGCACTTGTTCAACGTGTAGGAATAACCGCATTTTCGCAATCAATGTTGGCGATATTGAGCCACAGCAAAAGTAACAACTTAGATACTCACTAACGTCAGATCGGGATAGCACGCAATTTAAGCGTTTGGGACGTAATTTACTTGCATATTACTTGTAAAATTAGGTACATTTGTCACGAATAATTTATTCTCTTAGTCACGGTTGAGTCTCAGAGATTCTACCGCGGAATTGACAATAACACAGCTACATTTGTCGCTAGACGGCCAATCATTAATGAGCATGGATCAACTCACAGACAAGTGGTAATGCCACACTACAGTGGTTTGGCGGAAATTGACAGTGAGATTTTCATGAAATTAATAAAGACAATAAACAAAATTAAAGTGAAGATATCAAAAACAAACTCCTTCCGCGAACAAAGATGGACGGCAAAAATGAATGGCAGTCGCCTCAGCAAGCTTGCAAGCTCAAACTTGCCAGAGCATTTTCAGATGGCCGATAATCGGCGATTATTGACCTATTAATAAGATGACGGGTAATGGTAAATGATACTCTTCTGCTTGTCTTGCCATTCTCGCGCAGTCATCTTGGGACATCCTCTACAATTCGGAGGCAAAAAAGTCGTGTAATTCTGCCATTATTGTCCGCACACCATAGTCTAATTTGTTTACTAAATTGGAAAGATTGACAGTGGGCACATGATCTTTGAGACTTGGAGAGGCGTTAGGCCTATGTTTCGAAGAACGGAATAACTTTGACATGCATGCTAGCTTTCTCAACAGCCTTCACCACTTCATGCACATTCTCCCGATCGACTAACAACAAGCAAATAGGAGAATACGTACAGATTTCTTCCCTGTGGAGGAATTGGAGTTCCTTTGGTGTTCTTACCTGCATTCTTCTCCTTGTCATGTCAGACGTTTCAAAATCTCGATTAAATTTAACCTTGGCGGCAATGCCAGCATTACAAAAAATTGCATTGAAAATATCTCAAGTAAATTCGATGATAAATATTCATATATGCTTGGTATATTTAGTTTACTTTGTGTTGGAGAATAGGAAACATCATCAAAAAAATTATTCACAATAATAAGACAAACGGAACTATTTGTATATTTTGATTCAACACAATCCGATTGCACAAATGAACGGTAAGCAACTATTGACTTGAAACAAAATGACATGGCACTATTGTTCAAAATGATGTGTGGAAATAATGATTTAATAGTAAGAAAAGGATGTTGGATTTAGTTGTTTGTCGAGGATGTTGTTTCCATGGGTTCGCAAATTTACCATTGAATTTCTGTTCGTTTTCTTTATTTACTAGTGAATCTAATATCTACAGACAATATTCATTCCTCTTATGATCACGACACATGCTAGATCGATTAGCATTCGTAGTCATTCGCAAGCATGGATGCGAATCTAATGCAGGTCGACCGCTCGTGCACATTTGCGGCAGGCATCACGCCAATTTTGGGGTGATGTGATATTTTGGGGTTCGGTGTATTTTAGCAATTTTCATTTTGGCCCTCGGTGTGTTTTAGTAATAGCCGGCATCACTCTAGGGCGTTAAAGGCCTTTTGTACAGTTGTACATCTAATTCATCATGCAACACCTTAATTTGATATTTTCGGTATACTTGGTAAACTATTCTTTTACGGTTTTATATTTTAACATATCATGGCTTTTGTTGCCAAAAAATCATCATCGCGCAGCGCACGAGGAACAGCATGCGTACGAATGCACGAGAACATCCAACTTCCGAGTTGACACACTGAATGCATGTTACGACTATCAACCTTGCAATCGCACAACCACTTGCATGTCTATTCGTTTTCTTGAGTTAATTCAATCAGACCGTATATTATGAGGTTATAACTGAAAGCCCTCCATTAGTAGCAACATGAGATGTCCAAAGTCGATATGTCCTAAATGATTGAATTGAATCGAGGCTGAGATTTCAGTTCTCACTGGTATTTTTATGATTTAGTATTAGCCAAAATTGCGATAATATGTCATTTAATCTCAAGCAAGCATCACTGGTCCTCTGTAACACTATTCACTGGCTAAAGGATGATCTCCTCGTGCCAACAATTACTAAAATTTCGAGTACAAGAAAGTAGTATTAATATTTGTTCAATTAAATTCAAACAAGATTGCAAGAATCGTTCCTGAATTTCAAGATGAAAAGAGCACTTTGCATATTTGTTTGATGATTCATGCCCAGCAGTCAGATGATGGTAATAGCACTATATTTGTCCAATATTTTCAGACTAACTTCTCACAATCTGCGATGCAAGATAATTGTTTCAGTGAAATTTCATTGGCAATTAATTAAAATGATGATGAAGATCATCCAAGAAAGGCTTTTTAATGTCGGCTATCTGTATTACTGCATTATACCTGTGTTATGTCAGCTATCTAGAATCTGTACACATCTATGGGTGACCAAGTTTGAATTCAGCTGTTCCTCCTCAAGAATGGTGAAGTTATTCCACATCCCCACATACATGTGCTATGATAGTTAGACAGCAATATGCGACGGTAACCAAGCAACAAATATTGGCCAGATTTGCATACAAATCATGTATCCTCCTTTTGTGTTAGAATATGATCTATTTACTAATCACTTTTGATTAGGGACGTTTCTTGGCGAAGTTGAAGGACGATCGAAGAGAGAGAGAGAGACGGGACAAGTCGTAATTGACGGTCCTCGAGGGACGCCTGTGGCACGGTAAACGGGCTAAGGCATTGAAACTGACCTTGAGTCTTTTGTTTTTATGCCTGTCTTGCAAGAAATGTGCTTTTCTTGTGAAATATAACTGAATATTTCTATACATTATCCGAGTGCGTGCAAAATTTGACCTCGTGCCGTAGAATTTTATAACTGATCAAGCGTGAGTTTGCGAAAGAAGTTGCCTATCATTCATTCAGAATACAATGAAGTTAAAATTCATTTCATACGTGCTATTACGTGAAGAACGAATGTTGTACTGTATTATTGTGTAGAGGGTTATGATATCCCCAGCTCCTTAACGATGCGTATGTCAATATCCTGTAAGCCATCAGTCTATTCCTCGAATTAGCTGTAATTACATTCTAGTGGGAATAAACATGGCAGATGTTTCAATCAGACCATTGTAAGTGCTAATTACTTGATGGCACAGTGTACTTGACAATCCCTGCAGTCAATTTGCAACATAGTTTATTGAAAACATTTGAGTGAAGCATTTTGTTGTAGATTTAAATGGCGCTGTTGCAGATCAAAGAAGTTCTATAAGTCCTGAAGAAGAGAAAATCAATGTCGATGTTTTGACAAGGGGTGAAGAGATAAAGTATTTAAAGCGTAATGGAAAGACGCGGCGGCGTGTCTGAACATCAGGTTCTTGAGCTTGATACGGGAGACTTGCGTGCTAGACATATATCTCAGAACAATGGGATGAACTCTTTCGATGAATTTAGCCATCTAGAGTCGTGAAATATATTGACGCAACCTGCATTTTGACATAGGTGTCCTATTCATTCATAGAACTTCACGAAGACGTGTTAATTTATTACTGACCAATCACTCGCATCAACTGTAGCACAATGGAAACGACTTTAAATTGAATGCTCAGTTTCATTTCAAACTTCGAATATGAAATCGAAGTGCCAATATGAGAACACATTTCCCGTTAGTATACGCTGACGTCAGTTCAGTTCAGCGGCAATTGTAGAAAACTCATTTCATCAGTTCTCACGTTCACTCAGTTCATCCGTTCACCATCGAGCGACTGGAAATTATGTTTGTTCATTCAAAATCTTGAAAACCAGGCAAAATACTAGGGAATTCTCCAATACGACGCGTTTGACACTCCTTTGAAATCGTGGGATATGCTGTAAAATTTAAGATTCATAATATAGGCCTAAGGTTCAATTCTTATCTTATCAGGCTTCGCTGGTTAAGTTAGCCTCATCAGCTCTCTGCAACTTATAATATTGGCGTCACACGTTTTGTGGAAACGTTTTGTAGAAACGTGTGACATTCAAATTTTGAATCAGACAGTCGTTTTGATATTCAGATTCTTCGCTCAGTACATACCACTAGATAATATCATGTGCTTCTAACTAATTTTTCTTATTGAATTTCGGACTTCCGTCTTCGGATAGTGTTGGAATATCTGGATTCAAATTAACATGACATGCACTAGCTCTATGCTGTGCATTTTATGCGTTTCTGCCGACTTTTTACTCGCAGTTTATGTTGAGATTTGATCTCGTGAAGTTCTCTTAAATTTTCTCTACAATTCAGGTTCTTCGTTGGCGATGCACTGAGCCAACCACATAGAAATTTGTCACTGTCGGTTTGTCTTGGAAAGCTCGATTGTAATTGTCGACGCTTGTGTGACAGTCCAGCATTTGTTGCTCGTTCATGTGCGATTGATAGATGCTGTTCACTTCCTCGTGTTCGGATTGTTGCAACCTGAAGTACATGTAGATTCAGTCGCATCACTTAACAAGAATAATTTCAGTTAGCAAGTTTTCATTACTTCATGAATCTTTTTATCAGCAATTTTCATGCGCTCAAATTTAGCTACATATCTGCTTCTTATGCCCACTTTTTTCGGATGGTAGTGCCTAAATTTTGATATCAGTGGTAGGGTGTACCGATTAGTGATTTTGTTAATCGGCCGATTATTTCTTTTACATTCATCCAAAATTGACGTTTTCTATGTACTAAAAATACAAATTTAGTTAAAAAAAACTAATAATAGTAAAGTGCACCAAATGAAAGGTAAAACGTCATGAATGCTCCATGCAAAAATCTTTGCGTTGCTAGTGTTGAATAATAGAGTTGAATAATTTTGAATTTTTGTCAATTGCATTTGATTAGATTCCAGTGGGCTACTTGTCACTCAATATTGGTGACCGAAATATGCTGTAAAAGAAGTTTATTTCATGTGATTAGGCTACACAAGCTTTTCATTCCAAGCAAAATCACATCAATAATTAGCATCATTAATATAATTTAGACGCGGAGGAACCGATCCATTTTCTAACCACTGATTGCATGAAAGGACAGAACCACAGAATTATATTCATCTGCGCGCGCTTCGGTTTCCTAGAAGGGAAGAGTTATATGCAACCTTAATATCGAAATGGCACATCACAGAATTAGACAACTTGCTCCTTCTCGAATGGATAATTCGTGTATCGCTTGCTATTGGAAATGGCAAACATTAAGCTGTCTGCAGAGGGCACCAGAGCCAGTGAGATGCGTGCGTGCAGTGTTTTGCACACACCAAAACACACATCACTTTCTTGGCTTGCATTCGATTCAGTATATGCACTATACAAAGAGAAATGCCGAAGAGAGGATGTGATAATATCAAGTGAACTAATTTTCGTACGCCTGCTACTTTTTTTAATAATGATCCGAAAGGCCAACATTATGGAGAAAACTTGTGCGCAATGATCTGAATTCTTCGAATCTGAAGGAATTTTGACAATCGAGGCACTTTGCTGTAACTCGCATTAATCCGCAAGCGACGCACGACTTTTTTCCTATCTCTGTAAGGTATTGTGAATTCCTTTTTGCCCACTTAATTGGTTCCTCGATGTGCCGGCGATTTCGTATTAATCACACTTCTAGCAAACCGAAGCAGATAAACAAAATATTTAATTCTGTGGACAGAACTCACCCTTGTTATTGTGTCGAAAGGGTCTGAAGTGGCTCGCAATTACTTACTATACTATAGGACTCAACTTAGATCGATGATAATTTCATCCGTTATTTACTGAAATTAATACAATATATATGCCGATATTTCGCGCTGGGATTCGATCCGAGGTATTCCAGTTGCACTAGTGAGCACTCCATCACAAGGCTACAGTAGCAGCTGGTCAGCTGCAAAGCGAATGGTTGCATGTCGCACTCAACCAGAGACAAGATCGTGGCATGGCCAAGGACTGCTTCGAATTTGAAAAGCATGAAAAGCTGAGAATGGAAACCAAAGCCTGGCCTGAATTTTTAGAAATACAATCGGTCGCTCCTTCTTAAGGTTATTTTCCTTGCCGTTCTCTAGAACTTGATATTTCTATATACAATGCATGCATTGCCTTCATGCACAATCGAGTATAATTTGTGCGGTTTACAATCATGTCTATCATGGCGAATGCTGAAATTATTATTTCCCAGAGTTTTGACAAAATTTTCCAAGCATTTTATTGTCGAGATAATTTATTACTAGCATGGACATTTCCTAGGCGGGCGCGAGTCGTAATTACGGTCTGAAAAGCAGGCACGCGTTTGTATGCTTCGATTTATGGATACGTACCATCTACGAATATGAAAATATGGATGTTCACTTGCAGATATACATCAACAATTACATTCAGTTGGTGGCTATGTATATTAGCTTTTGAATGCTCACATGACTTTTTTTCGAACAAGAAGACATTTGAGTGAATCTTAATAATGCAAAATACTATAGTAATTGCTTGTTCAATCATAATTTGCGCATATATCTAAATGGCCACTAATTTCAAATCAGACAGGCCTGGGCCCAAATATTAAATCAGCAACGATTGCTTTGATGCTCTCCAAAACGTGTCTTTCAAGAAGTGTGCAAGAAAAATCTACTGAAAAGTTTCGGGAACACAAGGGATTGACGAAAGGATATTTTGTACGATCACTTGTCGCAAAAGCGGCTAAATTTCGGCGAAGACACCAACGGAAATTAAAACTGCAGAACTGATGAGGATTTCTTTTCGTGTTGACTTCGCGTTTACTTATGCCATGGCGGCTCAACCTTCATCAAATAGCTGTCATAATCTTGTTTAAAAGCCAAGAGTTGTTCTTAATGTAATTGTTTTTTATTATGTTTGAAGTACAAGAGATGAGAGCAAGGTTTGATTTGAATAATTGCCGGAGCTGCAAGTACTGATGAAGTTTCTTCAGGCTGAACTGCTTTTTGGTCTTTTAGCCGCCATCAGTGCAGTAAATCAGCAACTCACTACACAGTATCGGTAGGTGGATGTGCATGGAAATCCGGCACCTCACCTACGTGCATGAAGTGCAAATACGAATTGGCTATTTGCATTTCTGTTTGCAAATTTTGGAAACGAGCTCTGGAGAATGAGATTTGAACTGCATGTATTTCAGTATTTCATTAGTTGTAGATGTCTGTATTTCGGATAATGATTTGCTTGCATGTGAGTTACTGATTCTTTACAGGTAGGCTATACTGCACTGATGACGGCTAAAAATCCAGAAACGTTAGTATTTCCCGTAATGGATTGTGTCAAATGTTGCTCTCATCTCATTTCAGATGAAATAGTAGGCCTATATTAAGTTGCATGGCTTCTGTAATGTGCAATACCTGGGAACAATATAGAACTCCGTTGTCTCATATTGAGCAAATGCGATAGCTTTTAGCCGTCAATTTATTCTGTGTGAGTGTTGAAAAGACCTTGGTTAATCATTTTCATTTAGTTGATGTTGGGAAACCAAGTAGATTAGATGGTAATAATTCTTTTTTTTATTATATTCTTTATTAATTTATTAATTATAATTACCTTCTGATGATGGCCTAAGAGGAGGCCGAAATTTGTGGCTTAATTTGTGGAGTGCCATGTAGAAGCAATCATCATGAGTATGAACTTGGTTACGGACACTGAACTTTATTTTGCTGTGAGATGTGCATTTGTTGTACAGCATGCTGTGTAGGAATAAAGTAGTCCGTCATTCCTCACACAGTAAAAATCAGTTCAATGAATCAATGTGTATGCAAGATGTCGATGGATGATATGAAGGTCATGGAGAAATTGCCCTCACATTCGGGACTGCACATTAAAAGACTATGGAGATTGCTTGCGATGTGGTACGGGGCGCTATTCTATAAGGGGGCAGTTAGGAAGATTGTCGTGAGAGAGAACCAGAGACAGGTGGTGACACATTTGCGACATTAACAACATAGCAAGAAATACAATGGAAAACAAAAATTTAAATGTGTCGAAAAAGTGACTCTCCTAGAGCAGAGGTTCTTTACCATTGAAATTCTGTATTTAGTCTTGTAAGCAACAAAAACATTTGATTTTAATGGCATTTTACAGTTTTCTGAAACAGTATTTTGTTCTGTTTCATGTATAGTAATTTATATAAGCATTTGCTGCAAATTTCAATAGTGTAATTTTAGTATAAGTTTTAATGTACTTTGTAGTATTGTAATTGTCGAATTTTGAACCTCAGCAAAGACTTACAAAATCAACTAACATTTGGTGATCTTTTGATCTTGTAACATCATCCATGTTTACACTACAGTATCATTTTAAAGTGTAGTAGGCCTGTCATAAAGTTTTTAAATATAGAACCATTGACGCAGCTTGCTCATGCAGCCAGTCGGCTGCGGTTTACGATGGAATATAATAGCAAGTGCTCACGACAACAAGATCCATTTTCTCAATCTTTGGCATGAAATTGTCGCACAGCAATATGAATGCATGAACGAAGCCACAGGAATAGCAATCAATTATTATGACGGACAACATTTGCGTATCTTGCCGGACAGCAACAAGTTGTGCGACAAGTTTGCTTTTACCGTAATGCGACATGCTGTCTGACATCTGCGTCATGCTGCCACTGAATGATTACTATCTTTACAATTGGTCGTCTACCTGAATGAAAGAACCACAGTTTTGGCTATCTTATTGTACGTTGCGATATTTATGTTTTTGCAACTAATGAACAAAATTCAGGACTCATTGATGATTGTTATCATGTTCATTTAGATGAAATATTCAGCTGCTAGACAATATGTCAATCTTCAATCTGTAGGCATGGCTAAAAAGAAAGTAAGACGAGTTGTATTGCCAATTAATGCGGCAGAGATATCCTCGAATAATTTAAATGTCAGGTAAGAAAGTAGTTATGCATTGGACAGAGAAGCATACATCTTCACATTTTGTAATACGTACTGTTTTGCAATTTCATTGTCCAACATTGATTTTTTAATCGTGCTTAGACGCGTTAATATAATAAAAATATCAAAAAGTGAATAAGATGTATTGGAAAATTTGGAAAAAGGATGAAGTCACGACGATTCTGGTGATGCTACAACCATTATCAAGTAAACACAATAAAGATTTTATTGTGTTCTTTTGATAATGGTTGCAGCATCACTCGAAACGTCGTGACTTTATCTTTTTTACAAATTTTCCAATACATCGTATTCAATGTGGCATTTTTGCTATATTGATTATTCGAAGCACAATTTTGAACGCATCCGTCATAGACGAGTTAAGTTAAAAGATATTTTAATTTTGCTGTGTCACTTCGTTAGGAATGCTGTGGCAACGGTTCCGTCAAAAGTTATCGTCAGCACTATTTCATGTGTGCAATAATAAAATTCTGATAACCAAGTAGTTCCGTCATAGAAATAATGAATTTGTATGCTTCAAAGTTGGACTAATTTTGGTGTAAGTAATACATTTGGTGGAATTCTTATTTAACTAAAAAGATTATTTTCACTTTCTATTTATTAATTAATTTTCTTATTAATGGTTTGTTTTCACGTAATAATATAGACTATCGGAGTACAGTTTAATGCAGGACTGCGTTACCGGACCCTTCCCTAAATGCAAATGCTCCAATCACGGGCTGCCTCAATTCTATGACGAATCTCTGACATAGCATATTGACAGTCATGTCAATTGTGTGTTGTAGGGTTGCCAAAAAAATGTTTTTTTTATCCATCATATTTTAAATATGTTTTAAATATATTTAAAATATGTTTTTTTGTTTTTTTATTGATGGGAATTGCAGCAGTTTTTGTAAGCTATAGCTTCATGAATTTGTTTTTTAAAGACCGAATGAATGAAAGGAAAGCATAATATAATACTTAAAAATCCTAAAATAATGTCAAAAGTAATGTCATTCAATTTGCTATGATCGCTGCATTGTATTATACTGGATGTCGGAATGCTTGTCATTTCGTTTTTCATTTATTCTGATGCACTGGTTCATCTTTTAAGTTATTAAGAAGCCAGAAAAATTGAGTTTCAATAAATGAAAATACGAAACGAAATGATGAGAACGACGAAACGATGAGAGATGATGATCAAAAAGACAAAGTGATAATGGAAAACTATATTGCCAGTATGCAAAAGAAACAAAACAAAAGTTAGCAAAACAATCGTATCGCATGGATGAAATTACAATAAAGCAGTCCTTCATGATGATGAATATTCACTCAACCAACACACTAGTATCACTCAACATCACTCAACATGCTCAACGTCACTCAACATACTCAACGTCACTTTCATCATCTGCATCAAATGGGAAGCAATCGTCAACAAATACTTTTTGAAGTCCCATGTTGCATGTTATCTTCATTAGCTTCGTAACTTTTTCCAATTGTAGTCTATTCCGCGTCTTTGAATGAATGAAATTCATCTTGCTATTGATCCTCTCCACGTTTGCAGAATGAGGCACAATAGAAAGAATTCTGTTTGCTACATGAAACAGTGGGGTGTCAGCGAAAAATGCAGACCACCTGAAAGATAAGATGGTCATGTTTATATTCCGACTTTTCATGCTCGTTTAAAGTACACTGTTAACATATCGCACTAAGAAGGAAGCATTTAAGACTGCAGGAATATTAAAAAATATTAAATAATCCCCATGTAATATGTACACAAAGGGAACGTTAACTTCCGTTAACTAAGAAATATCGATACAAATTCCAATTCCTTTGGACACGATGTGTCCAGCTGTACTGAGAAGCCACATACATGTACACAACACTGGTATTCAAATTTGATCTATCCTGATAACAAATGTCGTTCAAGTGGTACCTCTAAACAGAATTTGCGTAGTCATACTTTAACAGTGAAACACACTCTTATCAAAATTTCTACGTACAAGCTATGCTGTGTGCTCAATGATTGACTCCAGATAATTTATACGTATTAGTAAAAGTAAGGCGCACAGATGGAACACAAGTAACAGAAGAAAAGCAAAAGCAAAATGTTGAGCCTGGGGTCAGATAGTCCTAATTAGAGGTATACCGCATATGAAGTTCTTGACTTTGATATAATCTTGACTCATCCTTTGCAGTTACACATGTTTATCTCACTAATCAAAATATCCATTAACAAAATACGTGCATGCATTGTGCATGTTTCAATACGCAGCACTATACCTCTTCAATACAATAAAATTGATTGACATATGGTTTAAGATTATCTTTGGAAGATGACTCAGGAAAATATTTCTACCAATAGACAACCACATGGCTCAGCTACGCAAGCTTACCAGGTAAGAGGGGGCATATTGTTGTGATATTTCAGTATAGTATCAGACGCTATAGTATCGTCAGGTGCTACTGCCGTCCAAATGAAATCGGATGAGAATCGCCCAGTCTTAGTTCGAAACTCGGCGAGTTCGGTCATGACATTCGTTGGGTCAGTTGAAGAAGAGTTACTCCATTTTGTGATCAATTGAATTCCAGACAATATTTGAATAGAGTTCAAGTCTTGTCCTCTTCGATGAGGGTCCAGAATATTTGCAGCATGTAGAACACCACTCTCTCCTGAAATGAACTCCTGGCGATTTTGTAGTTTTTGTTTGAACGAGTTCTCATCACAACTACTGAGGGGAGACTGACTCAAGGCTGAATTATCGATAAGTTCTGCATTTATAGCCCTCAATCCACATGGAACCAGAGAGGCACGAGGAATGTTTGATTCAAATACAGCAATCCATCGACTGATTTCTGACACAACTCTCATCGTTGATTTGACACGATCCCACAGGATATCAGAGAGAAGGTCGCGCTTGACAGGGGCCACCTGCGCTTGAACATGTGCGTCATCGTTAACACATAATCTCTGAAGAGGTGCACGATTTACATCAAGACTTTTCAAGGATGCTTCCCATGATAACCACCTACAAAAGATTAATATGGCTACACCGAAGATCTGTTTGACTATTATTAGATTGCGAAAATCCTATTACGAAAGTTGATCAAACAAGAGTCGAAAAGTCATGGACTGGCATAGATGGATACGAAGCAAACAAATAATGAAAAGTAGGTCTATACTTTGATTAATTTTAAAAATTAAGCAGAACTTGTTTGATAAAGCCGACTTAAAGGTAAAAATTCGCAATTAGAATATCTATTTGCAACATAGCTTTTGTAGCACTCGTTGTGCGTCGATACGGGAGGTTCATTTCAAGATAAGTTGTCTTCAATTGCATAGAGAATTACATAGTAACTGCCTTCTATTTACGACTTTTTATTCACCAAAAGTTACACAAAGTTAAAAAGTACCCGACGCGTTTCGTCCGAAGACAGTCTCAAGGGTCCCTTGAAACTGTCTTCGGACGAAACGCGTCGGGTACTTTTTAACTTTGTGTAACTTTTGGTGAATAAAAAGTCGTAAATAGAAGGGAGTGACTTATCTATTTTCACTTTAATCGTTAGGCTTCCACATTTTAAGAACTTCAACTTTAGTTATATTAGCTGCTTAAACATATTCTTAAACACTTATCGAATTCAAAGCTTTAGATCAATAAATCAGCTATTCTTTGTTGATGGTCTTTATTTTTGGTCGTGGATTATTTATAAGGTGTCGTGTAGGATTATCAGAAATTAAACTGAGAACTTTTAGCACTTATTTAAGTCACACATATATAGCTATTGTAATGTAAAGTAACTCATGAAGCATACGAAATACAAAATATCAATCGATTACAAATAATTCATCTCACCGAGTGGCTACTGGCAGTTTGAGACTTTCGCGTAAGTCTTCTTCGATCGCATTTCAAAGAACTGACTTGTTATTAACAGTTTGAACAATTTGTCTCACTTGCTTTAAAAACGTCCCCAATGAAGGCATATTCATAAAGTCCTCTAACAGAAGGTTGAGGCCATGAGATACACATCCAATCGCTGCCAAGTCCTGATGCTCACTCAACACGATCTTCCACGATGCTCGCATATTTGCCGCATTGTCGGTGACAAGAGCAGTGAAACATTCCGCGCCTACCGACGTCATGCGCTGCAGAATTTCTCGTGCGATGACATCTCCAGTATGCCTTTCCCTCACAAAAACAGAGTCGAGAAACATGGGTTCAGGATCACAAACCACGAAGTTTAATATATGCTTGCCACAAACGTTCACCCAACCATCCACTGAAAGAGTCAGTTTTTGACTGGCTTTAGACAGACGAGTTTTTATTTGCGCATCAACCTCTTCAGCCTCTTGGTCCAGGAGTGGGCCACTGATCTCGTCGCGGCTAGGAACGCGGAAAGCCGGATTCAGCTGGCGAAAAAATTCTTTCCAGTTCGGGTTTGACACCAAGCTGAATGGAGCGCCTGATGAGTATATGGCCCTGGCCAGGAGTCTTTGTAATTTCTGCTGCTCTTGACGGTCAGTTTCCCGCACCCAAGATGATAGTTTGACCTAAGGAAAGAAATGCATGATGAAAATTCATTGAAAAATCGAAAATTGAAGGGCTAAAACTGTGTTGTGCCGCCTACTATATATAGGATTAAGGGATACTTTCTGATAATTGCCCATAAGTGATGTTAAAATCAGTGTTGTGATAGAAAACGCCCACCACTTGTTAACTTGTGCAACACTGACGATACTCGTGCAATCCAAAAAAAATTGTCGGAGGATGATGAGTATGAGTATAAAATTCTACTGATCGAAATCGTTGGTCAAGCGCTTAAGCGAACTTCCAATGCTTTTCAGTCCTCTGTGAGTGCAACCCGTGTTTAACTTGCGGTGAATCCACTGACCCTCATCGGAAAGATATGACAAGCACTATTTTATGCACCTATCGTACTATCCTATGCTTTGTTATCATCTTGCCATGTAGGCCTTGAATGAATATTGCCGGTGAGTAAAATAGAAAACAAATGAGTCCCACTATTGACAGTAATTGATTATTCTGAAATATTTAAGAAGAATCACATGACCTACATCAGAATCTATTGAATATAGTGTGTACTGTCTACATTACACTTACTAAGTCTATTTTACACTTACTTTTCTTGGGATATAATAGACCTACTAGACAAGGCAATCTTCATATCAACTCACCTGAGAGGTAGATTTTGAGGAAGTTGGCTGCTGTTCATCACTTGGTGTCAGTGCTGCGGACTTCGCTGGTGGGGGCATTTCAGTTCCTGTCGCAGATCCACCAATAGCTATCTTCACAGCTCTTGGGATGGACATGCACTTTTGGACGAGATGTTTTGTCCTTTTGGTGGCACATTGCTTTGTTTCCCAGGAACAAAATTTACATGAGCAAGTTCTTCCGTCAGATTTTATAGTGAAATACTTGTTTGAAATGCTAGGCTTTCGCCCGCACACCCCAGCTTTTCCAACCATCGCAACAACCTTTCGGTGACACTCTCACTAATCAAGTGAATTTAGGAGTTCACGTTGAAAATTGTTCTTGATTTTGATTGTATGCTTGTAATATCCAATTGTCAATTTCGTATGAGATTGAGTCACCGTCACGTCAACCATTCATCACGTGATGAATGCGTCATCATTGTGAGTCAAACTTAGCCGCATGCGGAGAAAGACTAGAACTTGTTTTTTACACATCCGCTGATGCTGTTGATTATCAGCCATAGCACCGCAGTTTTATACCTTGATAGAAGAGGTTATTATTGTCTACCGTTATAGAGTAAACTCAACTCTTTCTACTTTAGGAAAGCATGTTCTTCAAAATATTGAATTACTGACATTTAATACGCAATCATACATACACAAATGGGGTTACATCGTCTCAAGAATTGTGGATTGTTTATCGAAATAACAAAAATACTGACTTTACTACAGTATTACAGCAGTAAAAACAATACCTAACAATTGTTAAAAAAACATATTAAAAACGTTTTTTTTAACCATATTTAAAACATATTTAAAATATATATTTAAAATATATATTTAAAATATCATATTTTAAATATTGCAACCCTAGTTATCAGTAATTAATGTTGTTAGTAGATGTGACTATAATTATTGTTTGAATAAAATGCTTTACTTTGAACGAATTGTTTGATTTAGCTCTTTGCTCCTCAGTTGTTTGTTTCGACAGATTGTTAAATTTATGTCAGAATTCGAGAGCAAGTAGGCATAACAAAGTTACTTCTTCGTTTCTTTTGCTAGATCCATTCAGATTTTTTTGTCATAAAATGGCACCGTCCTCTGCGTTCAGATACATTACTCCTACACGTTCTGGGCCCTTAATATCGCCATTTATGATCACCATGGTCTTTCTCTTTTCCTTCTTCCAGGTGGCTTCATCTTCAAATCTTTTTCCCGCACAACTTTTGATGTGTTATTTTAGTATAAAGATGAGTGTATTGTGCACACGTATGTGCATGATTGACTCATCGGAACATTAAAACAAAAATGGGCTGGACGCGATTTCCCTCTCCCTGTTCCTCGACACCAAATTGACAAAACAATCCCGGTCTCTAAATGGACAAGTTATAATCACTACGCACTGTAGTAATTTCTACTTTACATACGTAGCTTTAAAGCTTTGAAAGCAACATGTTTCAAAGTGGTTTTTGGTTCTATGTGAACGGACATTATGACCAAAACCTTCTAGGTAACTCCGATGGTTGCAACTTAACAAGGCAGAGGTTTTTTTTGTGTTGGGTTTCTAATTGGTTTTGGTTAAAACTGATGGATTGACAACTCCATGTGATGCATTTTCTCTTATTTTCAGGAGGCGTTTTATGGTTGATCAACCAGTGAAGAAAGCTGGAATAATCCTTCTTTTTTTGCTTGCATGTGGTATTTCTATGCCATATATTCGCGGTTTACTGAGGATCGGATCGAGGATGGCTTCGTCTATTGTTAATCCCAGTGTACCGGACGTCTCAATTGTTTATGTCTTTGTGCCAACAAAGGAATCTGCAGAATTAATCGCTGAAAAGGTTGTGAAAGAAAAGCTTGCAGCGTGTGCCACTATTGTTCCCGGACTTACTTCAGTTTATGAATGGGAAAATAAAGTTGAAAAGTCACGTGAACTTATGCTTATGATAAAAACTCGAACATCTTTAATACCTAAACTTACATCCTTTGTTAAACAGAATCATCCCGATGAAGTACCAGGCATTTTATCAACACCAGTTACAGGAGGACATCCTCCTTTCCTTGAATGGATGATGAAAGAAACAATAAATCCATGATGATTATCATCAATATCGTGTATGGTAAGCTTGTTTCTTAGTTGCATGATGCCAGTAACTGCAAACAGTTGCTTTTCACATAATACAGTCTTGGTATTCATGATTTCTGAAAGAATAAAGTATCACATTTTCTAAGTCGATTGTTTTTATCTTATTCATGTACTAATAAATTCAGCATTGATAATTATTATACACGCAGTTGACCAGGCACCCGGATGATTTACAGTTTGCATTAAGACAGTTCATGTTGTCCAAATTCCCGAAGAAAGAAAAGCTGCAGGTCTGGAAGTGATCAAGTTTATTCAAAGTAAATCGCGACAGGCCTCCGGCGTCCTGCACATTCGAATGACTATTTTGAACATCGAATGATGTCTTTGAATGATTTTTGGTGATTTTTTCTTTAGTAACTCCTCATTTAATAAAATAGGGATCCCACAGTCCGTTTTCGTCGTTATTTCGAAAAGCTTCCTTACTTGTCCTTTTTTTACTGCTGAGATAAATTTTGATGTTCATAATGAAGTATTCAATCTGCATCATTTTCAGTAGCATTCGATCAAATTTGTCCCATTGCTAATTATAATAATATCCTCTTTATTTCTTGAAAATGAAAATACATTTCAGTAAAAAGTAAGTATGATCGATTTTACAGCATGGATTAAGGTAGCAAATCGAGAAAGACAGGAGAAAATCACAAAACTTCAGTTCATGCCAAGCATTTCATTGACTACGATAGCGGAAAACGCAGTAAAACAAATTCGTCGTCTTTCCGTGGGGCCGGGGGAAAGAGGAACATAGAATATGCAGTATAGTGATACCCTGGTTCATGTTTTGGGGCACAGTTTGTCAATGACATAATGTGCGCTTTATGATCGGTGTATGCTGCCTCCTTAAGTATGCCCTTTTTCCCTATTTGTCCCTTTTTTCTTTACTACAAAATTGCGCAGGAATCCCGGTAGAGGCATTTCACATCTAAGGAGAAGAATTTTGCTTGGTCTAGCAATCTTTCGGTACAGAGGTCGAATCCCGAAAGTGTCATTGAAAGTCGTTCGGAAGGGCATCCGGACTTAAAGATCACAACGCTCCAAATTAAAGTTTAACTATGTCAGTACCGTCCAAGCCCTCATGTATCAGAGAGTAGTGACGTTAAACCATGACACTTAATCTACAAAGGGCGAATTGGATAGACTGCAGCTCAAATTCTACCATGTATGCAATTCACATTGAATTGTTTCCTATAAATCTAAAAAACGCGACAGATAACTTGCATTAATCATGTATTAATCGATCAGATCATGAATTAGTCTTTGTCTCATGAATATATCGAAATTTATGTTCTCCGAAGGCGTTTTCTTCCTTTTCACTCCTTCTAATGCGCCCATAAGTGGGTGAAGTTGAAGATAAGGAAAATTAGGAGACGACACCTAATTCAATTATATGACCTATTTCGGCTAGATTCAGCAGACTCAATAAAAGCTGAAAGTAAGCCGAGATCCTTAGTAAGGAAAGTAGAATGTGTGATGAATTGTCGCATTTACAAGAAACCAAGCACTTGTTCGTGAAAAATTGTGGCGTGACAACTTTGACGAGGTTCGAAAAAATAAATCGAAATTGTGAAATCATGCCGCTAGTATGTGGTTGCAGGTCTTGAAACATTATTTTGGAGTATGCTGTACTTGGTTTGTTTGAGTCGCATGAAGTTGATCTGAAAATATGATTGCTAGAGACAGATTAAAAATTGTTGATGACTTTGATTCATATGTGATGCACCTTTGTCTGAATGTAACTATCTCAACTTTTCTTCTATATTACAGACTATTCGAATGATAATTCGTTTGGCGCGACGACTCTGTCACTTTCCATCTAGACAACCGTTAAGAATCCTGGGCATTGAAACCAGTTGTGATGACACAGGAGCAGCTATCATAGAGTGGTGTCCTCGAAAACGTTCTGCTAAAGTGCTTTCAGAAACATTAAACTCACAACTGCTGGTGCATCTGAGTCACGGAGGGATTGTGCCACCAGTAGCTCAAGGTCTTCACGAGGAGCACATTGACAGAGTTGTGAAGTCATGTGTTGAGAATGCAAATGTCGATTGGGGTGATCTTTCTGCAGTTGCTGTAACTAACAGACCTGGAATGCCACTCTCTCTTAAGGTTGGTCTAGTTTATGCCAAAGATGTAGTTCGTCGTTATAAACTTCCTTTAATACCCATTCATCATATGAAAGCTCATGCTCTAACCGCACGTCTTCTGGGAGATGCTGGATCAACTCCCGATTTTCCATTCATTGTTTTGTTGCTCAGTGGTGGTCACGCATTGTTGACGGTGGCGCGAGATGTTGATGAATTTGTGCTTCTTGGAAGAAGTCTTGACATTTCTCCTGGAGATTGTTTGGACAAATTTGCGAGAAGAGCAAACTTAAAAAATTCCGATTTATGTCGGGAAGTCAGTGGCGGCCACGCTGTTGAAATTATGTCCAGAAAAGGTAATCCGTCTGCGTTCCAGTTTAAGAACATCCGCATGCATCATCGAGATTGCAATTTTTCATTTGCTGGCCTACAAAGCTATGGAATTCGAATCATTGATCGTCTTGAGACAATACACGGAACTCCTAAGGGTGAACTCATACCAAACATCAAAGATCTTTGTGCTTCTTTGCAGCATACTCTTGCTGTCAATATCTGTCGACGTTTGCAACGTGGGATTGTTTTTTCGGAAGTTAAAAACTTTATACCTTATGATCTCAAAGACAAAACTATAGTGGTTTCTGGTGGAGTCGCTTCGAATTCCTATATTCGTCACTGCATCAAAACTGTCTCGGACTACTATGGTTATAACTTGGTATGTCCTCCTCCTCGTTTATGCACCGACAATGGTGTGATGATAGCCTGGAATGGAATTGAACTCGCAAGGCGAAATACTGGAGTTGTATCAGACATTGACAACTTAGATTTTGAGAGTAGATGTCCTATTGGAGAAGATTACTCCGATGAAGTACGAGACTGTGACATCAAACCTGACACATTGAAATTTGGAGCGATTGGGTAAAATGTAGAGAATTAATGGCACTATATACGGACAAGCAATAAAATAGCAAAGCAATAAGCATTTTAATTCGATCAATAATATAAATAATTCTCTTTTAAAGCTATATCATCAGGTAGAAGGATTTTATGTGCAATTGTACATGCACATAGGGCTGCAACAAACGCGAAGAGAATAAGAAAGTAAGTTAATCACTACTTTCACTACTAGCAAAGTAGAAATTTGAGGCAGATATATGTCATGTCTATGTGTTTGCGATAAAGACAAATAAATGAGCATATATCAAGGTAGCGAAATATAAATAAAATAAATGAAAATTATTAATTGATGATAACAAAAAAATAAGTAGGATGTTTTAACTCAATTTCAGTGAGAATAATGAACCATCCTTGGAAAGCAAAAATATATTCAGTACCGGCTCATATCGAGTGACGTGTTGCTATCAGTAGAATAATAAAATATAAGTGTCTGGTGGTAGGTATGAAATATCTTTTTTAGATCATGGGTTGAAACATGCCGTATGATAAGAAAATAGTTTTTTCAGACCTAACACCAGACAATTAGCTTTACCGAAAAATTTATATATTCTGTCAGATGTCGAGCTAAGGCATATTTTCACGATATCGATAGTGCTCAAGAGACCACTTGATTACCATGTGACATGGCCCTGGACAATCGCTGTATCAAATTTGAAGTCGATATCTAAAAATGATGGTCGCTTTTCACCAGTTTCTGTCGTGAATTCAAATTTTCACTCCAAGAGACGCGTCAGTATCAAAAAACTGTCGTAAAGACTCCTGCGATTAAAGTTAGAATTAGGTTTGTGACTTAGAAAATTGCTTTCTTTAGCCCCATAAACATGGTATCAAAATTTGTGCGAAATGATTTGCAATAGCTTCGTACACTAATTTTGCCACAAACTACCTAGTCAAAGGAACGTCTATGAACAAAGAGACTTGGGAGTGTGATCAATCAGTTCCAAGAATTGGCACAGGAAGTTCTGCACCAGTTCTGCTACTAAATCATTGAAGGCTATGTCTTCAAAGTGGCTCTGTAATTACCGCATTTTCTCTAATAAGCGCCGCGACCTTATGTTTTAATGCGAAATAATAAGCGCTGCTTTCCGTGTTTTCTCTAGTAAGCACCGCTGCTGTTTAAGTATGAAACACTGGGCGGCGCTTATCAGAGAAAATGCGGTAGAAGACGTAGCACAAAATAATAACAGTGGTCAAATTCGCATTGAAAGGAGACGTAACTATGTGAAGTTTCGATAAAACGTGGAGATGCGGGTGCTGCAACTGAATCAGATACAAATTCTTCATTCATATTTCAATCAGTGTCAGAAAGAGATGCATTAAATGTAATATCAGAAAGGATGAAGGATTCATTATAGAAATTTCAAACAGTACATGCGTGCCATTAATAAGTGATATTTCATAAAAAAAACTGCAGTACGTCTCATTATACTATGCGTTCAGAATGTCCCTAAGTGATTTCATGGGCAAAGTTTACAGTGAAGATGATGATGCCCAATCGTGTTCAATTTTGCACATAATGTCCTCATACGCAATCCTTTTGATATCTAATATCGGTTTCATGTAAATAAATGTCAAGCATCAGCGTTAGTAAAAGCATATTCTATGCTATCCTACTCGTGTCTATTTCATTTTCCTGAACTTGCAATGTACTCGTAGATTTTATTTTTTACCAATTTTTAAAGCTATTTTCTTAATTTTGAATCCAAATTTATGCCTTTATCAAAAGTTAAATTTCACAGAATTTCATTTTTTACTTGATAGACATGCATCGATTTAAATGATAAAGGTGAAGCACTTTATTCGACTCTCCTGCCGTCATTGTTCACATATCTCTGCAGCGGTTATGAAAAAACTGTATCGCGTTTTTTAGCATTCTTGAGGGTGTGTTTTACTTATTTGCTGATCGGGAAAAGTCAAGAATGATTTGATGTTATCTTATTTTTTCTATTACATCATTGATTTCAATCACTACTCAGTGATCATCTTCTATTAGCCTGAAGATGATCACTGAGTAATGATTGAAATTAATCGCGTAATAGAATAAATAAGATATATCTTATCTTATACCACCGTAGTTAAGCGGTACTAAAATCGTTTCCCGCCTCGAACACAATAAAATAACAATTGACGTATTAAAAGCAGAATAAAATTAGTCTATTAAAAGCTCTCACCTTACACTACCCCCTCCCCCGTGAAGAAGAGCTCTCTCCGGCGAGCGGTGGTAATTAAAGGCGGGGTAGTGGGCGGTCTCTTCCGCACATGATGCGGTCGGCTTATCTGCTTAGGGCGTGCCGTTCCTCTCCACTGTAGTGGGGGTTGCTCGTCTGGGTCCGGAAGGGCTTGAAGTGAATGGGGTGGAACAGAGCAGCCCCGACATTGTTTATTACATGTAGGCGCTCTCGCTGCCGCGGTAGGTGCGCGAACTTGTCGGCCGGTGTGTCGACGAAGTAAACAGGAACACCGGCGTATCTCCGTTCCAACTCGTTGGAGAGAGTGCCTGAAACTTCTCCGGATATCCTCCAGTCTCCCCGTGTTCCTGTCATTCACTCCTACCCCTACCATGATGGCGGATAGGGTATTGCGGTCGACAGTACACCGCCTTACCAGTTCCGCTGCTTGCGCCACTCGGAGACCCGGTCTCGCAATTGACAGGTACGTCCTAGCCGTAAACGGGACTTGTGTAAAGTTGGAGTCACCGACTACAAATACCTTTTTGGTCGTAGAGGTGGAGACAGTCTCAGCGTAAGTGCGTCGCTGGTCGTGGCCCGGTGACCGGGGGCGACGTAATTGGCGTTGTCTCTCTCTTTCTTGAATTCTCCGCTGTGCCGGGTGGATGTGAGATCGACGTCGCTCTCGGGAGTTACCCGGTTGGTGTTATCCGGACGTAGGGCCTGCAGGACGTTCCGGGTCACCTCCGTCGTTATCCGGGCGATGGTGTCTTTCTCCAGGTCTTTCTCTTGGTCATGGGATGATCTCCGGAGGATCGAGCGCGGGGACCTCGGGGGTGTTGATGTAGTTGGTTGCCGGGCAATGGGCTCAACCATGTACCTTGTGCGGTCGAGCTGGAACAGTTGATTCTACAACCGGAGCAATCCGAGCAGCCTTCACCTCGACGCAAGTCGAGAGAGTCACCAGTTCGTTCACCTGAACGTAGTTAAGCGGTACTAAAATCGTTTCCCGCCTCGAGCACAATAAAAAATTAATTGACGTATTAAATGCAGAATAAAATTAGTCTACTAAAAGCTCTCACCTTCCAATAACATCAAATCATTCTTGACTCTTCCCTATCAACAAAATATGCTTTTTAGTCAAGAAATTTTCAAATATTTTGGTGTGTTTTACCTCTTCAATAATGAATGTTTTTTAACTGATCTACTTATTTTGTAAGCCTTTGAATTAAGGAACCCCATAAGAAAAAGTCCGGAGATCCTAAGTCTGGTAATCGCGCTGGCCATGGCAAAAGCTTCCACGATCTTTCCATCGAGATGGAAAATGGTTACATAAAAACTGGCGCACTTTTCTTGCCCAGTGCGGTGGAGCTCCTTCTTGTTAGAACCAGATTATGAATGATTTGTATAAGTTATGTGGGAAGTCGATGCAGGCACGAACTATTTAATATGATAAATAATCAACTATCTTACTAAGGTCTTTAATATTTTCGTCAAATGTTAGTGCTCCAAAGTGGCATTCAATCATACATTGATAGTTTCAAAAACCGCTTGTGAGTTTTTGTGAAAAGAAATGAAGTGTGATTTTTTTCATAGATTATTGTTTTCTAGCGTAGGTGGTAGGTTGTCTAATTTGGTGAAGGCCACACTATTCACCTGAGGAGGTGCCACTACCCTCTTTTGAAGTTCCTAGTCTTTACCTGATGAGAGGTGCCAGTGTGCGGGGCTATCACATCCCTAGCTTGGTAGTATTGTTTTGTCTAAAATTAGGTTAAGTAAAGTTCATGTGTAGGGCCTATATCAAGGAATTATCTTCATCCTTTTCTAATCTTGCTGCGTTCTCAATAACCCGTAAATGTCTAAACTAATCTTTCCTCAGCGTTGATGAAGATTTACGTTCGACTAAGTAGATAGTCAACAATTACTTACTTATAGATGATTCACATAGATTAAGCGATCTGTGCTATCGTCGACCATAGACCTCTATGTTGATGTCTCTGCGATATTGATTGACTACACCTCTTATCATACCGGTGATTACTACTCTTTGAAACTATCTCGGTGTGAGCCGACACTAAACAATCATTGAGAGTTGGTTGATTATTTTCAAGTAAATTGATTTGAGACATTTTACTCTTTATAATGATAAAGTACATGTGTAATGTGTACAATTATTTCTTGATTTGGCTGTTTGACATCGATTATCCGCACATACTGCCACTCATTCTCTACAATCAAATTTATGTCTTTCCTGCCATTAAGATTTTCTTGAATATTATATATTTGTTTTCAATTGCTCATGTATTTCGATCACAAATTTTTCGTCCCCCTACGTGTCATTCACGAATTTCAGATCTTCGGTATACGTATTGAAATGACACATGTTTCATTCCTATTATGCTAAGTGCCGTATCAAAGCAACGGCGGACGTTCACTGAACTTTCTCCTGAAATATGAATTTTCTACTCATCACTACCGCTTCAATCAACCAGGATCAATTCCAAATACACTTTGCTTAACACAATTTTATCCTTTTCGATTTTATTTTTTGGCTCCTGTTTAATATATGTAATTGCATAACATTTGAATGAATATTTCATTTAAAATAATTTCATACATTCTTAAATTGTTTTTAAGTTTGAAATTACTACTTAACATTTCTCATTGTCATTTCCATAAGCAACACAGAGCTACTTAGGGGGCATTTGTTGCAATTAGTTGCATTGATCTTATTTTTGTTAATTCTAACATTTTTATTTCAAAATATGCTATTGAAAGGATAAATAATATGTCGCTCTCTCTCTCTCTCTTGCTCTGGCAACACATTTAATTTTAACTGGCTAACATATTTTTAAGATTTGAGATTTGAACGTTACCTTTGTGACGTCAAATTGTGTACGTCACGAATTTGCCTTCATCGCAGCGCTTCCGGATTTTTCGAACAGAGCCGGCTGTCAAAGCATCAAATGCAAACCTTACTGCAAAATTTTTTTTACCTTTTGAACCAAAGGCTATGAAGTAGTACTGTGCCGGGCGCAGGAGGATCCGCGACGATCTGGGTGGATTTTTTTGCAGGCATGTAATCTGTAATGTCAATATGATAGTTAGAAATGAAAATTGCGAGTAGCACAGTCAAATTAAATGGTGTTTCGCTAGAACCCTTTCTTCTCCTGTTTATGGTCAAATGTTGTGGATTTGCCATTATGGATGATTGATGATTTTGTAATTGCTTCCGTGATGTACATTGAGTATGATATACAGGTGTGACATTAGTGACTATGTGTTTGCGTTGCGTTCTGATTTTGTAGTTACTTATTAGGTAGTGAGATTTAAATCTGATATTGGGCTTAGCTTCACACTCATTTAATTATAAACTTTCAAATACGAATTCTTAATGAATAATATAATTTCTGATATAATTATAGATTGCATATTATCTTAATGTTAAAATCTTGTTTCCAAGGATTTCAGTGCTCAAAATTCATTCACAGTATACCAAACATAATTACATTTATTTTGAATTTCGTAGCAACATTGCCTTTATGAATATCTACACAAAAACCAAAATTGAGGAGAGGTGCCAGAGACAAATTTTGTGGAAAGAGCCAAACTGCAAGGGCACTCGTAATTCCTCTTATACTTGCTTGTGGTAAGATAAAGCTTTGAATAATAATCACTCATATTTCAGTGCGTTATTCCTTCGGATATTTCAGGAATTCCAGTGGGGTTCCACAAAACTACAAATATTTAGTTTTCCATCACTACTACTGTCATTGCTTTTCAGAAAGGCAACGGGTATTTCAGCTCCCTCTGACGCTACGCCTTTTTCTCTGTTGCTTAGTAGTCTTCATAAGTTAATGACACACGCATCATACCTTATGAGATTTAAATGAAACTCAACGTATAAATTAGCATGTCTGTAAATCGACATGTAGTTTCTACGATTGTCTGTCGAGTATGAAGTGGAACATCCTGATTACATCTCTGAGACAATTATCTATTAAGAAGAGGTGCACTTCATATGCTGTCTATTTTTGATGTAAAATATTGAATTCATATCATTTCTACTACTAACTATTTTCTTTTTTCAGACATCTCGAAAATGGGTAAATCAGAAATTGTCAGAGATGCGATTTTGGCTGTAGCTGTGTCATTCAGTCTTTTCGCTGTTGGAAAATTCAGCCATAAAATGTATTTATCACTGAAAAATCGTCGGAAATCTTGGGTTGTGTTTTTCCCAGATAACAAATTAGTGTGCATGAATCTGGTGAGGTTTTTGTGCATGTCGAGCTGTGAAGACAAACCAACACATTGTGGAAGCAAATATTGTGATCGGGAACACGAAAGAAATACTGCCTTCGCCAATTTGATTTTCACAGTTGCTGAAGCTCGACGTTGCATCGATGTTTGCATGTTCACTTTCACTGCGACAGAGATGTCGGAGGTTCTCGTGCTTTTGATCAGATATCGCGGTGTCCGAGTACGAGTTCTAGTTGATTCTGATCAGAGATGGGCTACTGGTTCACAAGTAGAAAAATTGAACGAGGTGAGCATAATTTATTCTCAATTTCTATTGGAATTTAGCAACTGCATTGTGAGATAGCCATCAAATAGTGAAATGAGACTGTTGTCAAGGTTGTTGCTGCATTGTGAATTTCTCATTCAGATTGATATCATGTGGTTTCATGTCACCTTCGGCATAACTAAGATAAGTAAGTGAAAAACAAGCATTTCAACAGATAATAATGTTTCCTTTAGATCGTCCCAAGCGTCGCAGACGTAATGCAATATTTCAACGAAATAAAGTGCTTCAAAGTAGCCAAAACACGAACACCCAAATAATCTATGAAAGTGCAAAAGTATTATTTGAAAGTATCGAATATAACACCTAACAAGAATTACTATCACCCGCCAAAAGGACAAACAACCGGCCCCGCCTCTTCTTGTGAAATGAGATGATTTCTAACATTCTAAGTCATTCTGTCAGAAATGTGATGGAAAGATTCCTTTTAATTCTATCTATCACAAGAGGACGAGCCTGTTTACAATCATAAAGTCAGATCCAATGCGTCGACATTTAGCCATCTTAGGTATACATGATGAGGTCCATCTATACAATGATAATCAAAATAAGTTCTTGAAAAGGGAACAAGAAGGTAAGTATTACAAAAGCTGCATACAAATTATTTCAAGTAATAAGTGAGCAGGACAATCACGTATCGACCTCTAAATCCTGGACGCTCAAGCGCAATCAAATGCGGTTCTCTACCTACAAGATGTTCAGCCTCAAAAATAAAATAATGTTGCAATAAAAATAGAGTAGCTATTAACGGAAATGTATTCTTAACGCCATTTAAAAGATGGGAATAGTTTTTGTAAGGAATGAAATCACAATTTTCATTTACATGTCCAATATTGCAGTGTGCTGTTCAATATCCTTATTCACCACGTATAAGAGAAATATAAGTGGTTACGGCAAAGGAAGCTGGTAGCGATCTGTTGATTGAAACCAAAAATTTGCTTTTTATGATTATGGAGGGAAATGAAGTCAGCACAAATCAGTCACTGATAAATGGAGCTGACTTTCTCATGGATGGTAGAGGAGATACTGAGTACCCGATAATTACTCCAAGCAAGGATTGAAAGCATTGCTTCTAGAATCTAATTCCTCAGTAAAACGTCCTTAGTCAGATTGGCCTAAGTTAGCTGAATGTTATCCCATCAACGCATCAAGCCAATAGCATGTTGACTCCTATTCAACATATACTAGTATGGTAAGTTCATTTAAATGGATAAACGTCAGTATATAGTAGAGGTCTGCAGTCGTCGGAAATTTTCCCTAAATACGACACGAAATTTTTTGGCCAGAACATTAACACGACACGAAACACGACTGCGCTGCATCAATACGACACGAACACGAAATTCAAACCGCCTGCGTCTAACACGAAAGTAACACGAAGTTTGTCTTGTGAGTAACTCATTTAAGATATATCATGTAATGTAAAACAGCAGTTCACTGGTGGAGGAAGCTGCACGAGCTTAAAGAAATTACTGCTATAATTGTGGTACTGAACAGCGCACCCAACCCACCATCAGACTGAGGGCTCGCACTGAGGTGGATAATCCTCGTGGTCCGACCAAGTATTTGTCAATTGTATGAATAGTGCACCTTTTCTATCGCTCTTTTAGGAATACCACATCATGCAATCTACCAGTAGTTGTACCAATGTGGGATCTGTAAATTGCTGACTATTACGTCATCTCATAGTACAGTATCATTTTTTACTTCTCGACTGTGGATCCTATTACTTTTTTGGTCGGAGATGCTGGTGATACCTCGGAATCTTCACCAAGATTCAGGAGGTACAACAACTTTCGAGGACTTCTTCTTTCCTCTCTTTCTTCCTGGTCTGACATGTCGTAGTATCTTGTTTGTACATTTATATGTTGCTTTTTTGTGCTGTCTTCATAGATATTGTTAACATATTTATCATGTAACATGTATATATCAATATTATTAATAAAGACTATAGCACTATATATAACAAACATGCATGTATTGCTGAACATCATCGCCTTGTCGATTCGAGTACTCGACTCGACACTACGTTTTTGAGTCCTCACGGGGCCCTAATCTATCCCTGTTATTCAATTTTTGAAAAAGAAAGGACCGAAAGTTGACAGGACCAATGAAATCGAGAGTTCACCATTACTCATGAATGCTGTCCATCTCCAATGCACAAAGAAAGTCAGGCATGCAGATATAAGGTTATTCACTACCTGAGTTGCAGAAAACAACGTTGAAATATTGGATGTAATGCAAAAAATCGAAGATCTAAATTGGAATCTAGATCTTCTTGGAAAAATCATAGTGAGATTATCATACTATCAACAATGAATAATGAGTAGTAAGAAGAAGCCAGTTGATAATAACAGGGGAATACAAAAATGGATCTTGTTATTGCAAGAATCGTCACCATCATCACTTAGGCTACATGCGCTGTCCTCAGATGGGTCGCACAGAGCTAAGTAGTCGCAGGTGGGTCGAGCTCAGAAATGTATGTGCGAAATTAAGTTATATTCCAAGAGTTGTTTTTATCGACCAATTTTCAGGCAATACACCGGTGTCAGTCGTAAATTGTATAGATCTCTGACCAGTCATCTATGAACAAGAAATTCGAAACTTCGGTTTAGCAAGAAAGAACGCGATAACGAATTCACCTTCAATGAAACAATGAAACTAGAATCCGTCGCCCTAATCACTCATTGAATCCTCACTCACTCACTGGTACATGCATGGCTTCATATTCTTTTCACAGAAAGTAGGCTCTGAATGTAGGAAAATCTCCGTTGTTGAAATTGGAGATCTATAAAATCATTCACAGTCTGTAAGCGGCAAGCAATTAATTGCAATATGTCAAAAAATGCAAGTCTGATAATTTACAAGTCACTTACATAGCGTAACATGGTCCATCTATTATCTAACATTTCCTCTTTCATTCAGATTACAAGATTCTTATTTTTCAGCCAAGGCCATTATCAAGAAATTCATTGATTGCTTTTTAAAACCTGTCTCTAGCACGCCCCTGACATCATCATGTAGTGCATTTCTCAATGTTCTTCCGAATGATGTTATCATAATGCTCTGCAGTTTGGTAATTTCAGGTTTCACTTTATGACATGACATTCGGGTCAAGTTCTTTCATTACAATTTTTAAAAATAATGCATGTGGTTTCTGATTCCATTATGTACCGCTGGCGTGAATAGAACTGATGCAGTGGCAGAATAGGGGAAGAAACTTGGTTTACATACATTGGTTTTGCATCTAACCGACCTACAAATTCAGTATTATGTACGTAGCTGTAATCTATTCTGATGTAAAAAAATTTCTAATGTTGAAGGTCAACACCACTTGAAGTGTGATGAGGTTTAGTTTAAGCGTTTTAGATTTCAATATCAAAATATGCCAGCCGGCTTGGTTTCCCGTAGAAAAGTTGCGTCAGAAAGCAATTGCTGTCAACAATTTCTCTCTTGAAATATTACAGGATTATTATTCAATTTTTCTTACAATTCTCGCTTCTCGATTTTATCGAAAATTAAAGTTTCAGTACCAATTTGCTATGAAGCTGAAGGATGCTAGCAATAATCGCTTTCTGCAAATAATGACTGCAAACAGCGTGTCTATGGATATTGCACTTAACTACGCATTGTGCATCATTGCGCTTCCGGTCAGTGTTAATATGTAATTTTGTCATTTACAAATGTAAAGATAACAATGAACAAGGAAACGTTTATTTTGTTGCGGTGAAACTACGGTCACATTCAACTCTCGCTATATCCCTTTATTACATAACTTTTTGACTGGCGTAATCGCTTAATCGACGGTGAGTGTTTCTGTCTGAGCTATGTTATGCATTTTCGGATAAATCAAGTTTATTTACCTGATTGCTTGGTAAAGTGATCCTTGTAGAATAATGCATGCGCCCAGCCTATTGCGTAACGACCTTTGCATAATTTATCTCTTACGCAGTCTTGTTGAGATGACTGAGAATTATTGGAATCAGATGAGCCACGGAAGGTAGAGCTCTGCATTGACTATCTATCATTCTCAATCCTACAGTGTCTTCATCAAATGATCATTAATGAATAAAGATGACTTTGACGTGTCAATCTAGATATCTTTCACATAAAGATGAAGCGCAATGTTAAGTCACGCAAGAGGTAGGGAGCTTTCGGCTACTTCATGTAATGGAGACGACTTGGCATTCTCTAAGAGCCGGTTGGTTTTCTGACAGGAACTAGAAAAGGAATTTAGCTCATTTTGTAAGAATTAAGTACTGATTTTTCTTGCTTTTCGAATAGACATTCATAATTATTATAGACCTTCACACGACCACTTCTACATACTTCGTAGACGAAATTAGACGTCTCTTCGTAGACGTATATTAGAAAAGTAGTCATTAGCTTAGTCACAATCTATTAGTGTTCAATTAAAACTAGAAATTGATTTTCTCGCTCATTGAAATTACGATCTGGGATATATTTCACCAAAGCTAGGATCAAGGGTTGTGAAAAATTGATGTTTGATCTTAAAGTAATTTTTAATTCTGCATCAAATATCACTGCTTTAGAATCCTCATCTACTATCTGTAACAAAAGTTTAAGACCACCCTATCTTTTTCACCAAACTGTAGAAATAATGCAACCAAACAATTCAGTTTAACATTTTTCGTGTTTATTACGCTACAGTCGCAATATCTGATATGCAATATGCATGTGCAGGTAGCATGCGTGGATCTTCGTATTTCACATATGATCTATGACAAATATGTCATAGGTAGTAATGCAGCATTGATTTATTGCCTGTCTCCCTGTATTTACTACATAACATGCATGGAAATGATTTAATGTAAACATGTGTAATGTAAAAGATATTCTCCACAAAAACTACCACTGTTGAAATTAGCAAATTGCGAAAAATGCTCTTGCCACTTCTGCATTTGATCAATATCGACAGATATATACAGCCTCTTCATTAGAACCTTGAGAAATGTATATGGGATAATGACAGGCACTTGTGGGCGCAAGAATGAGCGAATGAGTTGAAGCTTTGAGTTAATTTCTTTATATTCATTCCTTGTGTATATTTCACTGAAGCGTACCAATGATGGTTGACACGAATCGGTTTTTTGCCAATTTTTGGTGTTTTCTTGTAAAATCTTGAAATATTAGATGTGTTATGGGTGCATTTGCTTGTTTCATTAACCTTGAACCTTCATGATAATAGTGCTATTATCTTGAATGTATTTGTTCTTTGATACAGGGTCTTTTTACTTGTTGCACTAGCGATCACAAGGTGAATTTAATTTAATAGCTTGGGAGAAGTCATGATATCGATTGCATAAATTGATTTATTTTGCAATTAATTTCAGTTGTCATCTAGAGATACATCGTCAGACTTGAATATGCATTTAACAAATTCACAATTCACCTTACGTTAAAAAAGTAATTCCAGAATAAGCTGTCAAAGGATATAACAAAGACAGAAGATGGTGAGATTGGTGAAAGAAGAGTCAGAAAATTCATGGCAGCATTGACAAATGACCACGACGAAGTAAAATTACGTCTCCGATTTATGATTTACAAACTGAACCC
Source organism: Prostheceraeus crozeri (assembly GCA_907163375.1). Classification (NCBI taxonomy): domain Eukaryota; kingdom Metazoa; phylum Platyhelminthes; order Polycladida; family Euryleptidae; genus Prostheceraeus; species Prostheceraeus crozeri. The sequence continues at coordinate 218,018 of CAJQUW010014461.1, forward strand.
AAAAATTATACAGCCAATCAGAATTCAACAATTACTGAGATTTTCATTTATTTAGTGAATTACTATTTGTTACAATGCTCTGTTAGATTTTCAATTTTTAGGGTACACTGTATAATGTGTCACCATGTGTATATGTCACTATTCACATTCATTTCGCAATTCTTGATTAAGTGCATAGACAAAACATCAGGTGTTTTGTTTTGAACCATAATGAATAATGAGATATAGGCTGTTACAAAAATCTGACCATTTTTGATTTTTTTTGTTGATTGCTATCTAAGCGAATTCATTGAACTTCTGCATCATAGTATGGGATGATCCAACGTATGAAATTTGTTTGGTAATTGACAATCGCTTCATTTTTCTCATTAAGTGTCTAATTCTTCTTTAAGAGTTTCAAGAAATATTGACTTAATTATAGAAAAAAGTGTTGTAGAAAATTTGCAGGAAATTTACGACTGGAAAAAATATGCCGTGATATTCAGATCTCATGAATTGGTTTATGTAACACAAATAAAGATCGACTGGATTTCGTGGACACCATATCGAAAATGTGTAGTATATTTTATCGTAACATATTGAGCCCAGGCGCTTCGGAGAACTTCGCTTCATTCTATCATCCTTTATTTACGACCAAAGAGCAATTTCAAAGACAATGTCTACTCCGTCAGTGGTTTAAATATAAAAGCACACGTTAAAATCAATCAGTCATCAAAAGAAGAGAAAATTTAGTCCAATAGAAAGCTATAAACGTAAAAACAATGGTACTGAAGTAGTGTTACTGTTTAACAATAAATACCTGTCAGTAGCGGCAATTCGTACAGATTCTGCGATACGAGTATTATTCGTTCGGGCAATGACAGAGAAAGCAGAATTATCGTTCACATGATTATGCAAGGTGATTACCCCCCCCTGCCAATTGAAATCACCTTGCATAACCATGTGAACGATAATTCCGCTTTCTCTGTCATTGCCCAAACGAATAATACTCGTATCGCAGGATCTGTACGCATTGCCGCTACTGACAGGTCTTTATTGTTAAACAGTAACACTACTTCAGTACCATTGTTTTTACGTTTATAGCTTTCTATTGGACTATATTTTCTCTTCTTTTGATGACTGATTGATTTTAACGTGTGCTTTTATATTTAAACCACTGACGAAGAATACATTGTCTTTGAAATTGCTATTTGGTCGTAAATAAAGGATGATAGAATGAAGCGAAGTTCTCCTAATATATTTTACTTATGTTAGCATCATTTCGATTAAGAAAACAAGTTTTTCGAATCCAATGCTATTTTTTAAGAAAAAGTCTAAAATACACATCGGCGAATTTTCGTGCCTTCACAGGTACACGTCTTCATGCCAAAACAGTAGATAATGGCTGAAGCAACGTTTTATATATCGATGGTAAAAACAAATTACACCTTTTCATTGCTGTCATCCCTCTCTTTTGCACATGACAGACTTCAGAAAATAGCCGGCGGTGCCACTCCGTCTGCTCATGTTTTTACCATCGACATATAATACGTTGCTTTAGCTATTATCTATTGTATTGGCCTGAATACGTGTACCTGTGAAGACACGAAAATTCGCCTTCGTGCATTTTAGATTTTTTTTAGAAATAACATCGTATTCGGAGAGCCTGTTTTCTTGATCATTAAACTACTGAATCCCAATTAATACCATTTTGTTGTGATGTTATTGCAAATCCATTCATATTCCAGGCTGGCATTTGCGTTCGTTGTAATCCTCCTGGTTCGTGTTTTCTTCATCACAAATTCATGATTGTGGATGGACTTCAGGTGATCACTGGCTCATTCAACTGGACAAAAGCGGCGATAGTGGGTAATCACGAAAACGCTTTATGTATAGCTGATGAACACATAGTGAGAGGATTTCAAGCTGAATTCGAAAAGCTTTGGACGATGTATGAGAAATTTACACCACTGCGTCGATAAATATTCAGTTGATAGATTGGATTCGTCTATTGTTTTGTCTGATATTCTCATACATCGATCTTTGATGCGGCCACTAAACGTTTTCGGAGTTTTGCTGAAGACCATTTGTATTTTTGAATAAATTTTTTACTATTGTTCCGTTTGACTTCATTTTGTCTTGAGACTGCCATGTACATGAATAATTCTTCAGGAGTACTATTTGCTCATTTTTAGTAAAAATGTGTCTTAACTGTGCATAGTGAGAAGAAGAGTTCAGAAGAATGAGGCAAGCTTGCATAGAATATTTGAAATACCGAGCGTTCCAAAAGTCTTCGACACTAAAAAAATGTTCTATAAATCACCTTTTAATTTCAAGTAAAAGCAATTACGAGAAGTTTATATTTACGCAAACAAAAGCACCATTCTGGCATAAAAACAAAAGATGATAAAGAAAATGAAGCAATGATCGATATTTGCACCATTTTCTTGGATGCACTTATGACTGCACTCTGCGATGCACTCTGACGATAAATAATATATTAAAATATAAAATAATAATTATACTAAGTTTTCCATTTTTAAGGCATTAAGCATAATGGCACATGATGTGGTGTTCACATTAATGCTGACACAAGGACATGAATTTAACTCATTGTGTGAATTTGACTGGTGATGAGTTTGCGTGCAGAGGTCGAATCGTGAGTGGATTTTCCATGCAGACAACTCTCAATTTTGATGTCATTTAAGTAATGCCCCTTCTCACTTTCTTCGAAATCAAATTATTAGCGCCAAATAATAAACATCATCAAATAAAGCAGCGAAACTACCACTTTTCATTAATTAATGAATGACTTAATAAATGGTTGACTCAAAAAAATAAAAAAAAAATAAAAAAAAATAAATAAATAAAATAAATGGTTGAAATTCGAAATTATCTTTACCAAGGCCTTTCAGAAGGGTCAGCTCACCATCTTCATGGAATGACAGCTCGACAAGACATTCAACATGCATACACGTAAATATGTGGATAGGCATGCGAACTAAGACTAAAGAAGAGTCTTGAAGTAAATCATAGATATATGCATAAAGGATTCATAACCTAGGTTTTCATGCAGATATCAGAAATGCAAAGGAAGCAAATGACGTTTATGTTAGAAGGGATTTCGCTAAGGGATTTTATTTTTTGGAGTCGTCGAGGGAGTCATTTTTGCGGCCTCTACTTTGTACGATTTTCACACTCGTCCTTTTTGCTGCTCGCACCAATGTCGATGTGCAGTAGCTTGGACAAATAGACCATGCTCTCCTGCCAACGCGGCTCGTTCTTGAAATCCATGTCACCATTAAAAATGGTATTTTACGATCAAATCTATTTATGGCAGAGATGCTGGAGTACCACCTCTCCACCTTTGAATAAACCATATCAATGCAGGGCTGCGAAGCGCATCCACTTCCCGAGGCCGATAATGTGACGGTTACAAGCTTTCTTAGCAGTAGATTGTGATCCTTATATTCGCATCAGTTGAAAAATAAAGGAGATGTCACCTTCAAGAACTGACCTTTCAAATCGATCATTTTTATCATGGACAGCAGTTAAAATTGATAATGTTAATAAATTGAGTGATGATGACTCCTATATTTTTTCGTTTTCATGAGGAATTGCGGGCCAAATGAGCATTATGTCAATAGATTGATAGTTTGATATTTTACAAATCAATGAATGGATGGCGACAATGCGAAAGTATATGATATTGATAATGGTTTCAAATATTCTAGTTAATTTCTTACCCTGTCATTCCCTGCCATACTATTCTGTAACGCACCACTGACAATTCGTCTAAGTTGGTCTAGCAGTAAAAGTAGATGATGCTTCTTGAAAACCAAATTCAAAAATAATAATGAAATATTTAAAGAATACATAATATTTAGATTTTACATAATTACTTACTTGGATTTCTTGGAGACCGAATCTCAGCTGTCGGCTTGCCAACAGCGCAGGTCGCACTTTTTCCGAATTCGTCTATCTCTTGCCATTCGAGTCCACATTCTCCCGTACAGCTTTGTCATGGGGTCGCTCCATCTGATGGGTGGTCTGCCTCTTGGTCTTGTGTAGCTGTGCGCTCTCCAGTCAGATATTCGAGTCGTCCATCTTTCGTCGTTTCTTATTGCGTGGCCTGCCCAGCGTCTTTTTGCGATGTAGATGGTTTCCAGAATATCTGTCACTTTGGATCTTCTTCTGACTTCTGTATTTGAAACTCGCTGAATCAATCAGTTGTTGGTGATTCGTCTTCTTTACATAATTATCAAAACACTATTCACTGCGCGCAATCATCACTGCAAATGAATAGGAAAGTTTTGTTCATGGTTTGGGATCTGAACTAGGCCTGCTGATGATTCCTGACGTTGGATGAAATATCAGCTATTCAGTTCTATAGATATTTACAAACGGTTTTGAAATCTATAGACTGTAGAAATGCAGCATGTACAACATTGATAGAAAGTATGAAGAAACGACTTCTTCACTCTTAATACGTCCATAAAAGTGAGCATCTTGTCCACATACAATTCGACCTGCACAGGGCTGCAGAGATCGCTTTTCCAAAGCCACCTCCACACTCGTCTCAAACCTAAACCTTCTCACAAATTAATGGAAAACGAACTGAACGAACTGAATTTCTTAGCGAACTGAGCGGCTTAGCGCAAATTCAAAAATGAAGGCGAACGAAGAGCAACGTGAAATGAACTAGAAGCTGAGTGATCTGAAAACATTGCCTCGTTCGAATGCAGTGGTATTTATGGCAACTCAAGCATTCGTCTATGAAATGTGGAAGATTTTCCGATCACAAATAGCCATTTCAGCGCATTTATGAAAATGTGGGTAGTTCCTCGAAAAGTGATAGATACGTGTATGTCGGAAAATTAAATGCTTTAAAATTAGAATCGGTAAAATTTCTATTCTACCGATTTTTCATTCTAATCAGCATGGGTATCACTTCGGACGTTCCTTAGGGATATGCCCCAAGGAAGGATAAATAAGGGATAAGTTAGGGATTTGCCGGCATTCCGTCTGTAACTTTGTGGAAAATATATAAATATAGCAACTCACCCTCATGTAATTGCATGAAAATAAATGATAAATTGTATGCATGTCGTTTTTACTTTAGTGTGTCAAGTAATCTGTTTTAATAAAGTAGAATTTGACTTCTATCATATCTTACCTATTTGAATAAGAATATTCCTCTTTTCAGTGTCATGTTGAAATCCGGCTGGCAAATATGGACTTCAGTGTGTCTCAGCAGACCTCCCATTGTGGGTGCTGCCCTCAACGAAATTCAGACGGAAGTATCACAGCTGATGCAGCAACTTGAAGTCGAGCGGAGTTACTTATCAGATCACGAAATTCGTCATCGAACTGATCTGGAAAGAGCTCAAGTAGCCAAGCAAGAAGGAATAGATTACAAATTTTCCGAACAGTCTCTTCTGACTGCGGTAGAGACGGAAGACAAATGGAAAGCCGCTTCTGAGAAAGTCATCCCGAAATCCATCTCACCAGGTATAATTCATATTGACAAGCAAACATTTCATTGCCTTTTTTTACATCACAGTTCGAAATCTGAGGCTGTTTGTGCAAGTATCAGATAATTTTAGGATGTCAGGATTATTGATTTTCTATCTATCTTTCAGAAAAATGAAATTGAGAAAGGGCAGTGATAATAATCAGACCGGGCCTGGATTTTTTACTAGCAGCTGGCCCTGGCCATCGATTTTTAAGTAGTTTTAGTTATGTCCTCATAAGCTTGGCGTTTCTTTTATACAGCGTTGATGAACAATCGAGTAAAATTGTTCTGTTTGCAATCATGTCTATCATGACGAACTCTAATATCTTAAAGCATCGATGTTTAAGCTCTGAGTTTCCCTTTCACACGATCTTCTCCCTGCGAATGATGCTATAGGTGGATTTAATGATAATCGCGTTCTACACAGAACAATACATGAAAAACAATTTCTGCTCCATATGACAGAATGACATAATTTTCACTAGATTTTATTGACTGGATGAGTTATTTACAACATGGCAACACGCATAATTGTAAATATGAAAAGATACACCCATTGTATTAGTCAAATATCAAAATATCAAATCGTTTATTTCTCAAAAGAGAGAACACGAGCATGAGATGATACATGATGACTTTTACAAATACAGAATGATGGTAAAGATGATATTCTACATTTACATAAAGCGATGCAATGCGTACACGTGAAATGATAGAAAAAATGTATGAAATGTAAAGAAATGAAAATTGAGGCTCTGGAAGGAGAGTACATTTGAATTTCAACATGAAGTGGTATTTCTATGAATTTAATCAAAGCACAAGCCATAAATTGTACAAACGCAATTGTAGATCTGGAATATTTATTAATGTAAACGGCCTAGCATCAAAAATTTGTCAATGGCATCCCAAAACATGCTTCACGCCTCAATGCTTCATCCTAATCATTAACGAGGTCCGGAATGAGAATTTGATAAAGTGCACTTTAGAAACAGACATATACATACATTATGCATATAAAACGTAGTAACCAACACTTCAGAGAATCTTACCTGAAACTCCAATACGTTTTATGATCATTATGTTCTTTCGCAAATATCAATTCATTTAATCTATCGTTCTTCAATTTTCAAATGAGTTTTTCAACTCGAATCATAAGAGCAACATTTTTATAGGTGATCATAGTGAATGTCCATCTAATGCCCCTACCCGCACCACTGTCCAATTTTTCTTTGACATAATGTTATCCTTAGGATTTTTGTGCAATATAGCGAACAAACGGAAGGGAAAAATTTGATGGACGATGAGCGAACGAGCTGATGAATTTTGCTGCGCTCGAATACACTGATCCAGTATTTTCAGAGTTGGAATAGAATATAAGTGTTAATTGCATCACAGTGTTGCACTACAAGAATTTAGCAAAATTACAAAGGTGAAGCTACACATTAAAAAGACAAAGAAAGTAGTCTCACTCAAGTTGCCAAAGCGAATGAAGGAATTACTGAAGTGAACAGTTTTGATCTTTCAGAATGGGATCCACTTCTGTGGCGTGCGTCGACCTTTCCCACACAGAACATGCATACTCTGGTGAAAAGCATGTCAATGCGAGGGCGGTGGAGCGTAGTAGTTCTGGGATTGCTCCCCATCTCGTGCATATGGCTTCCGCAATAACTGATTATGTGCACTTGTTCTTGCCTCATACTAATCTTGTTGGCTCATGATCACCCAATCCATTTTCACTTCAAAGAAAATGTTCAGCTGCTTATCAACAAATACCGCATTTCCTCGCATTTGCGTTTTCATTAATATGCACGTTTTTCCACTTGAGAGATTTTTCCAAATTGAAAATTAACAATAATTACAGGTATATAACCTTAACGGAAAAGTATCAATAATAGCTCAAAACTTTTATTATATGACTTCTTACATCATTATATAAACTGCACTACCGATCATCAAGCATTCCAGTGACTTTTGATATTCTTTTTTCGCCTAAGATGATTCTTTTCTAATTTTCTTGATTACAGAGGTGCGGCGTTCATTACAAACTCTCAGCTGCGGCGTTTATTTGTGGGCGTCCTTTATTTAAGGAAATATAGTGCATGTTGGGCTCATCAATAACTGGGATCTCAGTCAGGGGGGAAGTTGGCAACCTTCTCGTGGTCCCCCCCCCGTAAGTACTCGAATAATCATCGGGGAAACCAATGTCAACAACAGAAATGTACAATGCGTGTAACCCTCCAAACAATACCAAACCTCCTGATCTCAGCCGAAACGACACTTCTGGCTTCCTAGCCGCAAATGGTCCGAGCACCCTCCAACTCAACGTAGAAGGCCTGACCAGAGCCAAGTGCGAGGTTATACAGAATATCTGCTACCGGCACGCCATCTCAGTCATTCTTCTACAAGAGACTCATACCAAATGCGACAATGACATCAACATCTCTGGATTTTTTCTCGCGGACGCAATACACCATCCTCATTATGGAATTGCCACTCTTGTCAGAGACAATATGTCAGCTTCATTTGTAGCAAAATCTAGCCCCAACCAATCAACCGAATGGGTAGCTACAAAAATTGGCGATGCATTAACTGTTGTGAACGTGTACAATCCTCCTAACACGAACATTCAATTACCGCGCTTGGTCGGGTTTGAGCGTCCAGGATTAAGCGGTCGAAACGCAATCGTCCTGACCAAGTTCCTGTTGATGACCTCATTAAAAATAGTCAAATAATTTGTATGCATATTTTGTACAATTCTATTTCACGTTTTAGCCTAAGGAACTAATATTAATTCTATTACACACCTGGTAGATTTTAGATGGCGTAATCCCGCTGTGTTATTAGCTAGATCTGGTATTTTGATTGGAAACAGACCTGTCCTCTTATCATCTGAATGGGCAGACTGTTAAATAGGATCTTTTCAATATATAAGTGATAAACATAATTTTGAACAGAACGACTTACTCGCCAATTCATTACACATGAGGAGAGGAGAAGCGTTGTCTGTCCTTCTAGTAAGTATTTTTAAAATTTTTAGACATTTTAGGATATAAAACTTTTCTTTTAAATCATACTTTGTACCTATTGAAAATTAACTAGTCATTAGCTTGTTTTTTTAAACTTTGTTACCTTGACGCACTTTGCTACGTTGAACTCCTATCCTGCCACATCCCGTCATCTACTCTGGGGACTTCAACAGTCATAATTGCAGATGGGGATATCGTCAAAACGACTCTTACGGTATTTCCATCTCAGAATGGGCTTCCAACGGTGACCTCCAACTCCTGTATGACAACAAGCAGCCCAAAACATTTCACTCAACCGCCTAGGATTCGTATACGAATCCAGATCTTACATTCTTCAGCTCCAATACGACGAGCCTCCTACCACTCCCAACTCGTACGGTATTACCGAATTTCCCGAGATCTCAACACCGACCGACACTGATTACCCACCCAGCCGCCATCTCAACAACGGCCACAAGTCATCTCCCAAGATGGAATTTTCGGAAGGCAAACTGGGAGAAATTTAAGGAGCTGTTAACTAACTATGACCTCCCAGACCCATCTCTGCCAAACGTCGATTACAACTTCCAGGAATTTCAACGCGCCATAATCCGAGCAGCCAAATTCTCTATCCCACGTGGCTACAGGAAGACATATATACCTTGCTGGGACAAGAAATGCTCTGAACTCGCTAGACAACATGAGCAATCCGTCTCACTAGAAGAAAAGAAGCAGTCAGCAAACGAACTCATCAAGTACATCAATACTCGCAGACAAGAAGCTCGCTGGCTATCATCCATTGATAAGATTGATATGAAGCACTCAAGCAGAGAAGCGTGGAACACTCTGAATAAACTAACGGCCCGAAAAACTGTAACCACCACCGTGACTCCTGTTACACCAAATCAAATCGCTCACAGCCTCCTGTCTAGTGGAAAGTATTCCAGTCCAGATAAAGCTTTCACACGCACAGTAAACTGCGATCTCAAGTCTTCCTGGAATGCCCCATATGCTGACATCGATCTCTGCTACAACTTTTCGGAAGAAGAAATTTGCAGCGCAATCCACTTCAGTAAAAGTGGAAAAAGCCCAGGACCGGATAACCTCCATCCTGAATTCTACATAAACCTGACAAATTCATACATCGCATGGCTGACGTCATTTTTCACAACCTGCTTAAAATCTCACAAAATTCCTAAAATCTGGAGAACTGCACAAGTTATAGCCGTCCTGAAGCCAAATAAACCTCAGGATTCTCCCACCAGCTACAGGCCGATCAGTTTACTTTGCATCGCATTCAAGCTGTTCGAGCGTCTGACCTACAACCGTATCACTCCCATCGTCGAATCTGTTCTTCCTCATGAACAGGCCGGCTTCCGCCCTAACCGCTGTACCACTGATCAAGTTGCCTTGCTAACTGAAGACATCGAAGATGCCTATGAAGAAAACGTTTTTGCTGGTGCTGTTTTTATCGACCTTTCAGCCGCATACGACACAGTATGGCTACGAGGTCTTAACTTGAAGTTATTGAAAACCATTCCCTCTAAGCACATGGTCAAAATGATTTTGACACTGGTTAGTCAACGAAGCTTTGTGGTCAATCTCCGTGGGCAGTCATCTCGACGTCGTTTTCTTCGTAATGGCTTACCACAAGGCTCTGTACTTGCACCATTGCTGTTCAACATCTACACTCACGACCTACCTGTTACGACTAGCCATAAGTATATCTATGCTGACGACATAGCCCTACTAACTAAAGGAAACGTTACTACCGAAATCGAGCGGACACTTAGCAATGACCTTGACAAACTGACTTGTTACTTTCATCGATGGAGACTAAGACTAAATGCCGAAAAAACAGTATGCAGTGTTTTTCATCTCAAGAACTGTCAGGCCAACAAACAGTTAAACGTCCATCTACGAGGGAAAGTCATCTCACCTGTTATCTCTCCGAAGTACCTCGGCATAACGCTAGACCGATCACTTACGTACGGGCAACACCTTAAACAAGTCGCAGCCAAGATCAACGCCCGTAATTCAATACTACGCACCCTCGCTAGTTGCCGTTGGGGCGCCGAGTTCTCTGTGCTTCGAACCTCCGCCCTTGCTCTCTGCTACTCCAGCGCGGAGTATTGCTCGCCAATCTGGATGCAGAGTACCCACTCCAAGAAGATAGACTGCGCTCTAAATGACACTATGCGACTAATCTCTGGTTGTATACGCAGTACACCAATTGACATCCTGCCCATTCTGAGTGGCATTGAACCTCCTGACATCCGCCGCGAAAGACTCGCGATACGACTTCACCAAAGAGCTTCGGACAGTGACCACCTGCTGCATAAGAAGCTCTTCGCCAACAACCGACCATCAAGAAGACTTAAGTCACGCAACCCTCTATCCAGACGACACAACAGCCTTATCCCACTATCAACAACCTATTCCAACTCATGGGCTGCAGATGAATGGAGACGAAAATGGACACAGGCGAGTCACGGACTTCGGCGCTTCATATCCGAACCGGCTTACCATCCTCCCGGCTCCGATCTCCCCAGAGGACAGTCGGTCCTCCTGAATCGCCTCCGATCTGGACACGGCAGATTCGCTGCATTCATGCATAAGATCGGTCTGTCCTCAAGTGATTCCTGCAGATGCGGAGACGTTCAAACTAGTGAACACGTCCTGATGTGTCCTGTAATAGGAATGTGAGGTGACCTGAAGACCGTCGATCGTGACTTACGCACGTGGCTTCGTGAAACTGATATTTGTGTTTAACTTTCTTTCTCTTTATCACTGTACATTTCATACGAATATATATATATATATATATATATATATATATATATATAGTCAGGGTTTGAAAAGGCGTGATTTGTATCAAAAATCTAGTTTTACAACCATTTTTGTCTAGATAATGAAACTATTCAATTAGCAATAAAGGCTTTCTCTCCTTTAGTTAAAATATGACATGCGATAATTCTGCTTCACATTAATAGCGAAATCATATAATCATGAACATTAATTAATGCATGAATGTACAGCTGTCAACTTAGCAACTATCAATTCCATATTAACACCAGTGAAGAACAGACTGTTATGAAAGCTAGCAGTGATATCAAGGACAAGACATTTTTAAAATGCATAGGTAACGCATTATAGTGCATCATTACATTGGAAAGCTAAGAAGTCCTAAATTATGTTTTTGAAGCAAAAAATAACATCCTTAGATCAAGCTCGTCTCTCGCATTTTAACTGATGTTTTAAGCAAAATGCTTCTCGTATTACCGATGCATCTTTTGGAATTGTTGTGTCTACTCCAGCATGGAATTAAATAGTTAATATAGAAGCTGTAACTTGAGATGTCCAGAATTGCCATGGACAGAATTGTCTGGAGACTGACTTCTTAGTGATAGGAGCTCCGCCACCTCGATGCCAAGACAGTGTTAGAATAGGACGAATATAGAAATAATCAAAGCAGTGCAATCGTCCAGCCAGGCATTCCATGTTCGATAGCTGTAAGAAGGTATATATTAGCGTGGATTTTTGTTTCGAACGAATGCCTGACCTAAAGCGCGTATAGCTAGAACAGTGATTTTCAGCCGGTAGAAATTTCCACACAAGGGAGGATTTTCAAGCTTATCTGGAGGCATATAGGTATGGGGAGGAATAATCATCTTGCAGAGTGTAATATTGCAGCCTCAGTTTGCATGTGAATTCCTGCTTTTCTTTTAACAAGTGCTCCTGCATCTTTGAGTTGTAATATCCTTCGTGTGGTACTTGTTGATTTCTACTCTGAAAATGTATGCTAGTGCTCCTGACAGCATGGTTGATTATACCGGAAAAGATGTTTTCGGTGTGTCAACTGACCTGGCCGAAGACTTCGAAATTCAAAGCGACCAATTCTCAAAGACTGCATTTGATAGGATGGGAATCATAATGTGACGGAACTCTAGAGCAAACTGCAGGCTTCACCAGTCAGCTATTTTCGCACACAGCACCTTGTTACTTTTTCCAACTGCACATTTTGCCGAGTGCGGATTTAGTACAGTGAGTGACATTTCGGCAGAAAAACAAATTAGGCTACAATAATGATTGAGGTTATATGCGCATGAAACTCACATCTTTTTCATGTAGACATAGAGAAACTGGCAAAAAGTCATTTTCCTCAAGGATCTCACTGAATTTTACATTGGCAGACACCGTCCAAGTCAGTGTAGAGAAGCAGTGATGTTAATCCATCACCCAATAAAACAGTTCCTACTGGGAAGCTGCATGCGTTATTATTTATTTTAGGAAGATGATCGGTTGGAGAGGAATTTGAGCATAAATCGCTTTGTAAGGGAGGAATCCCTACAGTTAGGTTGAGAACCACTGCTGTTCAGGATCACTCAAGACTCGTGGCCAATGAAATTGTAATTTAGCATGAATATACGAGGGGCGCACCAAAAGTTCGTGACGTTTGATTACTGTGGTTTTAATTCGACTTTTCTAGTTGATCATTGATCGTTGTCATGTTGTATCAATCATGTGCAGTGCCTGTGAGGTATTGTCACTTGATCGGTAACCTATAGAGATACGAACTGAAGCCGGTAACTAGTGAAGCAATTTTACTTTCGTCAGCATGACGGACTTCACAAATCGTAACTGGAAATCTTGTCTGCTCTTTCTGTCCAAGGAACGGGAAACACCAATCCGATCGGCTGAGCGTCTAAAAAGTCTTTGAGACAGTGCTCCTGGAAGAGCGACCATCAAACAAATGTTCCCAGAGGGACGGAAGTCATTGGAAGACGGTGAACGCTGTGGCCATCCATCCAGTCAAGCCAGCGAAGAAAATGAAGAGTTGGTTTGGCAGCTGATCCAGTCTGACAGACGCCCAACATTTGATGAACTGGAGGAAAAATCTGGCCTGCTGTTGCGTGGGACTCTTGAGCGTATCTTCCATGACCGCCTTGAGTTGTCCAAGGTTTCGGCTCGTTGGATGCCAAGGCTGATGAACAGAAAGGCACTCGGGTCAACTCCTCTGTTGTTCTTGGTCTTCTGGAAGACCATGACGAAGGGTTTTGGAGGAGATTCATCACGGCTGATGGAACTCCGCTGCCAAACTTCATGCCATTATAGAGACGAAAAGAAAAATGAATGCAATGGATAGTGCGAGGTGAGCAGCCACCGGATCTCGCCAAGACAGCATCTTCTGCAGGCAAGTTCCAGGTGACAGTCTTTTGGGATTGCGAAGGTGTAATTCATGTTGATTACTGCCCTCCTGATCACACAATCAATCCCGAATAATACAGCAGCTGCTCACAGATCGTGCGCAAGCTTTTGCCGTAAAAAAGACAGGAAAAGATTTCGCGACGTCCTTCATGTCTGCAGCATAACGGAGGGGACCAAGGAGCGAAAACGATGACCACAATCAAGCAGCTGAAGTGGCAGCTGCTTCCTCGCCCACTGTATTCCCCTGACTTGACCTCTAGTGAATTTCATCTCTTCGGTCCGATAAAGTAGGCAATGGGGGTATTCGATTCAATGGTGAAAGAGATAAAGAGAGCACCGAAAGCTTCATTCGGGAAATTTCCGCAAGATTGGCTTGAAGAGGGAATGAAGAAACTTAAGAAGAGATGAGAAAAGTGTACTGAAATTTAAGGTGACCAGATCGAAAAAGAGTTTTGATACGCTAATAATTTTGTCAATAAATATTTGTACAATTGAAAGCTAAATGATTTTCTTGTGAAAAGCAATTATCAGAACTACAAGAAATAATATTTAGATATGCACTTGCGCCAAAATGGACGTCTATAGATAGGAAAGACAAACATCACGAACTTTTGGTACGCCCCTCGTGCGTGAAATGGTTATATTGGAATTAGTGGTGATGGATTTGAAGGAAGATGATTCAGTAAACCGGGTGCACGCATTTCAGTACAACGCACACACGAAGTGACGAAGGCAAGGAGATCAATTCTGACATCCGCCCTACTAAAATATATGATTGAGATAGAGCCAAAAGTCAATTAAGAATTTAGGAGTTTATTGCGCGATAAGCCTCAATAGAGAAGAGGAGTATATTGGATATGCTGCTATCAAGGAACATGTCGATTATTTTCAAGGGTATGATTTTCCATTGATAAGATGAAAAGTTTTGAATCCTACCTAATTTTGTTCTGCTGCCTGTCGTTCTGTCATCTATAAAGTATTTGCTCAAAGATAGAGCATTTTTCCTGCCGAAACACACTTTGAAACCCCGATTTAATTCAAACTAATTTCAAATTGCCTCGAGAGAAGAACATTTTCTTTTCCCGGTTAACACTGTTCCAGCATCCACTATTTGAGGATTGTTCAGGAGATGGCGTATTAGTCATTGTCTATATTTTCTGTATAATATAAGATGATAATTTCTTTATTTCGACTTCACAGTTAGCAATCGGTGAACGTCTGACATCACGTAATTAACAACACGTATGCAAACTGAAGTGGGTCGTAATGTGTCGAATGTCTCACGTGTACCTGCATCACTATATCTCTATTTCTTTGTCTCACGGATGTTGCTACTTAGATGAAAGACTCCCGTTTCATCGTAATGGAATAATTTCCTTCATATTGTAGTTTGACTATTCATGATAGCGTCAGGTTGCAGGATGTCTCTGCCTCTACGTTCCATATTATCATAAACTTGTAGCGTCCATTTCGAAATTCTCCACCTTGGAGAATCGAAAGATTTCAGCAATTCTTTCGCGAAAAGTTGATCGATTTCAAAATTCTTAACATGTCAGCATATGTTTGCTGTTAAGCACCTTCAGTTCTCGTTGACAAGGTCAAAATTGATGGTCATCTTGTGCATCTGTATTAAGGATAACTTAAGTAGTCCTAAAACCGTCTTAAGGTAAGTGTTTTCGATTGCCGTTAGTGAAGGATTAAAATGAAATAATGACCAGTCGGTGACCTATAATGTCCAATCTATTTGTTTCGCTAAAATCCATTTGAGAGTGAGAGCTCTAGGTGTCTATGTCAAGTACCATAATCGTCACAAATATAAATCGAAGGAGGACCTTGCTGATCCCTCGTGTTCGCTTGACCAGTTTATTAATCCACTACACATGAAAAGAAACCGATACAGGAGTCTTAAGACAGAATTCTGTTAAGCAACTCATCTAATTATGACAAATATTATTAGAAGAGCCAGTACTCGACTAATGATAGCCTTAATGCTCTTGACGACGCAGTACTTAATGAAGCATGAAAATTTTAACTTTCTCTATTTTGGATGCATTCTGTGTTTATTCAAAACAAATGCTAAATATGTAACCATTTAGACGGATTATGTCACAATGTAAATAGGAAGAGCACATGTAAATATTGGGTTGCTTGAGTTCTTAATTAATTATTATACTTACATTGTGCTTGCAGAAAATAGTATTTAGTAATTATACAGGTGAACTTGCAAAAAGCAACATTTATAAATAATAGCAGATCCACTAACTTAGACGACAGGACAGTAGTGTGTTACAAGTAGAATCAGATGAACCTCGCAGAAATTTCACTGAATATGCTATTTGCGGATTATGTCACTACCAGGTTTTTATAACTTGACTTGCTTTTGTTTAGGTTTTTAGCATGCGATCAATACTGTTAATGTCGAGCGAAGCCTAAGGCGCCAGAACTACATCGACGGAGTGACTGTAGAAATCCAGAGGCTTCCCTTTGTCATAATCATCTTACGCAATTCAACTATTGATTCCTATATACAGTAATATCGGCATCTCCATTTTTCTTCATTTAACGCTTTGTATAATAATGGAACCAATCACCCGGTTTTCAGTCCTTGAGACAATAGGAACCAATAATGTAAGTTTCTGCTCCTCTGCAATAGTTGTATTACACATTTTTGGCGAATAGTAACTGCATTATCATAGCAGGCAAATTACTTCCCTGAGGACTTTCGCGTAGTGAACTATGAATCTTGTGTATGCGAAAGAGTCCATTGATAATGTAGGGCTCAACATTCATGCTCATGTACAGATCTCTAATCGAATGCCCTCGGAAAGGTGCATTGCTTGCTACCGTGATGTACGGACAAGTAATTATCATCCAACAGAGATGAAAAAGATTGAAATATCGGAATCTATTGAATTCAACATCTGTAATAATTGCTACGAGACACAAGGGAGCCGCATGTAGTCTTTAAATATTCTTGCAGGTACTTGATGAGTGCAACTGGAAATGTTCATTTTGGATATTTAAGCTTTGTGATGTTACTTCAATGCTCGGTGTTGATGTTTAGAAGCTCTAGGCTTGACGTCAGCAAAAAATTGCTTTTTGAAGGTCTATCAGATGTTGACTTGTTGCAGACGTGACACTGAGGTATCCTTATACCAGGCGTGCCACCTCTGAGGCAGATGCTGCTCAGAATACCATCAAGAAATTGGATTGAAACCGACAAATACTAAGATGCATCAAATTTACAAATAGCATGCCATCGACACTGCAGCACTGTGCAGCATATCATAACTGAAACTATATTTGCAACGAGGAATATTTTACGGACTCTATGGGCTGTGCAGTCTACAAGCTTGTTTGCTTTTCACCTCATCAAATGCCGTCTATCCTGGGAATGTATGATCGACTGTTGCTTTCCTTGTGTAGTAAAACGTCCAAATTTAGCTTGCATTATTTTCTAGACATGCTTCCTCAGGTTGGGAGAGGTCTTCCTAATCGCTTCTTTGATTTGATCGGTCTGGTCCCGCCATGTGGTACAGTTTGACAGCTAGGGGGCGAAGCCTTGCTTTTTTGCAGTCATATGGCTCCTCCCTGAGCTGCAAAGTATGAAGTTTTAAGTGCAGTATTATTTGTATTTTTTGTTCACTTTTCGTAAACCAATTTCTTCTAGGATTTGCCAGCAAGGAATTCGATTGAATTTGAATTTCTTCCGTTCCCGAATCTTCCCAGTTTTCAACTATTTCGTGTTTTGAAATGATTAGTGCAATTTTCTATTTTGCTGTCCTGGACGAAAGTGATTAGACTTTTTGAATTATGTGAAACTAATCATTAACGCATAATGTAATCAGCTGAAGATCTGGACGCTTTTGACGAATCAAATTAGTAACGCACAACACCGTAAAATAATGAAATTTCATCTTTTCTGTACTCGATCAACAATCAAATTTGTGTTGATGATGAGATTTGAAATTCAATTTAGTGATATCAACTTGGTGTGTGCCAATTAATTATTTTTTAAAACTCATCTGAAATCGACGTTTTCGATATACCGGAGGAACCGATTTAGCTAAAAGCAGGTTAATGATAATAAATTACACCAAAAAAATGCGCACGACATCCTGAATTTACCATACAAATCGTGCTGGCGCTTTTCTAGTGCCACGTAGAGATGATCAATTTTGATTAGATTCTAGTAGGCCATTTAAAGTATTACTCACAAGTCGCAATAGAATGTTGGTGACAGCAAGGATGAATACCTAATTAAGTTTTATATTTCAAAAAAAAAAATATCCCACGCGGAGAACTGTCAATCAACCGAACATTCGCTAACCAATGCTCCCATTCTTGTTATTACAGGGGTCGCAGCCGTCATGACTTTGGCACACTTCTTGGCAATTTGCGAGAATTTTCATTATG
The DNA here is from genome assembly GCA_907163375.1 of Prostheceraeus crozeri. Taxonomy (NCBI): domain Eukaryota; kingdom Metazoa; phylum Platyhelminthes; order Polycladida; family Euryleptidae; genus Prostheceraeus; species Prostheceraeus crozeri. The sequence continues at coordinate 236,141 of CAJQUW010014461.1, forward strand.
ATGGCACCAGGCTTGTGGTACATTTACTTGGTACATTTTCATGGTACTTTGTACTTGATTTATTTTCCTTTACATGTACTTGTACTTGGTCAAGTACATTTTATAAATGTATTTTGAATTTCAAGTACTCAAATTCAAGTTCTTAAGTACTTTTTGGCATTTTAAGAGTTTTCGAGTAGGCCTATATGACCAATACATCAATGCAGTTGCCTGAGAGCGCTGACTCCCTGTCCTTTTGGGATTCTCAAAGTTGCAAATATCCCACTCTGGCTAGTTTAGCATTAAAGTATCTTACCTCACCCGCCTCGTCTGCTCCTGTGGAAAGAATATTCAGCATCGCTGGAAAAGTTTTTAGACCAGATTGCTGTCGAATTAATGAACAAAATTTCGAAAGACTAATGTTTATCAAATGAAATGACTTCTCCTAAAATGTTATAAGCTTCATACTTGTGTCACGTTGCCAACAGCAATAGTCTTACTTGCTCCATGAAATAGGAATAGATGTATCTTCATTCTTCAATCAAGTGTTGTTTTCAGTCGTCTGTCATGTACTACTTAATTTTTGTCACTATAGTATACATAGGTATTACTCACAATTTTTGTTCTGAACTTGACTAGCACGAACGCACAAACAGGAATAACAATACAATTTGAGAATGCTTTGCGATTTAACTCAGCAATAATCATTCAGTACTTGTGATTGTACTTAAATGACATTTGGATCAAGTACATGTACTTGGACTTGTATTCATTATGTTTTCAATGTACTTGTACTTGTACTCAAGCACAATCGAAGTACTTGACCCCAAGCCTGGATGGCACTTCTTATCATAAAATCAAACTCTGATCCAACAGTTCAAATCATCATTCATAAAGTTGCCTTTAGTTCACCTGTGTTATATTTTTTCTGTCACTCCTTATCTTGTTTGAAATGTAATAAAACCATTATTTAACTTATTACACACATAGGCCTAACATCTATGAAAAGTTGATTTTAGCTGATGACTCTACACGTATGTATTAGCTTATGACTTCAACCTATCTTCTGTGGTTCATCCTTTCATTGCGAACAAGGAAACATCTTGAAAGAATTGTGATGCAATGAATACTTGATTTGAATCTCATAAGTCACACTATATTATTTACGAATATTTTCCAATCAGTTGATAGAAATCATAGGCCCTATATCTGCATGTTGGTTGGAGATAATTTGAGGATACCCGAATACATAGTCATGTGGAAAATATGGCATCACTTGAGGTATAGTCCTGACATTGATGGGATATATCAGTGCGGATGTCATTGCTGTGGTTGAAGCTTGTCAGATTTATAAGTCGATAACTTGTTGACCTGATGCGCTTCCTATTCTCGTCATAAGACTTGATTTTGATGAGGTTTTTACTCAAATATTCAATAAGTTGAAAATGTAAAGTTGCATAAGTTTTAAATTTAGTGCCTTGAAGCGTTGAAGGATTATCTATCTATTTCGTTATCTCATCAGTTAAAAATTTAATATTGAAACACTAACATTTCAGGAATGATGTTTTATCACCTCCGTAAGTCGTCAATCTGAATCTGCGATCATCTTAACTAATTCGAGCGTTATCTGATTATGAACAAGATACAGCTTGTCAAACAACATCATAGCTTTACTTCTGATTCCAGGGTTCATAGCAAATAAAAGCATCAATAATTTTTCACAAAATTCATTCAATTACTTTTTGGAGTGGTACGTAACTACATTGTTCGTTTTCTTATGATCATCTATCCTCTGTTGAGCCTTAATCTCTAACAGGATCGATGATCATAGGAGCACGAACAAAATACCTAATGTGTAATTGCCTCTATTGACATTACTAATCAGTTTCGTGCAAAATACAAAGGTTATAGAAACTATGAAAATTACTGTAGAAGCTTTAATGATCAATCAAGAAGAGTTTCAACAATCATGCAGGGAATGATAGTGGGATCTCCTACTTACCATAAATTTGTGACTAAATCAATGTTGTAATCAAAGATGGTGATTCCATCCACCTTCGAACTCTAGAGCCACAATTAAAGCTACGTGTTTTATGTGGCTATCTAGCGTTATTCAAACTCAGTCGAGTCCATGGCTCTTGCGAAATTTACAGTGCTTTTCAAAATTTATGGTGCTTTGTGAATGGAACCAAAATTTCATGCATTTGATTCGACATTTTGCATGTAGTGGAATAGTTTCTTTGTGGGAATTTATCCATCTGGTCTTCTTTCAGATGCAAGCAATGAGAACCTCCATTCTGCTGACCGCTACATGCGAGAACCAGTATATCTAGTCACTAAACAAAAGGCCAGAAACGGAGAGAAATGGTTCCTTCCCTCAGTACATGTGAACGAAGGCGAATACTTGCGAATGGTAAGGATTTTGTTTCTATTTACCTATTGGTGACCAGAATCGATAGAAGATAGCGATGCTGTCTCATGACATAACTGAAAATGTGTTTAAAGAGCAATAAGAAATATTAATCCGGTCGCCAGCAAGAGTTTCTGCAGGGTGCGAGACCGAAATGAGACTTTCTTAGAATGATGCACATCCTAATGCTACTACGAAGTTGCGCTTTTGTGCCGAGTTCTATCTGGTCTTATTTTTTGTCAGATAGGATCAAATAAAAAATGCAAATCCAATGAAAACAGATAGAAGTTTTCGGTAAGAATTAAGTTTTCCAGGTCTTCTCTGATTTGATGAAGAGCACTACGTCTAGGACCATTATTTTTGATATTAAATGTCTCAATGTAATTAATTCATTTGTTCATGTACCTTTTGTTCATGTACCATAAACGCTTTCAGATCTAGTAAGCCTCCTACTGTCGGCAAACACAGCAGCAAATCCAGATTAGATGACACATTAGCGATATCTTTTGTCCTCGGAGAAATTTTCCCATAACGAGGGTTTTATGAAGAAAATCTTTGCGTGATTGGTCTATTGATATGCCAGTCTAGTTGGGCTCATATGAAACTTCCATTCGATGTTTTTCTAAGATTTCGTAACTTGAAAGACGCTTGGTTCCTGATGAACTTGATGTAGAAAATATGAGTTTCATTGTTAATTGGTCGGATATTCATAATGACAGAAACGGTATATTTCTTCGAGTAGAATATCTATTAAAACAATGAAGTTCTCCAACGTTTCGCTTTGGTTTGGACACGGAGCATAAAACAAACTACCCCATAATTGGACATTTATATCAGGGCATTATTATTTTTCAGTTTTATTTAATTTCAGTCAGTTCAACATTTCGTCTGACCGTGGAGTTACTTAAATTTTTAGTATCGGAGTCCAATTATTATAGATGGATCATTTATTATCCATTATCGATCGTGATTATCCATATTTTCTGTCATCGTGATGTAAAAATGTAGTCATTTGTACACTGTTGCCATCTATGGGAGACTGCAACACATAATCCGTGTTCGTTTTGAAATCTGCCATTTGTAAAAATGCATCAGATTGAAAAACCGCATGGATACAAATTGAGAGACGTAACTTGAGGCCTTAAGTTCGCTCCATAAATGTTTTTTAAAGTGTCTTAAACTACCTTTTTGTTTAAATTATTCAACAGGAATGTAATTGTACTACATATGTATATATAATACGTGACTTGAGACAGCAAAATAATTTACCTGATGCCATTTGCTCGACATATTTCCTTATGCATTAGTTGATGAATTTCACACTCACGGACGGCAGATCCTTCGCATTGCAGCTTAAGTTGATTTCATTTAGCAGGGTGTAATGCTATTGTATAACTTATACATTTCTTATGCATTGATATTTCAATTTTCCTTTCAACCATTTCGTGCCTTATTTTTAGTGTTTTGTATCATTTTTCTATATTCGGGCGTATATATGTAGGCCTACAGTCAGTCATCATAGTTGCACATCATTTCCTCGCATTATCTGTAAAGCAGGAATATCGAAATGTGACTGATATGTGGAGCTATGAAGGATAAGTCTTGAAGCGATGGAACGAGTCAACGACCTGAGTCGATGTTTTACTCCGGGTCACCGGCTCCTGGTCAAGGGGCAAAAAATGGATGAATCGGCTGTTAATCTCTTATTCTACTCTCACTGAAGGGATAAGCAACGCATGCATGATCTTATTTGTCCATTGCTCATCATAGTTAATTTCAAATTTTGGCTCGGGACAACATCCGCGTAATCGGTCAACTTGATTGGACAATATGGAACCGTTAGACAGTTATATGCACACCGCAAGAAAAGTTAGACTTGTTAGAGTAGACTATTATTCATTGAACAATAGGTGCATCGTCTATCACACCGCAGTTCCTACAGAGAACGTTGAAATTAGCTAGATGACCTAAATTTAATCATACCAGTTTGATTTAGTTTAGGGCTATTGGAAGGCTTGAGGAAAAAGCTGACATATAAAAGCTAGATTAATGAAGAATATATTAGAAATCAATAGTAATGAAGATACATGCAATATACGGAAAAGTAGATAGTGAACAACATGCATTTATCAAATGAAATAATTTCGACTGTAGTCTATGTATGGCTATTATAGGATGTTGTTATAGAACCACTTGTTTGATTATACAGGCTACTATCCAGAATAGGCCATTTCCAATAATTGAACTGCTGAAAATCCAAATTACAGAAATACATGTTTCGGATTTCCGGGGCATGACATCGGCATGACTCCGTTGCTAGTCTCCAGCAGTTCAGTGTGACATTTTTGCATGTAATTGTTTCTAAATTCAATTACGTTCATTTGACGAAGATATTCACGTAGGCCTGCTCACTTTAATTGAGTTAGTCGACTTACAGAGTGAAGATGGGTAATTGGTTGCTTTGTTATTCTACGTACTGAAATGCTACAGCGCCACGTACAAATGCGTTTTTAACCTATATTTCTTAAAGCAACTGATCTGGTACCTGCTTTGGAACAGTATAAATATAATTTCCATGAATTTGTCGATATTGACATCTCGCTGACTTGTTATTTAACTTGATTTTCAGGATATACAAACAGCTAATTTTTTCAACTTTAACTTATGATTCCGAAGTCGGCTTGATGATATTCCTTTGATTCGGCTTGCAAGGCAATCAAAATCATAATTATATGCATACAAAGTCTAATGAAGAAATACATCTCACGTGACTATCGTTTTCAGGACGATATGGCAATATGTGTGGGTAGCATTTATTTCAATACTGGAAATTAAATTTAGGTATAACGTGAGTGTATGCATCATGATCACTAGAATTATGTAGGTACCTTGCATTGCAGAGTGCAGACATTACATCAATTGCTCGTGCATAAAAGATATCAAATATAGCCGAAATTTGTCAAATTCATGATTAAATTTCCGAGTAACTTGAGGGACGCTATGCTTAACTAGGGGTGTTGATTTGAATCAATGAATGTTGATTTCAACTTCAAAAGGTGATTAAGTTCATAAACCACATGTCAGGAGTAAAACACTATAACTGAACTTCCAAAATTTTCATGCGACTTGACGGACGCTGCCTTGAAATATGATTTGACTTAAATATGCTTTATGCAACTTGGTGACTGCCATTATTTGTTCACTTTGTGGTCTAAAAGATCGTATTTGACCAAAATAGGATGAATTCGAAGACTTTCATACTGAAGGCAGAAGATGTATCATCTTGTAGCCACACAAATAAAAAGAGGAAAGCCTTGATTTCTTTAACCCAAGTGTTAAACTAAGTCTCAGGATAGTTTTAAAGGCCATAGCTCTAATTTTGCGAACTGTGTATTGAAATGACATTTGCTTTTTTCTAATATTTTCAGTTGTTTTCTTGCAGTCTGTGGACCGAATGCTGAGTAAGCTCCTGCCGAAGACTACATTTCATGTGTTTGGAAATTCCCCCGCCGCTGTTCATACTATGCCACTGCCTTATGAGAGTGACACGGAAAAGGGAATCAAACTGTTTTTCTTCAGAGCACAGCTATCCAAAGAAACCGAGGTAGAAGAAATAGATCTGGGACCCAGAAACTCTGACTTTGCTTGGATAAGATTCAGCGAATTTCGTGACTTCATAGATGCCAACAGCTATAGAAATACTTTGAAAAAGTTCATTGTCCAATACTGATATCAAAATATATTCTTCTGCAATAAAGCTTGCTTTGTCAACAACTTTTCCCTCTAGAAGCATGTAGGGTTATTTATTTGTGGGAGATGTTCGAGAGAATTTGTACTACATGTATTCAAGTGAATTAAGCTCAATAAAAAATTAAAACAAAATATATCAGAATAAAAGAGGTAGAGAATGGAGGTAGCAGACAGGAGGATGATCAGATGGATGTGTGCAGTATGCGAAGACTGAGTGGCCAGTGAATTGAAGCTGGGACATTCCCATAACGATGTCTACATGTTTCATAATTTTAATAAACTTATAGTTAATAAGACTTAAGGTTTGTCCTTAAGAGGACAGGTGGTGCGTTCCCACCGGCAGACATTAAACGTTCAAGGCGCGTCAAACTTTTGACTATCCTAGGACTACATTTTAGAGCCAAACTTGACGAGATCGGTGTGGAGGACCTTCCCACTAGTCCATTTTTCACTCAGCGCTTCTAAAGCGGGGCTGGACCTTACCCCTAATGGTCCTCTGACTTGTGATCCTCGACAAATGCATGAATGCATGAAGGTCTTTAAGCACAAAGACTTGACGGATCTGATTGCGTGCCGGGCGGACCTACCCGGGGGTCCATAACATAGCGCTATACGGGCTGGACTTCACCCTTAAGTGTACGAGATCGTAGAAGACCTGGCGCACCTGAACCTGCAGTCGATCGATGAGGCCATGAAGATGTGCAGATTGCGATGGTACGGAAAGATAACAGCGATTGGGTGAAGAAAGTCTGGAAAATGAAGATCAGCGGACCAACACCAAGAGGCTGACCAAAAGACCTGGGAAGAAACAGTCCATACGCTGTCGGCAACTGGGCCTCAAAGAAGCTGACGCTCTCGATCAGAACAGCTGGAGACATTCCATGAAGAATCATCGTCCAACCCGACGAAGAAAAGGACGTTAAACGGATAAAGTAGTAGTGAAGTGTATATGTTTCATGAAAAATAAAAATCATTCAATGCAAATGCTAATACAAATAGCGGAGAGTAGTGTGACATTTACATACAAATAAAGTTGCAGTTACTTAAAGAGTTCAATCTCAGCGTTGGAAGGACATATTGTAGTCAAGACAAGCTTTTATAAAAAATGCGTTGCCTCTTCTAGCGGTGCTAAAATCGTCTATTGCAAAGTGTCTTGAAAAATGTAGACGACGAGGAACAATTTCTCTCAAAGGATGAAGTGGGTTTTCACATTTCAACAAAAAAGAAAAAATTAGCTTGCTGAACAGGTAATCAATATTGCACAATATGTTACACTTACATTTGAATCCGCAGATAATATGGTGAGCACGTTTCGTAATGCGACGAATCTTAGATTGTACACTTAGAGTTCGGTGACAAAAAATGGGAGCAGCATACGTTAACACGATGAGATAATCGCGCTATACATGTATACTTCAACAAGCTGACTTTTAGATAGATACGGCTTTAGTCGACGAATGACATAAAGTCTTAGTGAACATATTTTCGAAACTGATTTAAAATGCTCGTCCCAGCTTAAATTATCAGACCAGATGACACCAAGAATTTTTAGGACTTTCACTACCGTGATATCAGGTATAATTGGCACGGCAAAATTGAGAGAGCATTTGAAAATTATTTGCTTGCTTTTCGATTTGTTGATGACCATGCACTTTTCGTCCACCCAAGACTGAATAGTTGACAAATTGGAGGGCGTGGGAGACTGATCAACCCTTTCAATCAAATTTAAGTCATCTGGGTATTTCACTATCTTTGCATTTTCTGAAGAGACTTGTAGGGATCCAAAAAAGGCGCCGAACAGATATGGAGCCAGGACACTTCCCTGAGGCAGCCCAGATGTTGCAGGGTAAACGGGAAAATAGTAAAATAAAGCTCAATAGAGCACAACTTTAATGTAAATTGATACGAAAGCACCACGTTTATAGTTGATCATTATTATAGATGCCACTGGTACAAGATGTCCTCAAACTTGTGGCAGTGTAATCAATTACACTACATGGAATAAGAATGATAATGTCAGGGATGGTCCACATGTGAGGAATGCACCCTTATGAGAAAATATGACTGCAATTCTATCCGATTACACATCAGTACCACGCGAATATACCAGAATTGGTTTCGATGCTTGTCAACATTTCATGTTTCTTCTTAGTGAACAAAGCACCACCTGCGAGGTGGATAGGGAAGAGATTGGCATCGTAAACGAGTTCCCCTATCTCGGAGATGTGATATGTTGCGAAGGAGGAGGAGCTGAACGTGCAGTGCGATCGAGAATCGCGTCTGCCTGGTGTAAATGGATAGTCTTGGCAAGTTTGCTGAGAAATGGACATTTACCACTTAGATGTCGGGGCTTAGTATACAACGCGTGGAGTAGGCCTGTGCTTCTCTACGGTGCAGAATCATGGAGTCGAACACAACACCAGGTCCAGCAACTGCGCTCGTGCGACAGAAAGATGCTTTGCTACCTGACGGGAATCTCACTCTCTGACCGAATCGACAGTGTCAAAGTGGCGACTGACTGCGGCCTTGTACCACTCGAAAAAGTTCTGCGAGAAAGGAGACTCCGTTGTTTCGGTCATGTAAAACGGAGGATCGTGGAAGACCATAATCCAACGAGTCCTGGTGTGTGGATGTACTCGGGGTAGGCCAAGAAAATTATGGCTTGAGATGATTGAAGAAGATATGCGGGAGATGGAACTGTTTGCGGACGATACACAGGACCGTGCTAGTTGGAGAAGTCTCATATCGTCCAACCCTCAACAGAAGAGGAAAAGAAGACGCTAAAAGGAGAAAGTAAGTTAGTTAGTTAGTTAAGTTCTGTGCGAACAAAATGTATCACATTGAAACATTGCTTCCAATGTACAGTGCATCTTCGATTATCCGGATACCGATTATCCGGATTTCGATTAACCGGATGTAATTTCAGAATCCGTTCGATTCTCCGTGATTCCATCAAAACATGTACATGTACATACATTGAATCGAATGTTCAATTTAGCATTTCTCTCCTCTTTAGGTAGCACATACACGAAGTACTCTTGCTTTACCAGCAATTAATTTTTGCTCAATGTGCGGTTCTCGCCTGAGTCAAATAATAGGCAAGCAGCTAAATGATTGGAGCATTCTTAAGTAGGTTATGCATGCTAGTCAAAGCTGGGATACAGCTCTGATAAATCACTTTCAATTCATGGTCTCAGTTCACGGTCATTGTTTGTGTACGTGCATTTATGTGCTTTAATAGGAACGACAGTGAATATATAGCAAACATGTACAATTGATACTCATAATTTCATTAAACAGTCGAAGAATCGAAATCAAATATATCAAGTATTACATTCGTGGCAGATATGCAGGATGGATATATACATACAGATTATATGGATATATGCAGATCATATTCTACGGGGATTTTGGTATATAATCAAATGTCTTTGATCTAAGCCCACAAGCTTTTGCTAACATGGTATTTAAAAATTCGCTTATCTGGATATTTCGCTTATCCGGATCTTTGACTGACCTATTGGGTTTTGACCATCCGGATAATCGAAGATGCACTGTACATACATGTCTGCAGCCAATATGAAGTGTAATTTGATTGCAAGGTTGATGAACAGCATCATGCACTGATTTTATTTTCATTTGCTCGCCTACGAGCAATTTCATTAGCTTTCCTTATGCATATGTAGCCTATATATTTGCAAAAAAGTTGTAAAGTTGTACAGGAAGTTGGGCACTTCCTGCATTGGAGGAGCTATAATTGGGGCACCCAACTTTATTTGAATATATCATCTAGGAACACAGCACAACCCACTAAAAATTCCTTTTATTGAGATACCAAACAGCCTTTTTTAGGATACCTTCTTTTGCTTTTTGCCGCGGATTAAAGTTCAACCTCAGTGTTCGGCCCGATCATCGCATCAGCGTTTCTCACAGCTACAGTGCTCATAAAAAATTCCTTAACTCGAGTAAATACAGAAGCGTTGCGGAATTGCTTTAAGAAAACATGCTTCCATTCAATCATGGCTATCAAATGAATTATCTTGCTGACAAAATACCTTACCTATCGAACAATTCCTTACCTACCGATTCTTCCGACAAACTGACGGTCATCACTAGTGTCTCCACAAAATGATTCCAGAATTTGTGAGCGGATTTCTATTCATAATTGCAAATCGCATTAAGAAGCAATTAAAACTAACCCAGTATGAAATTAGGCCGAAAATGGACATTTTTCCAATATTGAGCAACACTTGGGCCACCCTTTATAATACATAATGATCAGTGGCGTCACGTGCTCCCAGACCATAGGCCTTCGCTCGGCATAGGAACACTATTTCTAAGACATCTTTTTATGTTACAACATTAATTTTCATAAAGGATGCATTATAATAACAATTTCCCGAACATTTTTTAGGCTAAGTGAGAAGTTGATTGCTCATGTCGCTCAACCGCCTTACTCAAGGAGTTGAGATTACTATATCCCCTCTCTGTCCAGACCACATTTTCTCGAGAAAAAAAGAGGCAAGGTTAACAGTTTCATGCGTTGCTCATGGCTGGTCAGCCACTCAAATGTTTGAAATTTTGATGCATTAAATTGACTTGTGTTTTTCTTATTTCTTTCTCTGTGAGTACTTTCAATTTTTATATCAGGTGTTGGCCTACCTTGCTTGACGACTGTCATCTTTTCAGTATATTCTCTTCGGACGAAAGGCGTGGTTATGAGATCATCTACACTACTAAACATAGCGTCACATCAATCACGTAAAATCAAATTATGGAATTCTACTGAATCTGGTGTTCGAGTCAGATGCATTACTCTGCACTCATTGGCGAACGCTCATCATGTGAACGTCAGTCATCTGCTATTGTTGACGTAGTGGCTTCTCTGACAAGAAACGAAGAGAGGAACAATTAGGTTGCGCTTCCCATACTATATTTATAGGTACCGCGCCACGATCAAGAATTGCGAAGAATTTCATTGCAAAAATTGGAGAAGGCAAATATAATTATGTCTATCAGAAAGCCAATATTGGTGCGGGCGCGTGCGCTTACTGACTGCCTCACACTCACACAACTCTCTTTCGCTCTGTCTGAACATCAATGCTCCGTCTAAACACACGAAAAGCGTGTGTGTCTAATTGGTCGAAGAAAACAGTTGTGATTCGAGCACGGGCTGCAAAACTGCTCACTCTGAAGTTGATCGTCTGATTTTGAGACGGAAAGATGTGCACAGCTATCACGAGAAGCTATCGAATTTAAATGAAATCTATTGAATGATGAATGATGACACTTTTCATTTAATATATGTTGGTCAATTAATTTTGAGGATGCGCCGAAGGCCTCCCACGTACGGAGAAGACGCCACTGATAATGATGCCTATCAGTCGCATTAATTGGCCTATTAGACAGTGTTGTGTCAGTTATAAATCTCGCACATTATTTCGATAATAACTGCCGCTAAGACACTGTTGGTGCGTTAAGAATATTTGTGTGCAGGATTATTGGTATGTTGGGTCCTATATACTATAATACAGGGTGTCTCAGAACTATGTAGGCAGTTAAAACTATTAACTTTTGAGTCATATAATTCATATTTTTATTTCAAGCTATCAATACGCATTTCAAACTAACAGTGCGCAAAAATATGTGCATGTTTGTCAACGTAAATGTTCAAAGTACTGTCCATCGACAGCGATTAATTCATGTCAGCGAGAGATCACAGAGCGACAGACTTTTGAGATGAGATCCATTGGAATGTTTCTTGCGCCTAATGTGACTTTATCTCTCATTTCTTGCACATTGAGGGGACGTGGATTCTTGTACACTTCGTTTTTTAAATAACCACAGAAAAGGAAATCTAATGAAGTTAGTTCACGGCTTCTCGGGGGATACTCAATGTCACCACGACGTCCAATCCATGAAGTGATGTCACTGCAGCTCTGGAATTGAGATAGCTTTGTACAATGGAGGCATAATGACCTGGAGCTCCATCGTGTTGAATCTATTGTAACTCCTCGCCATTCGGATACAATCTCTTGATTTCCGATACAATATGGGTGCGGAGAAGCTCCAGATACTTCTCACCATCCACCGTTCCGTTGAAGAAGAATGGGCCTATCAAGCCGCGCGAAGAAAGACCTGCCCATACGGCAACACCAGGTAGATTAACATCCTACTGCAAAATTTGATGAGGATTCTCTTCAGCCCAGTAGATAATGTTGTGGCGATTGAGGCGACCATTCAATTTAAACGTGGCCTCATCAGACCATATGATCATGTTTGAAAAGTCTGTATCGGCTTGTGTTTCACGTAAAACCCATTTACGAAACTCGACCCACCTATCGAAATCATCTTCATTTAATTAGTGTTGGGAGGTAAGGTCTGATGTTACTTTCATGAAGGATTCGCTGAATTGTTGCTCTTGAAAGATTCAAGTCTAAAGCAGTTTGTCTGATTTATTTTCTGGGTTCATCATCGAATGCAGAGACAAATAAATTGACATTGTCACTGAGCAGTTCTTGGACGACCAGTGAACTTTTGGATGCTTCCAATTGTTCCTGCGTTCTCCAACTTGTCAAGTATTCGGGAGATTCTGTCAAGACGTGGAGGTTTAGAGTCACAAGTGGCTTTCCATTGTCTCTGGACTTCAGAGATGCTCTCGTATTTAAAATGCCACTTCAAATCCTGCTTCCTCTCTGCAAATGTAAGCCGAACGCGATATTCACCTGACATGACTAGTTTTTATCGGAATTTGAAGGATTCAGACTAGAATGATTGTTCATGAAATTCAAATTCAAGCAGCTTTCAAATGTGAGAAGATCGACAATAGCGTTTGACATGAAATACTATACATAGACATCAAACAATGGCACCGCACTTTGAAATCATTTATGGTTTTTAAACTGCCTGCATAGATATTTTAAACTGCCTACATAGTTCTGAGACACCCTGTATAATAGATTCCATATGTAGCATTACATTATAATCACAAAATTTTACAGTAATAGATTTCTACTCGGCAACGCAATATGGGAAGCTCCACAAAAGGATAGTCTTTTTTGTGAGGACTTATCAGCACACTCATGAATTCGCCTTAGAAATTCGAACCTAAGGAGTTATAAATGCATTGACTCAGTACAAGAATTAACAAATAACAATATTTCAGAAGTTAAAACTGTGTGCAAGATTAAATGTTGCGGCATAAAATCAAGGCAAATCCGGCGGTCCATCTCTGTGCTTAATTGAATAGTGTTAGTGAATAAATGTCATTGAATTTAAGAGTTTTGTAGATCTAAGTACCATATAATTTTCTTATTTTGTGTTGCCTTCACTAGTCTGATATTTCTTTCGTCCTATTTCGAGAAGGCAAGAAATTACAGTGTCTTTCAGCTTGCCTATTCTAATATCATATCAGATGTTGCACATTCTTAAACTAATTTGCGTTTTGCAGGCGTAGGCTGCATTAGCATGATATGGAACAGATTTATGAGAAATCTTCACAAATTAAATAATTCCATAAATCGTCAATCTTCCGTCAAATGATATCTGATAGTCTCATGCGTGTATAATTGCTAGAACAAGGACATGCAGAATGATGCAATAGAGGTGTGAATGATCAGAATTAGCTAAATTGCATATATTTGACGTCGACGATGTTTTGAAATGGTGTCTGGTTTTCTGATAACTTCGATAAGAAGTGTTCAAATTATGGATATTTGATAACCTTGCGGTACGTAATAGAAATAGAACAGCAATAAATTGTCATTTCACCACCATCGTGCTACCTTTAATATTTTAAATGCATCTAATCCATTTGCGTCCAATGTTAGTTATAAAGAACGTCGACCCCCCCCGATTTGCAAATCAGCGTTGACCGCATGAAAGCAAAAAATGTACTCACTTGTAAAAAGCAGATCAATCTACTACTCTCAATTTCATGTGATGTTTAAAACATGTCCAGAATGCTCACAATCTACGTTTAAATAAATGCCGGGCTATCGAATTATGGAATATGCACGTATTTCGCACGCACAGCTATCTTAATTCAATAAGTTCTGAAGCAATTTCGAATTTTTTTTGTGTCCTTGATAGCGCAGTAAATGGAAGATATTTCTCCAATCAAAATAATGCCCAGAATTATATCAATAACATTCAATTATTGAATTAAGTTGGAGCAACCGCTCGCTGCCTTTCAACATTTTAATATAAACGACAAATACTTATTGTGTGCATTTTGTTTTAGATAAGGAATGAATTCAGTGCTTCATGCAAGATAATCATCGAAAAATTTTAAATAGCTGGTGGATCATCAACTTATATGGGTAGGACTATCAGTCTGATATCAGCACGATTCCTTTCAGAATTATACAGAAATTAGTTTTTAACACTAAAGCTTACGATTCCAGCCCCGAAATCCATATATAGTATTTGAGCCTACTCAGAGGAATTAGATTTCAGCAGCACAGTCATTACAACTATAGAGACTGATGTTTTTCGATATAGCGATTTATACAGTTTGGAACAATTGCAGTTCAAGGTTTTGTATGCAAATTATTTGAGAATTTTTGAAGAGTGTTTCATCACATTTATGGATACAGTCGCTAAGAAGTATAAAAAAGACCCACATGATTGCAAGCATGTAGCATGCAGGAAATTATTTGCTAACTCTACTCAGTACCACAAGTATACACGAAATATACATGAACTATGTCTACGAACTTGTACGACCCCCTTTTCATGCTTTTTACTCGTGTATTCTGACTGTGATTGACCTATATCGCTAAAAAAGATGAAAGACGTAAAGTAAATATTTTTACTTGATGCTTACAGTCCCGTAGCTAGGATTTTCTGAGCAAATATATTTGAAAATCAAATCCATAATTATTAGTCTTGCACAAAGACAAGGGCTGTTACGTAATAATCATCTTCTTGAAGTTAATGATTTAAGTTAACAACGTTTACTTCATCATTCGATGAAATTGCAGCACTTGTACATTTTTGTTGTCATGGAATGTGACATATTTTCCAGATCTCAGTATTCTGTTGATTCGGGAAATGAACACGAATAGCTTAATTACCCACATAAGAAGTGTCCATGGATTTAACAGTAATTATGGATTGAGTTTCAATTTCGATGCTCTTCAGGAGCAGTGGCACAGTGGGGAGAAAACGTTGCCTTCCTAGGTCAACTGTTAGATAACCCCCTTTTAAAATATTTATGCGCAGAAATATCAAAAAAAAATTGCATTAATATTTGTGCATCTTCACTTTCTCATGACTTTTCTCATTACAATCGAGAGTTCAGTCAAAAATGGTCATATCTTTATTATATTTTTTACTAGATATTTATTGCAATACCATACTGCGTTAATTCATTCTGTATTATCACAACCGACATCCAATATAAACTCCGACAATGAACGCAAGTATTGTCCATTTTTGGTATTCAGATGTTTGAGAAATTCGAGTTGTTAAAGAAAATTCTGTGAACTGTATACATGTATAGGAGAAAAATTTAAGAGTGGATAACAGTTGTCTTCTCACTGAAACAACAAATTTAGAAGAACAGAAACAACAAGTGTCACGGAGCGATTTTGGTGTGTGTAGGGGGGGGGGAGGTGAGTGACGAGGGGTTAAGATTCCTAGAGTGCTGATCTTAGATCTTGCAGTGTTCCGCGTACCCACCTAGAAACTTGACCTGAGCAGATGAATGTCCATGAAATCTTGATGAAAATGTTATAACTGTGCTTACCTGTAGTATTTTTCAAAGCTTGGGGCGGTCTTCATAAAATATATAGACCTACGTCACAATGAATACATGACGTTATGGCACATGTATAGTATACATTATTCCTAATCCTACTTGTGTCACTTGCAGATAAATTGGATGTCATGTACAAATGTGTTGTTCTGTCTGAAAGATGTGTAGTGCCTGCTTTCCAGATTAAAGCTATTCTCGTTATCGAGTCAGCAAACATTCGTGTACTTATGTCTGCATGTCGATGACCATAACATCGCAATATAATCAGATCTTCATTGAATTTATTAAAATACACATGCATTTTTGCTTAATAGATAAAGGAGACTAGTGAATTCTGAAAAAATGTGAGCATCGTTGATTGCTTTTAACAACGACTCTATAATTATAGCTAAATATGAAGGTAATGAAACTGATATATGCTGATACACGAATTTTCGAGAAAATTCAAAAATAATTAAGATCAAAGGTTTTTTAAAGAAATAAGAAAAACGTAGAAAACTCGTTATTCGTTTGTTTGTCATTGAAACCAATTTATCATTCTCTCTACAATTATGTTCGATAAAAATAATAATAGAAAATGGCACAAATGATGCCATCTATACGGAATGGTTTAGGATATTGCTGATTATTACACTATGCAGTTTTTTGTCAATATCTCACTGAGTGGATTACATGTCGTCACTCGCCAAGTATGCAGACCATATTGTAACAGATTTGAAATATGTTCAATACAACAACATGCTACAAAAGTCCAAATTGTCATCACACTTTGGCTTTCTTCAGGAGAGAGAAGCTACAAATGATGGATGACTTTGAAGGCTATCTCTGCACATCATTACCAAAGATACAAGTTTTATGACTCAGGCACAGTTTTATTATATCTATGGAGGGCGAGAACGGTAAACTGTGACGACACACTTCATATAGTGTATTTCATCGCACGAACATAAGGGTTGGTTAGGCACGTTAATGAGAATGAACCTCGAATCAGCTTGGAGCCTGTTCTTCAGCAGTCAGCACTGATAATTGATCGGAAAGCCGCAATTTCTTAATTAAGGAGTGTTTCCGTATTTCATGAAGAAGGCACACGTGCAACGCCTGCAGCACCCTTTTCGGCGTCCCTGGATAGCATGTACACAGCTTGTCATTGATAAAGAAGACACGTGCATATTACCAAATTCTGAACTGCCCAAAGAGAAAGCAGAGACGCAACCTGGTACTGGTAGATTACTACAGATGAGGGATTAATTGGAGTAATTAGTCAATGGAAATGACTCCACGTTTCAGTCACTAAAGTCACATGCCTCTTGCGATTTAAGACGGCATTTCTATCAAAAATTATGGGGTCAAGAAGATGCATTTGCCTCTCCATAATTTTCCATGATCGGGAAAATGCCCTTTCTGCCCTCTCCCTCTGTTCCGCCGCTCCTGAGCAATAGAAAAAGTCTTCATAGGAATATACACTCGATCATGCTACTTGTGATTTCGGGTGAGGCTGCATTTCGTACCCCCCCTAGCCTACACCACTGATCATATCGACATTAGTGCACCTAATGATATTGCCACTTAATTTCCTCTCTTTGCGCGTTCTACGGTCTGGTTACTTCATCATTAAAGTCTTAATTCCATAGTGACAAATTGAACGCTCACACGGATCATGATTCATTATGTAAAGATGAATTGATGGATGAAGACATCATTAGTCACCTGTTGCCGTTGTCCATCATGTTTATACACCGCATATGTTCGCTCTTACACAGCGATTTGACAAATGCATAAATTAAAGTAACCAAACTATGTAAACATTTACTTAGTACAGTTGTTCCTCATATTTGTCGTGAAACACCTTCGTGTCTACAGTCACTTCGTAGTAATCGGCCCTTTAATTTGAGAAAGAAGCTATACGAATATTTTTTCTTCCAAATAAAACCAACGTTTCCGTAACTACACGAAAATCCCGCGTAATATTTGTGCATCACGGCGCCTGATAGGAAAAGATCTTCGGCATTGCCATATCCCCAATTCTGATTTATGTATGATGGTGTGAAGGAATCTGTAAACCAATTTTGGAACATGAAAGGTAAACGCCATATTCAATTCAGACATCAGCAATATTTAAGCTCGCGAATCTCCGAATGGTGATGATTAGCAAATCTCGCGAACTGTCTGTGTGAAATTATTCGTTTCGTCATGAAACAATATCACTGTCTTTTGGTGTTTCCATTTTTCTTTCATCAAGTAATTGGAAATCTCAATGTTTGGGCAACCCAAGAGATGATGTGGAAAATTATACAGAGTGGAGGCAATATTCGCACAAATCAGTGCCCACCAGATCATCCGTATAGTAATGGCAATATTCATATACGTAAGTTATTTCGTCTAAATTGTTTACTATCAGGTTATTGTAAGATGTCATGTTTAATCATAAGCAGTTGTCATCGATTTTCCATTTTGTTGTTCAAGTAAAGCACAATCATGGTTTTCCAGAGAAAAGTTGAATTTTTGCCATATTTATGTGATTATGAATATCACTGCACATAATAATCATGTGCAATTAGTCATATATAATGGTCGCAAGCAATAAAATCGGATTTCCATGATAATTTTTTCCATCTCATTGACTTTCACATTTTCCTCTTAAGTACTTCTCGCCGGATTCAACGAATTTGGAGAAACATCAGCGGTTCCACCTTTAAAGTCAAGAGCTACGGGATGACGTAGCCCTGCTTCTCTGACGTCATTCCCAATATGCTATTTTTGCGGCTCAGTCTCATATTAGCGAATCTCAAAATAGCGAAATCTCATAAGCGAATTCTCAAAATAGCGAAATTTATTGCGTAATCTTAAGAAGGCCTCGAGAAATTGTGTTTACATAGTTTATTAAAGGTGATTGGATTAATAAATAATGCCCATCATCAATTCCACTGAAAAGGACCTTGTAAAAATGTATATGAAATATTATGAAATATGTATATTCTCTAAAAAAACATTGTGTAAGAGACAGTCCTGGCATAAGCCTGGCGACCGAGTTCATTTGAAATGTATTGTTCGCGTAATCGGCCTAGTCCTTCGTTTAAAGCAACATATTTCGTCTTTCTCTTTTTTTGTTGGTGCTCCAAAATCCAGTTGACTCATCATGATCTTTGACATTTTCTGCTCATCAACGAAGGTATGCGTGATCTTGAAGATATTTGGATGGGCACTTCCGACATTATCCTTCAGTTTCCGATACCATCCCTAAAAGTGATTTATAGTTCGAATATCACTGTTGTAGCGATTTCAACTGCTTTTCAAAAAGTTGTTATTTTAAAGCCATGCTTCATCATAAAGATAGTTTTTTATTTCATTGCTGCTTGGGATAATTGTCGAATTTTCTTCATATTTGCTTGAAAATTTGTTTTCATATGAATATAATGAGGATACCTTTCTTACCACAGTTGCTTTCTCATTTCAAACTACATGTATGAAACATCATAAATTTAAAATTGCATTTTAAAATCAAGATTGCCAAGATCGTTATGAGATCGCCAAGGCCTATCTTTGAAAATGTTTTATAAAAGAAACTGTCACTTACCAGGAGCAGGAAAAGTTGCAGTTGCGTTATCAATCCAATAAGTAGACACATAGCCAACCAAAATCATCCATATTGGGATATTCATTTACTGATCTTATACTATTTTATTTCCAGCCAAAAATCCTCCACCTTATGACTCGATAAAAATGGTAGTGCAAGATTTAATCGCGTCTATTTTTGGAATTCAATATCATCCTGATAAGTTAATGCGAGGACAAGTTCTTGAATATGTATCCATATACATTGGCAGACATGAAACAAGCAGCCTTTCATCTCACGCCATGCATTGTGAGTCAAGTCACCATCCTCGAAGTCAAGTATGACTCGTCTTGGATTGAGTACTAACTCACTTCTTGCCATAACTTGGTCAATTTCATAAATATCTGTTTTGCATGTCTCCTTAGATTTACTTGGTAGAAGCACTATAGAATGCATGGATGGTGTAAATTTGTCGGAACACTTTAGGGGCTGTATAAAATGTTCCGTCACCAAATAATGTTTCGGCATTAGCTAAAGCTTTGAAGGATTTCTCTGTTGCGAAACCCAATACCTTGTTATTCCCCGAAGTAATGATGATGACAAAGGATTTCTCCGTCTATTTGTTGTAAATCTTGCGGAATTTCGATCTCTTCATGGGAATGTGATAGTGGTGACAATATCGACCTCTTAGATCGATAGATGGTTGTTCTTACATTCTCATACGTTGGTAGCACTCCAACTAAGTCATTGTGAGATTCAGCATAAACCTTGACGGCATCCTCGCATACTCTCTAGACGGCTTACTGCCTTCTCGCTTTGCAGTTTCTTTCAAAGTTGCTTTCATCTTACAAAGCAATATTGTCGATGACGCCGGGTGCGTGGTAATGGTCTTTTTCCGAAACTATATCTTCTCCTTTGGTTATCAACGTTGCAGGGCATTCAATACATTTCCAATATTTTCTAGTATTGGTGGACTTTGTGCAACGATATCTATTTCCATTTTTGATAATGTTGATGCCTCCTTTTTGACTTCTCACTTGTTCCGTTGTTACTTTTGACTTCACAATTATGCCGTTGTTAGAAATGAGTTCTGAATTTTTCCTTACTTCTAATATATTGCATTAAAAATATAAGAATATTTCAAAAGTTATTATGGTTAAAATTTTTAACAATGCGTGTTGGTTATTCGAATTATTTGGTAAATGAATTTGATGAATACCAAAAATGAATAATTGTTCGTTTTATCTCATTGTTCATTATTGGGACATTTCTCCATATAAAAGATGCTAGGATATAGAACAATGTAACCCTTGAGTCACATGGCAACAATTTCCTAAGACACGTCGGTTTCCTTTTCATAATGATAGTAATAATATGGTCATTTAAGTTATCTATTATTCAAGCAAACATAATTTCTCGAGGACCTCTTAAGATTAAGCAATAAGTTTTCGCTGTTATGAGACTTAGCTGTTTTTTTTTCAGATTCGCTGAGACGATTTTTTTCAGATTATATGAGACGACCCCACTTTTGCATGTGCTGAGTCGCCCAACGCTCCTTGAGATGTGCCGAAGACGAATTATGCGTTCGATGATGCAATTCCATTCACACTTCGGAAACTGGATGCGTAATGATTTTATGTGCAACCGATTCTTCTTTGTTTGATTTTTGATTCTTTCCTGATGAAAATTGCATGCTGATAGAATCTCATAAATTTGTTCAACTGAAAGCGTTTTAGCCACACATGGCTAGAAGTTGCGTCTATGGTTTATCGATCATGTACAGAATGTAACCTACATGTACAGTAGACTATATCGTTCAGTGAAAACTGCCGAAACAGAATGGCCACATTATTTATAGCTTTTTATTAAAGCTTGAGCCTATGCACGAAGAAGCTGAATATTATATTTAGTTTTGCCTTTTCTAGGCCTACTTATAGTTGCAAAAAGTCAAAGTGTTCGATGTTCCGCTTCAAGAATTTTGCTTTGATTATGTGATCTTTTGCTTGCTTCAAAGTATAAAATTTTTTAATTAATTGTAATGTAATCTTCATATACTGTTTAGCGAAGTTAAGTGAGAGAGTCAATTAGTGATTACTTTGCATAGTCCAACATGACGTCAAGTTTGCAGACCTGGTCAAAAGTGTTGGCAATGGATCATTTGATGGCACTCTCACAGAGGGGACCACTGCCATTTAACGGTGTCCACAATTGCTGTGTAATGTAGCCTACATTTGTGCATGTGTTTACAGGATCGATAGACAATACATGAGACAGGACTTTCCGCTGAGTGAACTGAAACCACTAAAAACCGACTGTCTATCGTGAGGAAGCTAAGAATAACTGTGCTAAACCTGCTTTATTGGAATGGATATTGACATTGAAGATTTATTTGATTTACTTGTTATGAATCTCATTCTCGAAGCTCGGCCACACGATTACGACCATAAAATCAAAGACAAAGCTCAAAGTTATCGTGCCACAGTGTCAAAATTTTGAAATCAGTTGATTTTGCATATATTTTTTCAAATGATGACATGCAATACACTTTTTGTTGATGCAAAAAATGAGCGTATTGCCAGGTTTCATGCGTGTATATTTCCTGTGTTTCGATTCACGTGATGGTCATTACTTGTACATGCACTCAATAATAAATCACGTCACAGGTTCATTACCTCTAATGCACAGTTGACGTAAGGCACATTTTGATTTGGTTTATCAGTTTACATTTTGTATTCCAAACTAATGAGGTTACTGATGTGAACTGAATAATCGAATTGTCAAATCGTAAAAAATTAGAGTGTTCAAAGTGAAAGTTTTTTGCATGGTTTCATAATCGCTTTTACACTGATTTAAACATCTTCCTTGAAGATGACTTCAAGACCTTGATTCTAAATATGGGCCGTGTAGCATTTTTGCATCCGCTTTTTCGACTTTTTGAACTCCCTCCCTTTCCCATAATCGCTTTAGTTTTCGCCTCATCAAGAGACACCCCTATACCGACTAGGAAATCCTCCGCTACTCCATGTATAATGAGAGGCATCTTCGGAATGAACTCTTTCCAAGTAATGGTATAGGAAATATCTACAATCTGCAAATAGTTTTCAACACTTTTCGTTTCCAAACATTTGTCAACTGTAATGACTTTTATCAAGGCATTGGAGCACCTACCATACGAGTATCTAAGATTAAAGAGGCTAGATAGTGAGGTTTATCATAGAATTCTGAAATATTTGACAAAATTCTTCAAACTCTGTATGCAGCGTGCCATCCAGTATGCAGCTACACGCATTTAGTGCAAGTCATGCCAACAAAACAAGCGCTTTAAAAGCAAATGATCTATAAAAAATATATCCCTACAACAAGTCACTGTTCTCTTCAATTGTCTCTTTAAAATACTTCAATTGATGCATTCAGCTATCGGAAATATAAGCTAAGTATAAATGCATCACAATTAATTTTCACTAATGTTCTGAAGCATTTACAAGATTTAATTTTTCACTGAATTTTCGCTATTACGTAATCGCTTTCGCTAGCCTCCTACAAACGGCCCGTAATCGCCTTAAGATTCCCCTAGACAAATACGCAATTGTTTCGCGGCCCCTTGGAGTCTTTATATGGTGTTATTAATATGGCTCACAACAAATCTAGTTTCTAAATATGCTTTTAAACGCATTTTACCTAAATAAATGTTTTTGAAATGCGTCATGTTATTTGACCTCACATTGAGTTGACAGTAATTGATGAATATGATATAGACTTGCTGATCGGCGCAGAGAGATCAATTTAAGACAAGTGAGTCAGTAATTCTATTGTCTTTCCATGACTTGCTAGAGAGGTGAATGCGCAATTTTAGAATACTTCCATTAAGTTGAATTGTTGCAGGCAAATATATGTGTAAGTAGCATGATGTAAACACACGACATGCTAAATAAGTAACAAATTAAACAAAAAAAGCTTTTAAGGATGCTTTGAATTTGCCGATTCATTTGATAGGTTGTTCAATTGAAAAGACAAAATATAAAATACTGGAATAATTAGAAAAAAATTAAAGAACAGATAGCATCATGTTCCTTTTCTTTATGACTTTAAAGTGGTTTTAATCCGTAAGTCATACTTTCCATTGAAACACCATTACAATTATTTAATAACTCATAATCTCTATACTAGACATGGACGATCGTAAGCGAAGGAAAATAAAACCAGTTCAGTAGATTCGGAAGTGATACTGCGGTGACCATCTGCATGCATTATCTTTTTTAACTTTATTCGGTCTTTATGATATTTGATTTGAAAATAAGAACAAAAAGTTATTTGAATAGAAAATGTACCATGCGATGAATGTACAATCAAATATGAATTTCATAGTGATAAAGTCTTAAATGATTTTCAGCCAATTTCTACATTGTACAAGATGGACAGCATCGTCAGTATGTGCATCTTCCCATATCGAATATCAGCATTCCTTTTAACGTTGAAACCGTTTCCATCAAATGGATTTCATCATCGAAGGTAATTCCCAATTAATAGATGCTTCATTTCGTTGTCATGTCCTTATTTTCTCTTTCACCAGAAAAATGCATGGTCATTTTATTTGGTGTAGTGTCAAATGATGGCAAGTACTTAACTTTCGTTATTCATGTCATTGTAGGGGATTTCCAATATTTCTTGTGACTTATGAGCCTGTGAAAATGAATGGTGCTTTCGCATACGTTGTTTTGAACATTAATAAAACCTCAGCTGATGACGATGCGATGGTATCATTTTTTGCAATAAGCAGAGTTTCGGTAACAAAGATTACTAAACAATTTTGTGACAAAAGTAATTCCGGATCCAGCCCATTCACTGAGTCTAAACACTATTATCGATGTAGCTAGGATATCTATGAGATATCGCATGACACTTAAATTGCTTTTGAAATCCCATTCAAGTGTGAATATGTGCCTATATGATCTTTTGAACATTGAGAACAGTACTTCTCTATTCATTCAAAAACTAAATTTCAAATTTTATACACTTAGTGACATCGTAGAGGTCTTTGTCAACTTTCTTTGCTATCTGAGCAACTTTTATAGTTTTCTAATGAATCGCAGTTGCTTATTTCCTTATCAAGAAGGGCAGTAAGTCGACGAAGGAAGGATGGATGCGCTTCCACCACCGTCGAACACTGCCACTAAGAAGGCCACAAAATCAGTTTTGATAATTTCATGATCATTAAGAAAGAGAGGAACTGGACTCGAAAAAGAATTGGCCATAGAAGTCGGATTGTTAAATATCTATATTATCTAGAATTGGCATAAAATATCTCCGACATGCATTCATAACGGAGACAATATTAATTCAAAGCAGAGTCATCATGGTAAGAGTTTACGGCGAGCTGTCGTAAGGGTTTCCCATTGCTACCGGTGTTCGGCAGGGTTGTGTCATCTCACCATGCCTCTTCAACGTGGTCCTGGACTTTATCCTGCGGAAGGCAGTTAATGAATTAAAGGGGCTCACTTTCAGTGAAAATCAAGGCGTAACAGATCTCGACTACGCCGATGATATTGTCTACCTTTGAGAAAGGGAGGAAGATACACAGCTGTTCCTCAATCGGTTGGATAAGTTTGCTTCCTTGGTCTGACGATCAATACTAAGAAAACAAAAGTCATGGCATCTTTAGACCTAAACATACATTTGAATGGAGAATCAGTAGAGCAAGTGGATGGTTTCACTTACCTGGGCTCAATCTGCTCAGCGGATACTAACTCGTGCGGGGCAGAAGTGATGACACACATTGGAAAATCAATGAGTCAATTTAGTCGTTTGGACAAGGCCATGTTTCACAGAACGGATATATCAACGAAAACAAAGATACGGGTCTTCAACAGTGCCATCTTACCTGTCCTATTGTATGGAGCCGAAACGTGGACGTACACAGTTGCCGATCTACAAAAACTTGAAGTCTTTCAAATGAGCTGCCTCCGGAGGATCTTAGGCATAAGCATTCGAGACATGGTGCCAAATCAGAAAATCCGCGAAGAGTGCGGCAACCAACGGATGATTGCCCAACTCATTCGAAGCTCAAGATTACGATGGTTCGGACATGTTGCACGTATGCCAAATTCTCGAATTCCACGGAGAATTCTGTTTTCTGAACGCCCTAAATTATGGAGATGCCCCGGGAATGCTCCTCGCTTATCATGGGAGAGACATATTTCTGTTGATCTCAATCTTGGTGGCATAACAACAAGACCACGAGAACGATGTATGGATGCTGCTGCGGATATGGCACAAGACCGACCAATGTGGAGAGCCTTCATTCAGGACATCGTAAAACTTACCCATTGCCAGCCACAACTCTACTGGTTTTCGGCGATAAGTAAGTACAAGCAGAGTCATCTGTCAATGTGTCATTTAGTGTTGTATAGTTTACAAATCTGCCTGTATGGATGCATCAGAAGGAAAACTTTCAATATTTAATATTTACTTTCATTGGACGTACGCATCAACAATATGCAGCAACATCTCTCATTGACGCTATATGAACTTATCAATGAATTGTAGCTGAAATGATATCCTGCAGTGTTGATTGTGGACGATAAATCATGAAAAGTCTAATTAACAGAATAGAAAATTTTTGATTAACTGGCAAGCAACTGCCGTTCAATAACATGAGACTTACTGTCTTCCATGAACCTGAAAGATAATTCAATCACAACGATTATCAATTTATGAAAAAAATGACATGGCCGACTATTTAAGATGAAATCACAAAATCGCCTGTAGAATCGTTCAGAGGCATGCTGGAATATCACTCTGCTCAGGATCATTTACAACGGATTATGGAGATCAATCATGCAAAAAATGGAAACTAGAATCATAAGCAATGGTCGAGCTGCTGCGTAAATTTTTCATGTTCTTCTACGTAAAATTTTTAAGTACTACTGTCAATGTTTTATGTTCAGCTGAACATTTCTCAATAATCAAGATCAGATTCACGTTTAGTGAAAATCTAAGTCTGTTTATATTATACGAATATATTACGATATATTCCCGGTATACTCCACTTAATCTGTAGTTTCTTTCAGGTCGTGAGTGATATTGGGACGAGTACGTTTAGATATTCCAGAATTAATCATTACTTCTAAGAAAGTATTTTGCGAAAGATCTGATTTTCTCTCTTATGTCCAGTCGTGCCAACTACCACTCAATGATATCAACATATGTTCGAGTTATGTGCTTTAACAGTGACACACTACATTTCATGTACAATGGGTTTTCTTACAATGCTGGTTCGTCAAGACTGATGTCAGTTATAGCACAAAGAATCTGATTATGATCTGTTTCTAGGTTTTGTTAATATGCTGTGCGATAGAAAAATTTCGTTATGATTTTGGTATCGTAACTTTGATTCGGAATATAAACACAGCGCCAATCTTGTGAACGTGGAGCAGCACAAATTCTTGCGCCTTATAAATACACAATGGTAGCGGTGTTTGGAGGTGATCGAACGACTATTAGAACAACTGGAAGCATTGAAACATTTTTTACTGTAGCTGTGTCGAAGTCAAACACGTCGTTTTCGAAGGATCGAATCCAACGAATTCAGAAGACAATTTCAGATCCTCTTACTGAATGCATATTAGAATTCTTTGCCACCGCTTTAAAACCTCTGAGGGAATTTGAAAAGATTCCAACGTGATGGTTGCCTCATACATGACTTACGGCAAACTATGTCACATCGTCTCATCAAATGGCTCTTGATGTATAAGGAAGAAGATCACATTGACACCAAAGAGCCATGGAAAAGTTCCAATACGGATGCTATTCTGCCGGATCGGAAAATCATTATTGGCGAAAGGATTTCCAAATTAGTAACTGATCTTAACGAACAGCAAAGAAGGTTTTATGAACAAGTACGAACCTTTTACATCTCCTGTACACAGCAACTGGTGCACTACTTGCCGTTTACAAATAAGTTACTGCAAAATCTGAGGTTTCTTTACCCGAAAACCTTACCTACATTTACTATGAAACGTGGACGATCAACGTGGCAAAGAAGTTTTCAAATGTCTTTCTGGTTGCTGATCTAACAGCATTAAGATGTGAATTGAAAAATATCAAGCTTCAGGTCGAGCTGTTACCCGATGAGACTGTACTTGTTTTTAGCAGAAGGTCATCAGCTAACTGAACGTTCCTATTTTGAAGCGATTAGTTCGCCATTGTTTGATTATTCCTCACGGGAATTCAGATGTCGAAAGACTCTTCAGCATGCTGTCGGATACAGTGACGAAAAGACGAACCCGTATGGATCAACAATGAGTGCGAGCACTCACGTTTACGAAATCATATTTGAATTCGCGGAATACGGATTGTTTTGAAGTGCCACTTTCTGACGAATTGCAACAAACGTCACAAAATGCAAAGAGTGCTCACAAAGAGAGGAAGAATAAGAAAAAAGTGAAATAGCTGAGGCGGAGAGAGAACTGACCAGAAAGAAAATAGAAGATGAGCTAGAGAAGAAGCGACAGCGAAGTGCAAAATTGAAGAGATTGGGGTTTGATTTGGCGAGTGTCGATGAAAAACTGCAAGGAAAAGGAAGGCTGAAGAAATGGAGCAAGAAGCTCGTAACTTTATAGAAACTGCGGCGATTGGGGAAGAAGAACAATCTGGAAGATGAAAATAATCGAAAAACAAGCGAAGTTAGAGAGAAAAATAGTGTATAAAATAACAATGAAATAGAATCTACATCCTTTTTGATTCCTTAAGTACATTTAATAACCGAACACTTGAGATATGAGATATGCTTAATCAGGAATTTAAGCAGCTTTAAATTTCGAATAGTTCCCATGTTTGATTTTTAGGATTCTACAAGTATACTTGTGTGTGTAGGAGTCAGTTGCATATTCAATTGGCAAGAATGTCAAGATTTTCGATCAAGTGTAAATGACTCGATTATAATATATTTGTTTACAATAGAGACGAAAATTTGTAAAGCGGCATCTTCGCATAAATTTGAACAGTATTCAAGTTAAGATCATCCTGAGTTTTGATGAAATTTTTGATGAGAATCCTTGTCAAGCAATCAGAGTTTGATTTGTTAGAGAACCTCAGATATTTTCAACCATGTAATCTTCCTTTGCTCATGCGTGCCAAACTTACTATCAAGCTAAGCCTTAAGATAAGGATGGCAGTAGCGCTATTCATCAAGAAATTCCTTTAAAGAGAGATTACATATCCTCATTTTAATTTTACATTTCTTCATTTTTCACTCATAATGATCGCTATTGATGCTAGAATCATATATTTATTATAGTCTGTCATTTTTTCTTAAGTTTTGATGATTTAATCAAATGGCAAGACGTAATATCAGATATTCGCTGCATTTGATCATGTAAAAATGGAATGTTCGCGTACACGCGAGAATGATGATTATCTACATCATTGTCAAAAAGTAGAATAATCCATGATACGTATACTTCTCGCGATGCAGACTTTTACACTCTAAAGTTTCACTGTACATCTCAGTTTTGATTGTATTTGTTCGTCATATTTTTAAGAAACCTTCATTACTTTCTGTGTCTGAGCGAATAATCTGAAATAGCTCTTAACATCAGCTAAAATTCTTCTTATTGTTACTATGTAGAATTGCCCAGTTTCAATTTCAAAAAACCACACAAAATGTTGCTAGATGCTCCTTCTCGTGTGATGCAACGCCTTTTTTAACATTTGTTTTTGTTAATTTATGTCTTTGATAGTTTTTATCGCAGTATGTAAGTCTGAATAGCGTCATATATAGTCATAGAGTCCTCTATTTTTCAACAACTACACTGTATTATATCACAATGAAAATTTGTTTTTTTTCATTCCTTTCTCATGCACAATACTTAGACATTTTAAAATAATTTACACTTTTTAAAGTAAGATGAAATTACATTAGGGCCTACTCCTTCATTTTAGATATAGTGACTTTAAGTTGACCTACAATGAATTTTCTTTTCACGTAAGTGTATCAAGCATTCAAAAACCTTAAACTGAAGATAAGCCAGTACATTTTGAACCACGTGAAAATGTTAGTTATGTAGTTTGATGTATTACGGGCAATATTACTGGCTGATCGCGTACAGCTCTTTTGAAAGTGCTACCATTAATCAAATTTTAACCCCGAACTGCGTAAATTTCTTCCTCTGAGCTGGGCCGACCACTGATCATAAGTCTCTGGTGACAAGATCAGTTTTCATAATTTTCTTTAATGTCATTTACGGCTTTGTTAGTGGTCCAATTTCATTCATATATTCAAGCAGTTGACATATTTCATGTGGATCTTTTTGTCCGTGAAAATGCAGGTTATACGGCATTTATATCAGAAGCTATCTCAAAATAATGATAGAGAAGTCCTGAACTAGTCCAGCTGTCAGAGAACAGACTGGTGCCCTCCTATTTATCTATTGTCCACTTTAGACAAGAGAGGATAATAGCATAGATATCTGATCTCTATGGAATTGGCGAAGAAATAGAGATTGATAGACATGAAACTTTCAATCTAGATGGCGGTGTTCAAATTGACAAATGATGGAAGCCATTTCTTCAATGACTAATTGATGGGCATGTGATATAATTTCTATGTCAATTACCATTCCTTACATTACCTTACATATTTCTATGCTAGACGTGCTCCGGTCGTTCTTTTGGATTTTTTAGCGACCACTGATTATCATTCCTTTGACTTCAGTTCCACCATGATATGCCTGTGGAAAATTCACTTAATTAGTGAAAACTTTCTTTTATAGTTCTTTCAAACCACACGGTGTTGGACCACAGTCTACCATAATTCTCTATAGTCATGCTTGGCAGCAAATGCCTTCATCAGCGTTTCCAGGCACCAGGATACTGCTTTGAATATCTAAAGAGAATGACAACTTTATCCAGTCAATGCAAGAAAACGACACCTTTGATTCCCCGACCGCACTCGCCCGACCTAGGAATCGAACCGAAGCTATGGAATGCATTCTATTTGGTTATATTACAATCGTTAATTTAGCTAATTAGTCAGTAGTAGTCCCATCCCAAAATCAAGGACAAAATGAGCAACGATGAGTCATCATGCTGACTCAGTCCCCCCCTCTGGAAGGCAGGAAGGGAAGTGGCCAAGGATGTGGTGGCAGGAATGGGTCCGTGAGGACGACAGCGTTCCCTACCCCCCCCCTCTGGAAGGAAGGAAGGAAGGAAGAACTCTCTAGCAAGGGTAGGAATCTGTGCAAGCGTCAGTTAGAAAAGGTGGGTTTTGGTCGTTTGGGATGAGAAAGGTCATTTTTCGGAATGAAGGAGTGCTCGGATTGGAAAACGGAGGGCAAATTCGGACTTTTTGGCCAATTTTGGGTTTGGAAGGTTGTTTCCAGCTCAATCGGAGAGAGAAAGTTCTGACCCCCCCCCTGGAACGAGACTTCCAACTTTGGTTCTAGGAATGGTAGAAAGTCATGTGATAGCTCATTTGAAAGCTAAGAGTGAGAAAAATGCAGTGAAAAGCCTCATATGTCCAGGTTTTCCTGTTGAAAATGGCAGGAATCTCTGAAAACCGCCAGAGTTAGGAAAAGGTGGGTTTTTTGGTCGTTTTGGGGTGAGAAAGTCCGTTTTTCGACATGAAGGAGGCCTCGGATGGGAAAACGGAGGGCAAATTCGGAGTCTACGTGAAATTTTGGGTTAGGAAGGTTGTTTCCAGCTCAATCGGAGAGAGAAAGTTCTGACCCCCCCCTGGAACGAGACTTCCAACTTTGGTTCTAGAGATCGTAGAACAATCGTGTTTAAAGTTTTGGATGATGGAGATTACGTCATCAGTGATCGCCACAAACTATATAAGCTGGGAACCGACAGAGACTTGTCATTAAGACGATAGAGATTGTCGAAGGTAGGTCGTCTTCTCTGAAGCTCCGATGATAGCATCGGACATTCCAAATTTCGGGTTTCCGTAGGAAACCGACTTAGAAAACTTCATTGCTGATATCAGCTAAGGCGTCAGACTTAAAGGTTAGCCAGGAGATGGCCTTCGTCTCCAGGCCATAAAAGACTCTAAAAAATTATAGGCTTGTAACTTTGCTTCTACAAGTCCTTTTGACTTGATTCAAAAAAGATTCGATAGCTATTGATCAGACCTATATTAACAGACTACTAATAAAATTTCATAAGTAGTACTAAATGCTGAAAAATTTAAATTCATTGTTTTTGGAGGTTTTCTGAGGTTTTCGACCCTGCTGAAGTCAATGAAGGCATGTATAAGTGTGTACGAGCCAGTCTTTCCATGATACAAGCGGCTTTTCACTGAAAGCGAGCATGACACGGAGAGTTTTGCTGTAATATTCCACTGACAGGGTGTTCCTTCGGGACGGCGGATGATGCCGTAGTGATAAGTGTGGCAAGAGAGTGTGTCATATTTTAGACCGAAATCTCTGGGGCAACTCATGTTGGGCGTTTGACACAGTTCTCAACGTAGCACTTTGAACGCCAATCGGTTGAGTCTTAGCTATCTTGTCATGGGTGGCATCTAAACATCTCCATTGCAAAACGCTTGTGAATCACGGCTTGCTAGTAAGCTGATCAAAGCAACGACTTGCCAACCTCTTGTAAATAACTCCACCGGTCTTTATGTCAAAATCGGGGCCCGGATAACAACACAGTGACATGACGCACGCTCTGTCCGCCCGAGGTTGGATTTGTGGGTCGAGGCCTTGGAGCTGGGATAAGATCCCCTCTGAGTAATGCCTGTAACGGATTCAAGAGCTTAACACCTAAACGCTTGCTGTCAAGTCGCTATGGCTTCTGCTATCAGGCTTTTGTGAAATCTCGTCTAGCCTCAGTAACTCAGGGTTGTCAACGTCTATCGTTTGTCATTGTAACTTGGTAAAAATGAGAGGGTTACTGCAGGCATTGACGTCAAACCTTTTCGCGTCATAGGGTAACCAATCTTTGTGTTGGGAGTTGGTTACTGAAAGCATGGTGACTGCCGATGCCCATTAATTGTTAAACCGCTGTTGTCATGTCAAACGCATGGCCAAATAATGAAGGTCTGAATCATGGCTTTGTGCTCACTGGGCATATAAACCGCGTCTTCTCTCTAGTCTTCACTCCTGTTTCAAGTTGCAAGACGAACGGTGAGTGCTTTGACAAGGTTTTCTATCAAACTTTGGGTTTTAGGATAAAGCTAGGAATCATACTCTTTAAATTTGGTTGACGATTTTATTCCAACGTTTGCCATCAAATGTTTGGTGACTTAGTCTTTCAATGCATATCAGCAAGTAGTATCCTATAAACACATGCTATCAAATTTTACTCTATCTTTACAGAATCTTTACAATGACTAAGCAGTGCAATGCAAGGATGCTTGTTGGCAAATGCAGTTGTGGCAGCATCGCACGAGGCAGCGACCTTAAGAAGCACCTGAAAGCTAAAGAGGGTACGAGGGGTCATCAGAGGAAGGTGATGTTGAGGCTGTGTGTGTCTTGTCGGATATGTGCGATGGGGATGAGGCAGAGTTTCTGAAGGCGCATTTGCAGTGTGAGAGTGGGAACATCGGGGAGAAGGGGTTTAAGTCATGGTTTGAAGGAATATTGTTGGCAATGGAGGAGAATGATAAGGATGTAGCTTCGATTGCGAAGGGGATGGCTGAGAAGAGTGATGAGGATGCGACTGAGGAAGTGGAGATGAGAGCGAAAATTAGGAAGACTGATGAGGTTGATTTGGATGCGGTGATGGAAGATTTGTTTGGGGATATAGGTGATTTGAAGGAAGAGTGGGACGCTCAGGAAAAGAAAGACAGGGAGAGTCAGAAAGTGGGAAAGCCGTTGGCGTCATTATCGCCTAGGAAAGAGGCGCATGATACAGAGGCGTTTGTGAAGTTGAAGGATCGTATGATGGGTATGGAGAGTGTGAATAGAAAAGTTTTGAAGGAGAATGAAGAGCTGAAGGCTACGGTTGAGGGTATGAAGGTGATGAGAGAGGAGTTGGAGGAGATGCGAGTGAAGGAGCAGGAGTGGTTGAAGGAAAGGAGTGGAATGATGAAGCGAGTGAAAGCAGTTGAGCGCTTAGTGTCGGAGTTGATGTGTGAGAAGAATAAGGTAGAGCGGATGCGAGGTGTGGTGAAGGAAGTGGAAGAGACGAAGGTGATTAACAGGCAGTTGTTGTCGGAAGTGGAGCGATTCCATGAGCGTGAGAAGTGTAGAAAAAGAAGAGTGTATGAAGTCCATCTTCCCCTCTTCGAAAATAATGTGTGCGACGTACCGACAATAACGAGCGACCCCAATCAGACGCAGCAATGCTACGAGGGTGACGGAGTCCGATGTCTCCACATGAACATGGACATAACCGGCGAGCTTGAGGACTTCGTCGTCCGAAAAGTCCGGAAGAAAGTTCCCAGTAAGTTACTTCAACATGATCATTTCCTTACCGCATCTAATCTCCTATTCTTTTTCTTTCAGTGTTCTTGCAGTAGTCGTCGAAGAGATAGTAGTGTCGGTGGACGGAGAACGCCCCATGAGCCCTCTTAAGGGCTACCTCCTAATGCAGCTAAAGCGGTCCCAAGCCCGCCACATATCTTCGGATATGGAATGCAGAGGGGAAGAATAAATGATGAAATGGGAGGCCACCCTTGCACCACATGCAACACATCACAGACTTCTCTCTTCGGTAGTGAACAAGCTCTGAACGCATAAGTTACTTTACTGTATCGCAGTCGATTGCTATACAAGTATTGAAGAAAACGTAAGTTACTAAAATCAGCAGAAAAAACATAGGGAGAGATGTGATGTTCCAAATATATTTACTTCGAAGATTGAACTCGACATGATAAACCATTGATGAATAATACTACCATGAAGTGTAACAAGTCTACCGTTTATGGAAATCAACTACATGGTAGACTCGTTACCTCTAAAGTATAGTTAGCAAAAAGTCGTCATGAAAAAATACTTTTTTCGGTCTTTAATTTAACATCATTGAAACCCACTTCACTAATATCAACGACAATATGGCTTATTTTATTCAGAGGCAAATGATTGGCGTAACCATGAAAGTCATCCATCCGAGAAATAATCTTCTGCAGATGTCGTGTATAAAACTCAGAAGCATCAGTAACATATTCTTGTCCGTAGGAACGAAATTGTATGTCACCACTTTCCGCTGCTTCACCTTGTGGAAAATGAGTGTAATTGACATGTGCAATTAAGTGAGCCTTGATGATGCTGTCTTTGAAATAAGATATCAACTCCGCAAATATTTCTCGTGTATAGTCTAAACATGTTTCCAATTCTGTCTCCTCCCTTTGAAACTCAAGGATGTTATCTTGTATTAAGCCTCCGAAGCTCTCTTGATGAAAACGAATCGTGCAATCATCATGTTTCAATGTATTGACTTCAGGTGCCATGGTTGAGTCAATTGCTAAACATCATATTTGCCTAAGACGATTTCAAGAACGCGTTACAAATGTGCATGCACACATCGGGAGCTCTAGCTCGTCTGTGATTGGACGAGAGGTCTCATCCATTCACCGCTTAGGAAAATCTTATAAAAGGCAAGGTACCAGCTCTGCTCTTCACATTTATCTTTCACAAGGTGAGTGTCGGTGAGCTCCTGCTATCAGGTTGTTTTGACTTGCTATCAAGTTGAATAGTCTCTTGCTATCAAGAGATTCATTTCTGTCATAAAATATATCATCGCTGTAATACCTCCGTTGCTCGAGCGTTCCTTCGGGACGGCGGGTACTGCCGTAGAGGGATTGCGTTGCACGGGTTGTTCGTTGTTTGTTAGACCGAAACCTCTGAGCAGTTGCTCATGTTGGGCGTTCGACTTCATACTCAACGTGACGCTTTCTCTCGCCAGGTCAGAGTACTTCAGCCATTCGACAAAGGTTAGTCTTTATGATATGGAGTAGAGTGAAATGTAACTCATTAAATGATTCATTAGGTAATTCACTTCAATGATTGTTCCCAAACGTTGACTAGGCAAATGAAACGATTCTCATCTTTCCTTTTCAGTGATTGAAGTCTTGCTTATTGATCATCTGCAATCGACTATCTGCCATGGAATTTACAAAAATTGAGAATTACCGCATTGCTGTCGAGATGAAAAAGG
This sequence comes from Prostheceraeus crozeri, assembly GCA_907163375.1. NCBI lineage: Eukaryota > Metazoa > Platyhelminthes > Polycladida > Euryleptidae > Prostheceraeus > Prostheceraeus crozeri. The sequence goes on from CAJQUW010014461.1 coordinate 271,691, forward strand.
CCACCATCGAGCAATGTAAGTATTTGTAACAAGTATCACTCTATTACTAACATCATTAGGGTAGACATTCTCATTAAAATCAAGAGCCCTTCCCTTATTTTGTTCATGTTTAAACCGAATCCAAATTTTAGCTCTGCTTATCTTTGCTGTCATTCTTTTTCAGTGCATGAATGTATTCGTAATGGGGAACCCGTCCCCCTAGGAGCAATCGGGGAAGCCTATGAGTGGCTTGGAAAGTGTAAGTATCTTCAACATCTCATGTTTAGGCTGTTTCAGATCCTCTGCATCATCCTTGTCTCATTATCTAATCTCTCTTTCCTCTCTACAGATATGGCAAAGATGAAGAAGTGGGAGAAGCTGCGAGGCGGAAGTACCGCGAGGAATTTCCGGCCCTACCTTCCCGCCCATCTACCTCCATTCAAAGTCCGACTCCTTTCTCGGGCATCGTCATCGACCCACCTCCACCGCCTGCTCTGCTCCCTGCACCAGTCCCTGCTCCCCGTCACCACGTCCTTCCAACACCGAAGCCCAGGATCCCTCCACCCTCGGCTGGTGTCCCACTCCTGCCTCCTCCGCGCCCATCGGTGTTGCCGGAAATCAATTCCTTAGATGGTAAGTAACCGTGATTGGGAAATAGGGGGCTAAGACTTCAAACTTGAAATTATTATCATGCTACTAATCTCTTTTCTCTTTTTCTCAACAGATCTGGCAGCCTACCTCCTGGACGGTGACGTTCCCTCCCGCCCCATCATCATCCCAGCATCGCCACCACCACCTGCAGCAGCGGCCGAACTCCCTCTCCTCTCCGTTCAGTTGGTGGAGAGACTGTTGGAGCAGGAGGAGTTGGAGATAGTGGGAGAGGAGAGGGAGATTGAAGTCGAAGAGAAGGACTTTCGATGCCAGCGGTGTGACAGAGTCTTCACCAAAGCCTTCAACTTAAGACGTCACACCGCTGGCAATGCCTGCAGAGGAGGAAAGCGCCGACCGATCCCTCAACGACCCAAGTGTTAAGGTTGTGGACGTACGTTCTACAACAGCACCAACTTGCGAGTCCACATCGAAGGCGGTTCCTGTGGCAGTGTGAGGCAACCACCAACGTCATCAGGTAGGAATCATCCTTCATCGCACGTCGGCTTTTCGTGTTCTTCGTGTCGGAAGATCTTTCCCACAGAGTTTGTTCTTTCTTCGCACACACTCTGTCACACTCATCCCACTGAGCTTTACACTGACAATAACGTCACTCCAAGGCTGAGCAAGTTTTCCCTTGAGAGGCTCGTTCGCGACTATGAGTTAGAAAGCTGTGAACCTGTACAAGATATTCATCCTTTCTTGATGAATAATATAGGTTTAATTCATCAAATGTTGACGCGCTTAGATAGATTTTTGCTCAAAGGCATGTTCTATCTCACTCCTCGTTTCAATAAGGTAGACAGTAGCACGGGAGAAGTAGAGTCCACTGTGACGATTAGGATGGCCTCCTGTGCTGCTGATCTGATGGGTGATGTAAACGAGTGGATAGAGAGACATGCGACCTATCTCGTCAGCAACTTAAATAAATTTAATGAAAGAGACAACGGTCTGGTTTTTGATGGGATAGAGAAAGTAGACATTAAAATCAATCTTTTAGAAAATTTGCAAGGGAGTGGTTGTTTCACCCTCCCCAAAGCACTGGCTAGCAAAAAGGCTGTTATCAATGTAGATTGTCAGTCCCAGTGTTTCAAGTATGCCGTCCTCTCCATTCTTCACTATAATGATATAAGTGTACATCGTGAACGAATCACTCACTATCGTGAATGGGAGGATGAACTTAAGTTTGACGGGTTAGATGTCAACACATTAGATTTTAAAGACATCGCCCAATTTGAAAAATTGAATGAAATTAAGATCGTCGTCCATCTCTGGGAAAAAAGTCTGAAGGGCGTTAGGTATAATAATCGCCAAAGTACCTACGACCGGGTTGTCAATCTTCTCCTAGTCTATAGCGACAACCACCCAGAATGACATGATTGTGGCATTCCTAAAATTTCAAAGTTGTATCGCCACCAGCAAATTTATGATGACAAACATTATTACTGTGATCGCTGCACACGGCGTTTCACATCTAAACCATTTTTTGAACAGCATTACGAGTGGTGCTCTTGGGGTAAACTTCAAATGGAAGTCATGCCCAAAGATAAATTTTATAGATATGAGGAAAACGGCAATGAGCTCAGTCCCATATGTACCATCTATGCGGACATTGAATGTTACATTGAACAAGAAGACCTAAGTCATGAGCCAGCAACTATTGCCTGTTATGAAGTTTGGCTTACTATAGGAATCAATGTATGCATGTGTGGCAAGGCGAGGAGTGCGTTGAAAACTTCCTCAACTTTTTAGATAGGAAAGCCCGTTTTCATCAACGGTATGAAACGGAGCTGACTAGGAAACCCATGTGCTTCACAGAAGCCGATAAACTCAAATTTGATAGGACCACGGAATGTCCCCGCTGCTGTTCATCTTTTGATGATCAGCAACATAAGAAAGTGAGGGACCATTGCCATCTCAGTGTTAAATCTAGGTCTGCCTTATGCAGTAAATGTAACATGAAACTTGGGCTCAAACGGCGAACTCTCCCCGTCATCTTCCATAACTTTAAATGTTATGATGCTCACATCATCATTCTCCATGGATTCGGTAAAATGAAATCCTGGTCATCCAAAGTGATTGCAAAAAGTAAGGAAAAATTTATGTGCATCACTGCCAAAGTACAAGTAGATAAGACGAAGGAGGGGAAGCCTGTTTTCTATGACATAAAGTTTCTAGATAGCTTTCAATTTATGTCTTCTTCCTTAGCCGCGTTGGCTAATAATTAAGAAACACTTCCCCTCACTCAACATTTAAAGAAAGACTATCCCAACATAAGTGAAAGTCTCATGCGACGGAAAGGGGTGTTTCCTTACAGTTATTTTAGTTCAATGGACACTTTGAAGGAGACATCCCTTCCGTCCATCGATAAATTTAAAAATGATTTGACGGGTGAGGACTGTTCGCCGGATGACCATAGGCATGCAGAGCAAGCATGGTTAGAATTTAGGTGTCGCACTTTTTTGGTGACTACATGCTTGCCTACTTAAAATTAGACGTCTATCTGTTGCCTGACGTGTTTGAGACTTTTAGGAAAGTCACATTAGAACAGGACGCCTTAGACCCCGTCCATTTTGTTAGTCTACCGGGTCTGTCCTATCAGTCACCCTTCAAGATGACGAAAGAGAGAATACATTTACTGCAAGATGCAGAAATGTACACGTTATTTGAACGTGGTATTAGGGGAGGCTTAACATTTGTTGACAAACATGTTGTCAACAGCACCCAGGACATAGGATCGACCACGCATTTAATGTACATAGACCAAAATATTTTATGTGGGAGTGCATTATCAAAGCCTTTGTCACAGTCTGACTTCCAGTGGGTAGAGCCCATGACATTGAACACTTCTCCAATCCAGCACTCATCATGGCACTGGAAGATGAGGCCGACATAGGTTATTTATTTGAAGTCGACCTCATCTATCCAGAATGTATTAAGAATAAGACAGTTGATTTTCCTCTCGCACCCGAATCTGGCATAGTCAGTCCAGATATATTCTCTCCCTTCATGAAAGAACACAATAAGCAATATGAGGCGGACAATGACTTAAAATATAAACCCACTAGGAAGTTGTTGCTCACCCAATTGAACAAGCAGCCTTATATCGTGCACTATTCCATCCTCAAATTCTATCTAGGTATGGGGATGCAACTTGACAAAGTCCATCGCGCTATCCAGTTTAGGCAGAAGCCCTTTCTAAAACCGTATATAGAATTTAATAGTAAGAAACGGGCTGAATCCAAGAATCCTTTCGAAAAGTACTTATTTAAATTTAAGAATAATGCCCTCTTTGGTAAAACCATGGAGGATGTAAGAAAGCGCATGGACTATCGCATCGTGACTGATCCGGAAACGAGTATCAAATTATGCTGCTCATCGTTGTTTTACCACCATGATGTCATTTCCGAAGACATCAATGGTTTTAAAATGTTAAAATCTAAAGTAGAACTTTGTAAGCCCATTTATGTCGGTCAAGCTGTCTTGGATCACTCCAAGTTATAAATGTACAAGTTGTTTTACCACACCTTTAAAACTTGCCCATTGATCCAACATGTGGAATTAGTAGGAGGCGATACAGACAGCTTCTTCCTAGCTTTGACAACCACTAGCCAAGTCAAGCAGGAAGACATTTTAAAATATTTAGCACCCAAGTTTGATAGTTCCAACTATCCCACTGACCATCCGCTTTACTCTACCACAAATAAAGCGAAGCTTGGCTGCTTCAAGGATGAGTGTGCCGGCAAACAGATAGAGGAGATGATCTTGCTTCGTCCCAAGATGTACTCCATGAAGCTAAAATCCTCAGAGCTTTCTATTAAACGGGCGAAAGGCATCTCGAAGTCAATCGTTAGAAAAATGACACATAGTGACTATCAAGATGACTTAGATTCACTTAAAATTAAAAAAGTAGAAATGACCATTTTAAAATCACAGTCGCATCAAGTCAGAACAACGACGTTTAGGAAACGAGGTCTCTCAGCCTGGGAAGACAAGCGATGCTGGATGAGTCCTAACCACTCATTACCGTACGGCCATCCAGATACTCATCTACCTCCACCGAAGAGACAGAAACTTTCTCCTCCTCCGTACGGCGATGTATGATAATGAATGCTTCCTCTCTGTTGTGGTTGATGTTTTGCTTTTTCAGTCCATGGCGTTTTCTATGGGATGTTGTGAGTGAGTCTCTTGTAACATGCGTCCAACTTCTGATCACTTCATATCATGACTTACATATCAACTGGTTTTCCTGACATTGTTTTCTCCCTGCACATGAGTGACTTTGTTTTCTCCCTGTACATGAGTGACTTTGTTTTCTCCGGTGATGTGAGCCATAAAAACTTTGTTTTCTGCTACCATCAGTATTACCTATGTGCGGTGCTATGAAAATGGGCTGTGATGATGAATAACATATCATGTACATACTGTGTCGTTTTCCTTTCACATAAAGTTGCGGTTCAAATAGGTGGGACTGACTTGGTAATAATGTCATAAGCATGTCACTGTTTGTAAGATAGGTGAAATATAAAATGAAGTCAGAATCATTTCACTGTTTGTAAAGTTAGAAATAAAGTTGATGTTTGTAAAGTTTGAAATAAAGTTGTAACCATGTCACTGTTTGTAAAGTTAGAGATAAAGTTGTTGTTTGTAATGTTAGGTATAATGTCATTCACAAATGGTTAAGTTAATTAATGTACTATACACTAACGGTTAGCATTCACTTGTGCTATATAAAACCCTAAATCCCTAAATCCAACCGTAGGTAGCCCTATCCCCATAGATTATGGACTTTAGCAATTTATAGGTAAAGTATGAAGTAAAATGACAAGCATTTCACTGTTTGCAAGATAGGTTAAGTATAAAATAAAGTCATAACCATGTCAGAGTTTGTAAGTTAACATCCTCACCAACGAATGTGACATCATGAAAATTTCTTCGGCTTAGGAAACATCAACCACTTTGCTGACTCATGTCTATAAATAGCTCTGACTCATGAAGTGGTAAAGCATCAGTCAGTTAGATAAGAATCTAATCAGTCTTGTTCAACCTTTTCACCGATACGTGTGTGAGCGTGTCATTCAACATCGATGGCGCCTCACGTCAGACAGCGCGACCTTTTCACCGACACCTGTGTGGGCGATAGTTCATTGCGATGACTCATTCAAAACACATGTGATTAACACGATTATATTAACTGTGACTCATACAGATAACGGATTAAAGATTTAACAATGTCAGCTACTTTACTGATATCACGTAAACCGGTCATGATGCAATGTCCGTTGTGAAACACTGCAATATGTACAGGATGCCACTTCCGAATCAGAGCAGCAGGAAAAAGTTCAGTTTCATAAAATATACAATGATTGCTGGTTTTAATGTTTGCTAGATTTACTAACATCTTCAATTGAACAGACACTACTATATTCTTCAATGTCAGGGGACTGAGGCGTAGATGAGGCATGAGTGTTCGCATTTTCTTGACGACTTCGTAACACATGGACTGCATCACGAAATGAGAAAGGTTTCCTAGGACTTGGATTTTGCCGCAGCGAAAGATTTGAAGATTTCGACCGTTGCTCATGCGAATGACCAACATTTGTGGACGACTACGATGATGCACTGAATCGGGAAGATGGGTATGGAACTGTTCTAAATCGATGTCTCTTCTGAGATTCATTTCGCGCATGGCGTTGGTGATGCGGATGGGGAGCATGATTCACAAAAGACATGAGGGTTGAGTGATCTTCTCTTTTATACTTTTCCCATGAGGGTTTGGAATCACAATGTAGCAGTGATCATTATGTAGAATCATCACTTGAATGCGAATAAATACAATGCCTTCTCCTACGTTAATGACACGGCAAGAGTTGAAAATGATAGCGCGATGCAACCTTCGTAGTTGAAAGCGTTCTACAGTTATCTGAAGTTGACGTTTCATATCATGAAATGTAACACACTGACGTTTCCATGATACATAGAGGCATGCTGATAATTTCCACATGATCATGATTCAAACCTGAGTGAAGAATGTAATGCCTAAGAAAGAAGGAGTCATGTTCATGTGTGGCATGGTAAGTGTACATTTTCTTTCTTGATACTGTCTATACTGATACGTGATAACTCCATACTGTCAAAATTCCATTTTTTGGCATTCAATCGGTTTATTTTAAAAGGAAACTACAATCACTATTCCGTAGAATAGATAAAGAATTTCCTATCCGTTGGGTTTTCACATGCAATAAACTAAAAAGTGGTTTCTCCAACAAAGATCATACTCCCAAAGTTCTTAGGTCTAATGTCATTTACCAATTCGCTTGTGAGGTGGACCCTCGCACTACCTACATAGGTAGAACTACAAGACACTTAAACTTAAGAATAAAAGAACATCGGGAAAAAATGTCCGCCATTTCTGACCATAGGTTAAATTGCAGTTGCAGCTGTAAAGTTGACAATTTCAAAATTCTATCTCAAGGTCCCAACACTTATGACCTAAATATTTTGGAAGCCATGTACATAAAAAACTCAACCCCACTTTGAATAAGCAAGTTAACCATGATGGTGCTTTTTTCAAATGTAAATTAATTTGAGTCTAGTTACTGTGTGTACCTTATTTAATTGTTATCATGTACTTCAGCTTTTGAAATGATTTGTTGCTTATAACAAGATTTAGATCTTTCCTTTCTTGATAAGGTGGCCGTTAGGCCTTGGTCTCATAAAGACCGATGGTGCGTTCTCAGTGTGTGGAGAGTGTTACTGTAGTTGATCATCATCAACATGGACATCATTTTTGAAGGTTATGGAGACAAGATGGGGATTCAACGTAAACAACCTTCCGTCCCTGCGCGGACCCATGTAGATGGTTTGAATTTTAATTTCGAATGAGTAGAATCCTTTTCCCAAAATGGGGAGAGGTTTGCAATTGAGTTAGTTGAATTCGCTGCCCTCCTTTTTATGGATGATGAGACAGTGTCTATCCATATGAACATACATGTATCTTCTTTCCATGATGGGAACTTGTGGCCGCTTCCCAGTGTGTCGAACAATTTCTTTGGGAATGGTGAGATTTTCTTTCAGGAATGTTTCAAGAGTATTGAATTGTAACCGTGTCAAATAGTCTAACGGTACACACACAGCTAGTTCATACTTTGTTGACATGACCTTTGGATAATTCATCCGATGACTTGGAGTTTTTATGGTCACGACTTCTCCATGGTGAGTTATTTTTGATTGAAAGCATTTTTACCCGATGCTAAAGTAAGGGAGTTCCGTGTACCCAGTGCGAGAGCAGAGGAGTTGATGGCTTCGAGCAACTGCATGGTTAGCGCAAGGACGGAAATGATTGCCATGAGCTCAGTCGTCTGTTTCATAACCAGACCGAGCTCCAATCACATGTGTTTCCCTTTTCATGTTTTCTCTGTCTTTGTTACGTGACAAAGAGTTATCACACGTGAACTTTTGACTGCGTGGGTGGAAACCTTCCCTATGACTAACTGCCCTCTTAGAAAGTCGTTCTAGTCCTCACAAGACTTTAGTGACACACCCCTTCTAGCGAACAAAGACGCATTCATTTATCTAACAAAGAGCCTGCTAGTGGTGCACAAAGCGCAATGACTCATTTTGTGATACGCCCCTTTTCTCGAACAAAGACGCATTCATTTATCTAACAAAGAGCCCGATAGTAATGCACAAAGCGCAATGACTCATGTTGCTCTATACACCATTGCAAAATACTCAGTTAAAAGAAATCTTCATTGCATCTACACAACATGTCGACCATCAAACAAAGTCGTGGATGTAAACACACTCAATTGAATCATGATGTGTTTAACAAAGTATGTATTTCCTTCCATCGTCTCTTCTATTCTCTCCATAATTTTCTCCATATGTCGTACATAAAATTGATCACTAAGAGTAATCCATTCTGTGCAATAGGATCCAAAACGAAGTGGTTTTTGCAAATCTTTCAACTCTATGTAAGCAACGAGTCTACCCTTCACCTCTTGAGGTTGTAAACTCTCTATCAATCTTTTGAAGAGAGGAAGGCTTTCAGTTACCACTACTTTCATATCATTCATCTTCATTTTAAATGTAAGTTTCCAATCTTGTAAAAATCCGCCGAATCCTTGTTGATCAAGTGTCAAATGACACATGTGGTTACTTAAGGTACGATGCGCCATCATAAACGTTGTGAGTATAGATTTCATATTGCTTCAATGACTTCCACTATGAATAAAACAGAAATAACAATCATGTTCCACTGTAAGTTTATTCAACATCAGTCAAAATTCACAAGTACAGAATACACTTCATGAAATGATCATCACTCATTCACAGGGAGTAAAAATCATGTTCTGTTTACACCCATGCTGTTGACAATAATATAGATACAGTTCATAAACGTCATAGAGACCACAATGCCAGCGTGAAGAGAGTTTTGCAATGTAGGTGGCTTTCTAGTATTACAATGGGATGGTGGTCTGTAAAGGTGATGTCTCTCACCGAAACATACAGCCATATCAAAAATCATTTCATCTCTAAACTTCTTTTGATCACAATGCATATGATAGTCTTGTCTTACACGATCTACCCAACATGATAAATATAAATTATCAATGTGCAACTGAAGTGTTGCTGCTTCTCGTTCAGAATCATTTCCTAATATTTTAACAATATGAAAACCTGACAGCCACCGTTTGAAATCACTTATCAAATACGTTTCATTTACAAATCCAATATGAATCAAAATAGAAGGATCAAGTCCATGCACATGACGTCGTGACCATTCGTCTTTGTGTGGAGGACAGTAGGCAAATCTATGATATACACTAACAACAGTTTGATCACTTTCCCTCATTGCAATAGCACTCAACTCCTGCATGGGTGTTCCCTCACTGTCTATGAAGATGACAACCTACAATATCAAAAAGACTTAATTACAAGATAATACATTGAGCAGGAACTTTACAAGGATGTCTGTCCTTTACATAACAAAAGATACATACAACATGATGACAAAGTTTTATTTGAACATAACGCGCAAGACCGCGTTTTCCACATTCACTACATACTAACTGATTACAATACTTAAGATTTCTCTTTGGTGGTAGCACCATCTTTCTTTGATACGCGACGACGTTTAGGTTTGGTGACAGGTTCTTGACACTCTTTGACACAAGAGTCAATGACTTTCTCAATGTGATCAAGACCTGTTAACTCAGGTTGATGATGAATTTGGGCAATGCGCAAATTGAGAGAAATCAAATTACCGTCAGATTGATGAGGTCCCACATAAACAGCAGGCACCTCAATATGGAAGGAATAAAAGCTTGCACCTAGCGATGACAATTCTGTTTCAACTGACTGTTCAACTGTCACTCCTGAAGTGACTTTACAATACTTGCTTTGCAAAATATAGCAGCGAGTGCCGCGATACAAAGGTTTATAATAAGAAGTTTTCTTTTCTGGCCACAACTGTAATAGTTCAGTAGGAATAAGAGCCTTTTGCCTCACAACATCTTCTAAAATGTCAAGCTGCTGACGCAACCAATTATCAATAGGGATACTCAGGTTTTGACCGCAACGATTTACTTGCGTATCCACTTTTGGTAAGCATACCGCCGGCGTTTGAAGATAGAGTCGAACACCGTTGTAGCGCACTTGTTGTATGTAGGTAGGATAGCCGTGAATTACCTTTTCAATTTTCGGATTCCACAGCTCGAGATGTTGAGGATTCAGTGATGCTGCAGTTGGAGTAGTATTCATGGCCATGGCAGTCTGTAACGAAAGAATACCACTAAGTACATTCATGATCATCAGAGAAAAGAAAATCGTTAGCTTAGCAGTGACATATGAGGTGGCCCTTAAGAGGACCTTTTGGAGCGTTCACATGATTTAAAGCTTATCACCAAAGTCTAAGTCTTCATCATCGTCCAGTAAATTAAATGTCTTGGGCTTAGGACCCGAATTGAGTTTCAATTCCTTAAAAGACTTAAAGGTGAAGCGTCTAGGTGGTGGAGGCGGTGGTGGTGATGGTTCAGCAAAATAAGCTTGTACAATCATCGGCCACACACTCTCCTGCGTCTCTCTTCTAAAATGTTGATAAGGTTTAGGCCACACAGTCATGACACTCACTTGTAAATTTGGAAACAGGATTGAATCAGACAAAATTGAGACGGAGAATGGCTTGAGCAAGTCACATACGCTTTCCGAGTCAAGAGAATGAAATGAAGAGAAAATGGGGAGACGTCTGCTTTTATAGTCTCCTGCGAATCCACATTTGACACTATGAGAGCCAATCAGAGACCTCCGTTTCTCTCCTGACTTCGTTGCGGCAGGGAAAAGGAGGCACGCGGACGACTGACTCATGATTGCTTTTCCCAAATCTTGTAGTCAAATCTAGTTTAGCACATTGAGTTAAATATGAATTTTATGCGACATAAGAGCAAGTTGGATCCATGCTCTTGAAATGAATCTAGTCGAGATGCAATTTTCGCCATGTGTCGCTGATAGAAATCTTTTGTATCATGTATCGTCTCTGCAGAATAGGATGCAAAATGAAACACTACACGTTCGCCCGCATGTTCATCAGTCACTTTCTCAAATTCAATCTCTGCAACTAATCGTCCTTTCACATCTTTATTCATCAAACTGTCCATGAGCTGTTGGAAAACGAAGTAACCTTCAGCGATAGCAAATTCTAAGTCTACCTTTTCATGATGAAATGAGATGATGTAGTCCCTAATCACACCACGAAGACTTTGTCGATGAAAACGTAGTGAACAAAATTCATTCGTAAACTCTACTGCATCTGTCATCTTTCTTCCTATCACTTCGGAGACATAGCATGAATGACATTCAGGTGTAAAATCTCACGCTGATTCCAAATCTGGTCTCCGTTTTCTCATATGATGCATCGTTCACCCGCTAGAGCCATTTTCGTAAAAATTCTAACTCGGTCATTTTTTCGGTGATGGGCAAAAATCTTAAAGTCACTCTCACACCTCAACACACGAACGGTGAGACACGCCGTTTCTTCCACTGAATTTGTCTCACTCTTAGCTTTCAAACGAGCTATTGCACAACTTTCTACGATCTCTAGAACCAAAGTTGGAAGTCTCGTTCCAGAGGGGGGGGGTCAGAGCATTTTCTCTCCGATTGAGCTGGAAACAACCTTCCTAACCCAAAATTTCACGTAGACTCCGAATTTGCCCTCAGTTTTCCCATCCGAGCACTCCTTCATGCCGAATTTTTCTCATCCCAAAATAACCAAAACCCACCTTTTCTAACTCTATCCTTCCTAGATTCCTACCCTTGCCGCCTTCCTTCCTTCCTTCCAGAGGGGGGTAGGGAAACGCTTTCCTCCTCACGGACCCATTCCTCCCACCACATCCTTGGCCACCTCCCTTCCAGCCTTCCAGAGGGGGTCTGAGTCAGCATGATGACTCATCGTTGCTCATTTTGTCCTTGATTTTGGGATGGGATTACTACTTTAGTCATAGAATTCTATAGTGTATACTGAACAGATCTATGTGGCCTGTTGATAAAATGAGCTATTAACTAAATTTGCTAGTTTGACAGTGCATAATCTGATTCAAGAAGCAGAAGAAAGCTCTAGATTCTTTGTGTGAATCTACGTCATGATGCTGGTGGTGAAATTTCCTTGGTAATCGACTTAATCTCATTTTCAATTAACTGTTTTACGATTCCTATCATAAAATTTTCATTCTTTTGCATCTACAAGTTTCATACTACTTCGAATTTTCAAGTATCGAATAGTAATGCATGCATAAGAATAATTTGCAAAAATTTGCCATTTTAAAAATTGATCAAATATTTTTGTAGGCATCAGGAACATAATGTCCGAAAAAGACAGAATTTTTTTATATGAAATTTTTACTGTATGCTATCAGTTTCCGGTACATGTTACATGTATGCACCTACTCTATGTGGAAAGGTAGCTGACTACTGACAGTACAATTTAAAATCGGAGGTCATTTTATCATTTTTAAGTTGAATCTGCCACAATTTCTCTGATAAATTGAATTCCCATAACTTCTCGTAGATATTTGTCAACCCTCAAAGGCTGATAGAAATTTCCTCATTCCTATCTGTGAATTCCCATATTTTCAAATTTCACGCGATGCTGATACCTCTTGGTGAAACGCATATCCTCTCTTCAGACTCTCTCGTCAGACTTCTTAAAATGCTGATTTGAAGCAGTGTGGGGCTGATATAAACCACTTCTTAATTTTATGAAGCGCTGTTAATATCAACTGCTTTGTATTCATTTTTATGAAGCGTAATAAATTTTACCCACTGATGAATACAATGATTTACTTCATGAAGTAGACCCCTGATGTCCTTTTCGTATATTTCAAATGTATTTGAGGTGGTCCTGAATATGCTGCGCCTCTATTTGTTTATCTGAGAAAATCTAGACGTGACATTATTGAGAAGATCCAAAACCGATCTCATAGAATCATGCGTGTGCTTCATTGTCATTACGGTGTCAAATCGATGTTCGAAGTTCGTTCCGTCAAGTTATCGTAGACTAATGCTTGGTGTTGACTTATTTGCAAGTTTGACGCAAAATCTTCAACATTTGTTGCACCATTTATCACCTGAGCAATGTTCCATGAAATATCGGTTAGCGGATTGCTCAGTATCAATTAGAAATCTTAATTTCTTTGTCACAATGATTAGACTGGTGAACTCTCGTTTCAGAAAGCGACCAGATATAGCTGATTATATTCTACTTCATTATCGTTGGCTAATTATTCGCAATGAAAGACTTTATAACTTTGTTTTGTCTATATATTACTGTCTATTTGCTGCATTGCCTATTGTTCTACTTGATGATTCTCAGTATTAAGGCATTGTTGTTTAGTATACGCTTTAATGTCTTCATTTAAAATAATACATTTTTGCTCACTTTCAGCATAAATATTATATTCGTTTAAAATACAACGCAAGCTCTTCCATAATCTACAAACCAACGTTGAATATTCCTGAAAGAGGCATCGTCCGACGAAAAGAATCAGGTAAAACATCCGCATTGCTATATATTATCTCATTTTGATATTATACTTGACTGCATGGTGAGTGGCAGCTAGAGCGTTGCCATCGCTTGTCGATGCAACACACTTAACTCATTTTCTTTTGATGCTAGTTGTTGTTGTTGTTTTGATAGTGAAGATCATTACCTTCTATTATTTCACTAATTGTCAATTTAGAAAAATAGCTTCCTTAGTTTCCTCTTTCCAGTGGTATTATTTGATGGCACAAATTTGTGCTCAATAATCAAAGTAAACATTTTCATCTTTGGCCCCAGTCATAACTCGATGATGTATAGGGTCAATCATATTGAAATTGAGCATTGACCCTTCTCAGACAGACCCTAACAGGCTTGTGGCGGGTCCTCTATTTCCTCTATTTTTGGACCCTATCCTCTAAAATGCTCTACTTTAGAAAATTTCCCCTTTTTCCTCTAAATTTTATTTACCTTTATTGTTGTTGAAGAAGTCAATGTAGAAAAAAATGCAAGCATGCATTGTATACATATCAAATGCGTTTTCTAGTCCTTACTCCCTATAAATGCATTGATTTAATGTCATGTCACGGTACATTCGATTAAACGTCTTTATCTCTTCGAGCTATTAACAAGAGTTTCAAGTCGTTGGGAGGGAAGCCTGAGAATTTGCGTATAACAAAGTCGCTGATAGAAAGAATGACCTCTGCCCGAGCCACCTACAAAGACAGCATATAGAAATCAAAAACATCAGAAGGTATGGAAGATGCATCCGAAGCTGAAGCAAGACAAAAACTGATCGAAATTGAAAAAGGAAATTTCAATTCAAGATTGCAAGATTTCCACGATTTGGATCGAATAATTGTGAGAAATGTCCGTAGCAAATAATTTGACGAAAGAAGCTAGTGTTAAAATCAAAGCAACAATACGAAATAATGCTGTTGAGAATATTCGAGCAGTACAAGTTATGATAAAAAGTGATCAAACGAAACTGGATGAGCTGCAACAAATGCAAAACAAACAGAACGCAAAGAAGCGTAAATTCACCGAGAATCTGACTCATTCAAGACCGAAGCCATTGCCTAAGGAAAATAAAATTACAGATGGCAAGTCGACTGATTTTCAACAAAAGTATGGTGCTATAGGTTAAATGATCATTTTCAGACTTCTCTCGAGCTATGTTCAAAAACGATTGATGTAAAGCTTCCTAAGAAAAAGGTTATTATTCCAAAGGTGCGTCTATATTACATTAGCAAGTTTGCATCCTCTACACGAAGGCTTTCTTCAGATTTTTGATGTCGCTCAATGAATTCTCCAATGCTGGAGCTTATTGTTGATAAACAGTAGCTTATCGCAGAACTATTTGTATAACAATCATCATGCTACACAATTTCTTTTATATGTTACATGAGAAAATTTTGTCTCAGTAAATAGATAAATCAAAATATTCTTCATTCAGTCCACATGTAAATCATATGCGAAAAGAATGTTAAAATTGTAGGTACTAGTATAGAGTTCCTTGACAGGAACAGGATGTGTTTGTAAAGGATGTACTTGTAAAAACAGAGAAAAGATGAGTTCAGTCGAATGGTTTTGTCGGGGTGAAACCGAAAGGGACAAGCGGTGTGTAAGGAATTTGTTGTAGAAACAATTCACTGAGGGTGGTGAGGATCGTCAAAAAATTTCATCGAACAATGGTTTGCATGATCTCTCGAACAAGTCACTGTAGCAAGGAGTAATAATTTTTGCTATCGATTCAACACGTAAAAATTCTTTTAATGGTTATACGAAAGCAATTAAAGATTAGAACTTCTAACCTAAAAATCTTCTTTTTTCAAGGTTTGAGAGAACTCTCATTTTTTAGCTGATCGCCCATAAATGTGATGATGCTTTCCTTGTGATTCATACCGCAGTAACTAATGATTCTACTTGATGCATCTTTTTTTGCTGTGCAATATCCCGGAAACACTTGCACATACCACAAACAAGTTAGAAATTTGCATATAAGTCATTTTATATCCTCTATTTTTTGCGTCAAAACTGCTCTATTTTTCGTAAGTTAGCGCCGCAGGTCTCCTCTAATGATCTTAGTGATTAGAAAGAATTTGAAAATTCCGCCGAAATAGCATGATGTTATATGAATAAAACACTATATTTAGGAGCTTTTTATACAGACCTGTAGATAGCACGGCTTTTATTCATTAGTCAGTGTTCCACGGGTCACATTCTGCACCGTGGAATTTTCGACATTACCGTGGATTTTGAACGTTCATCCGTTACATGCAGTGATTTCGATTTGTTCATGCGGGTATGATGCGGGCACTAGCTGTATG
This sequence comes from Prostheceraeus crozeri, assembly GCA_907163375.1. Classification (NCBI taxonomy): domain Eukaryota; kingdom Metazoa; phylum Platyhelminthes; order Polycladida; family Euryleptidae; genus Prostheceraeus; species Prostheceraeus crozeri. The sequence goes on from CAJQUW010014461.1 coordinate 287,681, forward strand.
ATGATAAAATACATTTCTATGTTTGATAATAAGTCTCTTGTCTAAATAGCACATGTAATTAACTTCAAGACTTGAAAAGTCACCTTGCACACGTACATGCAGAATCGAGAGTAAAATTCACTGCTAAATGCTAAATGTTATACTGCATTCATGACTTCTGTTTTTGCCTATAAATCCTGAGTGCGTTAGGCGTACAATAATGAAAATCGATCTGGAGACGATTTGAGTGTGACCCGTAGCAAAAACCTTAAAAAAAACTGCTAGTGAGTTACTAGATATAACTTATGCCGAGATACCTAAGAATTAAATACATTTGTTCTTATGCCACTTCGTTAACAATACACATGTACACGTACGTAGCATTAGAGAAGGAAAGTAATGTTTTGTTTCCTTTGAAGTTTCACGCTGAATTTCATTATCGCATGATGACTGTGCGGAGCTGTTAAGCTTTAGAGAGAAATTTGGAAATTGAATATATGAATTGCCAGTCAGATACCATAAAGCTAATGCGCTAATAAATACATGTAAGTATTGGAATGACAGCAAAAGATTCGAAATAATACCCATTCATTCATTAATAAGATCTATCAATAATAGACGTCGCGGAAAGTCTGGGAATTTTCAAGTTAATCAGCTAATAAAATCAGCTCCAATTATGTCTGATGATCGGTCAGTTTTACCTCTTTCTACCATGCATAGGCGCACATGATGCACATGCGCGACGTATATGATGCCATGACGATTATACTGAACTATAGTAATGTTCCACTTTCACTCCTGCTATACCCATCAGTGATATAATTGACCAAGTAGGCGGAACAAGGACTTTGTGTTGTAGACCCCAAGTGCTAATTTTTCAGTGCAGCAAAAATAAAATCGAATCATGTGGCCATTGTTGGCATCCTTTTGCTACGCAAGGTACGATGTGACTCCTTCAACGCAAGACGATTATTTGACTTCTCTTTCACGCGCAGCATTAATAGGTATCAAGTCAAAATGGTTTCTGTGCAAAATAGTCTCGATAAAACTGTCCAACGGTGAGCCTCAAAATAAAATAAACATGGACGTTCTTACGTTCTTGGCAACATCCAACATCTAGAGCCGATGCTTCTGTTTAAACTTTAACCTGGAGATTTTAGATCTTTAACTAGCTTTTTGAAGTTCGTGGAGTAGTAGATCTACCGGAAAATAAGCCACACTGAGGCTGCATAAAGCAAAAGATTTCCGGCTAAAATTTCAACAAACGTAGGTTTTAGATGATGCTAAGAGGTTTTATTTTGCTGATTTTCCAGCCACAGCATTATGAATACTATGTTACACAACTATTTTGACTACGAGCCCATTAATACTCTCCCTACCGAATTTCGACCGAGGCCAGTCCTAAAATAGTTAAGTAGAATGTCACTTATTAACTACCTCTCCCACGTTTTCAAATTTGTCTAAAATCCGCAATTGTGAATCCATCGTAGCAGCACTTCTGATGCACGTAGTTGATGATACTAGCCAAATACAAGACTTCATGCAAATCGGACGGGTGCTTTTTGAATTAGAGACGGTAGCCTGAAGCGTAGTGATGTCAGCATCTTCATCTTTCCTCGTCTGTTCGACGCTGTATTATTACTCCTTGTTCTCTTTCCATATTCGTCTCACTAGTTGCTATTTCAAATCCACGCCTACTCTACCAAACCTTCATTTATGTTAAGCATGTTAATAGAGTCAGGAATGTGACCGTGGTCATTATCACTTCTAGAGTTTTCGAGAAATAACATTACATTAGTAACATTCATTTACATATATTTTACCCATACAAGCAGCTTGGTAATCGCATAAATATTCTCATACTTGTAGAAGCTTAAAATGACCATGCGCCAGTTCTGAACGTGATCCTAGAGGGTGAAAATTTTACACACCTTCATTGCTCGTTGAAAGGAGAAGTTCTGGACGGTGGCCCGCTAGAAAATCAAAAAAAAAGTTTTTCCCGATGACTCTAATGTAAAATACTACACGTATTGAATGCATGAAAAATTCCACATATTGATTTCAGAGAGTAATAATTCAGTTATTGGGGAATCCGGAAGCAAGGGATTGAAATGTGCAACTAATATCAATACTAACTGATTTAAAATTTCTAGATTCCCGGAAAAATCAGAAATTTCTCATCTCTGAAAATCTATCAAATAAATTACTACACGTGTACAAGCGTAATAGTGTTGAGACATTCATTTTCCAGGGAACGACTTTTGTATCCAAGGTTTCATCAGCTTCGAACATCGCATCCTTCACTTTGCTTGCAGCAATATTTATCATAGTATTTTTGAAGTGTTGATCCATAACTAAGAATTACAAAGCAAATCGAAGGAAGTAGAATTTCCAATGTGTACAGTCAATATTGAACACGATGCACATCCAATTGTAGGGACAAATTGTAACAAGAAATATGTTGTGAAAGCAGAAAAATTTAAATTCCAGCCCTTTGACTATCCATAGCATCCTCATCATCTGCATGTGCATTGCTCGTGTGCAATCCCTTGTGGAAGTATTACCATATTGTCTGTCTCACGACGGAATTTCGTACACTTAAGTTTTATTATCAGACTGTTATTTTGGTCTTGGCAAGACAAGTGCATGCAAAAGCAGGGACCATCAAAATCCTTGAAGAGCATTGAGTTTTGACACAGGGTTCCTACAGGTCCTGGAAATCCTGAAATAGTACTGGAAATTTCAAAACTATACTTGAAGGAGAACAAACGAGGTAAGGAAAGAGTTGAAACCAATGGAAGTGAGCGGAAATTGGAGCTCGATCTAGAAACTATTGAAAGTCAGCGGGAATTGTTAGATGAACATACTAAGGCAGTGGATATTTTTTCGCGTGTTATTGCGAAAGCTGCATTGCTCCTTTCATTGTTGTTCTTTCAGTAAATTACTATTATGCATGTAGAGTGTAGGTTTATTGTCTCGTTTCAATCTCCAAAACACTTGTATTATGAAATAATTCGATTTCATCAATTTTGATATGTACACACATTTTTTCTATTAATCTATTTCTATTAAATACTTTATATCTCATCGGAAAGCATGGAAGTAATTGTTGCGGTCATGTAGAACAAAGATTGTTATTGCTTTTAACATGATTATGTTTTAAACTACTTGATTGATTCTAGAAAATTTAGTTATGTACACAGATTTTATCGGCATGTTAATTGCCTTTTTACTACCTTGCCTATGTTTCTTTGGCTGCATCTAAATGAGCCGCGCCTTTGTACTGACATGGACGCATCGCAAGCATTATCCAGAAAGTTGTTTTCCACTCAAAACAGCCTTCGCATATTTTGCAACGTGGTTGAAATCTCTTTTTAGACAACAACATTTAGGCATTCGGTCGAACCATGTGTACAAATGGGCACGATCTTATTTTTGAAATGTCCAATTGTTTGTATAATTGTTTTTTTGAAAAACTATACAAATCAAAACTCAGAAAGAGATTTGAAGGCCAAATCAAACGCAAAATGTTACAAGTTTTCGGGTCACTAAAAGTATTATTTTGAAAGGCATTTGCTTTTAGTTCTTCGTGATTGTGTTAAAGCTGTAAGAGCCTATATCAAACAAATAAATACAATGTGCCAATGTTCCTATCAACAATAAGATATACATGTAGTGATAGTTTTATGCATAAGATAGGATAAGGCACTGGACGATTAACTAATCAGACAGAAACAATTATTTCACGCGCGTTCCCCTAATGGCCTCTCATCGTAACGCGTCAAAATGAGTGATCATTCCAGGTGCAATTATCTAGAATTCCATGGTACTGATTACACAAGCAAAAGTCCTCTAGACGAAAGATTCGCGTTCTCACCGCGCTCGTCAAAAATAGCGGGAGATTTGTCTCCTCACCACCTGTCAAGATAACTGTCAAATGAGTATTTTTTTAATTTGAAATGTTGAAAGCTAGCTGATACTGCAAAATGACCAATATTACATCAGTCAATTGCTTGACAGCAATTCCAAATCAGGTGTCAAACATATTTAACAGAAATAATTGCATCAGTTGCGTTTGAATAAAGAAAATGTTCGCTATTGTTTAAATCAATTAGAAGACATTCAAATCATGACAAGGATATATGATTATTGGCGACAATGTTCATCTGCTACAAATTCACATCTCGCATATATACTTCATCATTAGGTCACAGTTTCATTCGTCATATCTGCCACTGCAAAAATGAACTTTGAAAATATTGAAAGTCAGAAGGGCTCGAAATTTGTCCTTTTTTTGAAGAAAAGGAGTCTAGAAGAGGGTGACATGGAGGCGTAGGACCACTATGGTATCCATTCCCCAAAAACTTCTTTCATAAGTCTGTGTCGAGTCTCCGTATACTGCACGTTGGATTATGAGTCACTTGAATATTTCTAATGTTAAAAATTCTATATGAAACTCAATACCGATTGCTCCGCAGCGTTAACCAGCGGGATCTGTCAGCACGAAGCAGCGGGAGGTACCATTAATAGATAGGAAAATCCGCAGCCCAGTGATACACGAAATTCATCACGCGGCTCAGATTCTAAGTTTTTAGATTCTTGTTTCATATTATAGTAGCGAGATATCCATAGATTGCTTTTACTTTGTTTAATCATGTATCACGCTCTAATCTAAGGAAATGGAAGAAATATATCTAAAATAAATAAAGTTCGGTTACCACCTATAAGTTCAAAAAGTCCTGGAATTTTTTCTCCGGAAGTTGGTAGGAAACCTGGAACATCAAACTTTGAAAGGTGGACAAAAGTGATGGACTTTAATGATTCATGGGCAGCATATTTTAATCACTGATTAAATTTTGATTTTGATTAAATATAAATAATTTAAATTTTGATTTAGCTGATGATGAACGTTGCAGGCAGTCAGCTGTTTGTAGATGAATATGTGTAATCAATTATAACATGATTGCATTATGAAGTCCAGATTTTATGTTAGCAAGAGTTGTTACGATAATATTGAACATATTGCATATTGCTTTTATGGATTATTAAGGACTATATAAAAAAATTAAGGACTATTCATTAAATCGGTAGAAATGGAATCATGAAGTGGAGTATTGGTATTGCCTATTAACAACTGGCAATTGAAAATTTATGACATAGTGGCGGGCAATTCTATCGCAATCACCAAAATAAAAGCTTAATATATATAATGAATATTGCCTTTGAATCTGCTTGTATAAGTTTTCTTTTCAGAGAAATTCAAAAGTTTGACAACAGGACTTTCATTGCAAGTTGATCGCGTTAACCTGAAATGTAGGACCTACAGGAAATTTGATTTTGATTGCAATGAAATTGTTACTCGAAATAATTAGTCCGGAAAGCTGAGGAAGTTTGACCTTGAAAATCGTGAATTTTAAGAGGAGAGGACTTGAAGAACATTGAAATTTAAAGAAATTTGACCTTCAAAAACCTTGAATTTCATAATTAATCTGACGCGGACACCCTGAAAGAAATTATTGACCCACTATGACCCATTCCATGACTTAATCTTTAGTTTTTAAGTGTAGGTGCCTTTGCTTAAATATTATTTGATTTTTTACCTGACCTCTAAATTCATTATTAATGGAAATAGTTATTTTTACAGCAACTCTATCCATATTGCATCAGTGCATGATGTTGAGATGCATGACAATATATGCGCATACTCAATGATGTATTGTACATGCAAGTTGTTTTAATTTTTGAATGATTTTCAAATTCATTGCAGACATCGAATTAAATCTACATTGCACTGAAGAACTAACTGGAAAAGAACCCATTGATGTCATGATTCGAATTACTGAAATTTCTGTTCCCAAAAGACGGCAGATGGTTCCACGTAAGGCAAAAGAAGTGGAAATACGCGGTACATTAGTCAAAGAATGCTTGTCGAAACGTAAGTCGTGAATATTAGATTCACTTTACATTGGAATGCTGCATTTCTTCTTCTATAATCTCTTGGGTTATTTTTTATTTTGACTCTCCTTTCCCGGGTCATCGGCGCAGCCAGGATTTGTTTTCGGGGAGGGCCCGATGATATATTATCAAAGAACACGGTGCACAGTGGCTAAGTGGTCGGCCTAACGAGTTTTGGTCTAGAGGTCGATCCCCGAAAGTGTGATTGGAAGTCGGCAGGAAGGGCATCCGAGCTGTAAGCACCACAGTGCTTCAGAAAAGTTTGACTATGTCATCACCGTCCAAGCTCCAGTATGGGGAGTAATAAAGTTAAAGCTTCATGAAATGGAAGTCATAAAAGAAGTATCGAAATAGTATTGAATGTTTTAATAATGAAATGTGATTATAACATGTCATTGCAACAAACCACTACTGTAGAATATATGTGATTTAATAATAGCAGTAAGTCTTTGTTAAATTAAGAAACAAATCAGGACGATGATACAAATTTTCAAGCGAATGAGGAAATTTTACGGTTAGTCCATGCGGGAGGTTAGTCATTACTCGTGAAATTAAGCTTGAATCGCTCCCTTTGTTCGAGGTAAAAATTTATATTAAAACACCAAAAGCCCTTGATGCTTTCGGTGGTACGAAACGTGTCGGGCGAGTTTTGGTGAATTCTAAAATAAAACTTTACGTCGACCAAAGGGAGCGATTCAAACATTTTTCACGAAGGAGGAAGACTTCACAAAAGATGATGTTGTAGAATACAGATATTAAATTGAAATAATTCCTAGCTTGATGATAAATTCTACAGGATTTTGAGGGTGCGATGGACTTTGTAACTTAATGCTTACGATACTTCATTACCGGTATCTATTCTTTGAAAAGTCGATGTCATCCTGAAGTTACATTGATAACGTTATTCTGGCACCACTCCTCATTCTGGAGAAGGGAATGAGGAGACTAGAAATAGTTTTATGCGTAGTGGTTATCTTCAATGTAAATTACGAAAAAGATCAAGGTGCGAAAGACCAAGCACTGACAACGCTGAAGTAAAAGAATAGGAAGAGGAAGAAGAAGAAGAGGAGGCCAAGTTTCTGACAATGCCATTATGTACCTCGTACAGGAGAACGCATCACAAAGATGGCAAGAAACGGGTTTACAATGTTCAAACAAGGAAGGAGTCTGGGAAGCATGTTGAGCAGTCCGAATTTGGACCCAATTGATTAACTGGAGGAGAGAAGAGTGTTGTACAAGCAGGAATGTATAGGACGTGAAAAGGTGTATATTGGAGTATCTGGGAGAAAGGCGATTGCAAAGAAGAAGGAGCATGAAAAGGATTTTCAGGACATCAATTTGAAATCTACATTTCAATACATGCCCACGAAAGTGGACATTACCTGAATTTCAAGTTTCCAGCTTCAACATCTCCGGCTTTTTTGTTACTGAGGAGAATCGAAGAGAGCATTTACATTGCAAAGAATAACACATTCAATCGTGATGATGGCATGCAGCTGAGCAAACAGTGGAAACAATCGACGGGTGATCCCGAAAGCTTGCCGAATTTGTAAAAGCTGTCTTATTTTATTTCATTACAAGAGTATCGAAGGTGGAAAACGTTTTCAAATATGGCTATTGTTATTGGCTAATGACGTCACGCCGCTATTCGAAAGGCGATCTTATTTGCCCTATTGATGTTCCCTTGCCTATCAATGCAGAAAATAGCAATTGTCCAATATAACAAGCAAGTCAATGATGAACCTTATCTATTGTGTTGTATACAGAATAATTGAAGTATACATGGATGGCATTGTTATATAATTATAGGTGCTTCTATTCTTTTCTTTCCCCCCTCCCCACATTTCTGTTGTATCATTGGAAGTGGTTAGGAAGGGCATCCAAACTAAAAGATCACAGTGCTCCAGATTAAAGTCTGACTGTGTACGCACCGTCCAAGCACCCAGTAAGGGGGAGTCGTGACGCTAAACCATCATTTTTTCACCCCCATGAGTGTTGCATCGTCAACGATCTTCTCTTGCTCCTAAGGGCAGCCTCAGCACCGTCACAAAAACGTTGAGTGTGTAAAATTCCTCTGGTTTGTAGAACATTTGCAAACTCAGAATTAGACAACTGCTCTTCATTTGTCTGTAGACAACAATCCCACGAAGTTAATGATTCTAAGAATGCATTCTAACTGAGTAGGCTATCCAAGGGACCAATCCTTCATCCCGGGGTTCAAGTTAGACTGTCACCCAGTGACAGATCAAGTATAATCTAAATCCAATATGACTAAGTTTGACGAAATATGATGAATATGGAAAAATTGGAAAATGTGGGGGGGGGGTAAAGAATAGAAGTGCCTAATTATAAACCGGGAACATTTGTGTGTGTCCATGTTGACTCCTCAAACTGATTTTCTGGCTACGATTCTGAGTTCATCCATGAAAATCTCTTCAGTTTTATTTCCTTTAACTTCTGTCCTCAATGATTCAACACTGGAAAATAGATAAATGCATTCTATTCGATAATCATTGAAATATGGAAAATAAATATTTAAGCGTGGACGTCTTCATTCGATTTCAGGTGACTTGCGCCGGCTGGAGAGATTTCGATCGAAATGCAAATGCAAGAAAAAAAGTAAGTATTCTTTCCAGACAATGAGGACCCAATGACAAAAATTTTCCCTTATCCGAGGCACAATGCATCTGATATTTGAAGATAGGAAATATCCATTGTCAGGCCAGCTCTTACGATATATTCAGCATCTGCTCTCATCCACCTATCTCATCTTTCATTTAGACTTTTTTTTCATATAATTTGTTGCTGAATGTCTTCGATTATTTGCTGCCCAAATTGCTTGTTTTCACAATTGCTCTTGTTGAAGGTTCGTAAACATGCAAGTGCCGGAATATGATTTTGATGTAAGACAAAAATGACTCGGCGTGCAGTCAATTTTGAAAAGATCTCGGGAGAATCATGAATGACAAAAAATGGCAAAACTCGTCATTCCATGTATATCTGCAATGTAATCATGGCCAAAGTAGTTAAAATATAGGATTGCCGGAAAGTTTTGACCGATTAATAGAACACAATTCAGGCAAAACAAATCATTTATAATCGTATAAACTATGTCCATGAAAATTGAGCATCACTCATCATTGTCACCTAAGTGTTGAAAATAGTCACCACTAGCATAAACACATTTCTCCCATCGAGTCGGCAGTAGTTCAAATGTCTATGAGTGGAATTGTCTGTCTTCGCCATTAAACCATTCATGAACATCATTCATGATATCAGCTGCATTTTCGCGATTTTCACCAAGCAACGCCGATTTCTTTAGCGAAAATAAGTAGTAATCGAAAGGTGATAAATCCGGTGAGTAGGGCTTGAGTAGGGTATTAATTTTCATCTCTCTCAATTTTTACTTCTTGACATTGGAGGTCTACGACCTCACATTATCTTGAAGAAAGATGTGGTCATTCAGATGTGCACAGCGTATCTTTTCGTACATGAATTCACAATGTGTCTTTTACCCTTTTTGCGCAGTTAATCTTTAGCAGATTCAGCACTGATAGCAATTTTCACAGCTGCTACAACAATTGAGTTGAGTAGTTGTCCACTATCCAATGCAATGTTATACATTCAAGAATTTGGTCGTCTATCGGTAATGATGGGCAACCGGATCTATGCGAATATTCGACTCCTTATCAGTTTTTATAGCAGGTGGATTCTTTCTAAATGCATTAATTTACGAATATCTGTCTTAGCAAATAAAACTCAAATATAACTCAAATGATACCACAAATTTTGAAGTTTCCGATTATGTGATGCAGACTGGATATCTCTGAATGTGTGTGCTACGGGCAGAGCGCTTGACATCATGCCTCTTGCATATATATAGATATACGTCTTGTTCTCGATTTTTTCAACTCCACTGATGTCATGTAGCCCGTGTAACAATGCATTTATATATTATATAATCTATATTTTATAGAAATTGTCAAGGAATTGACTAACATAATAGCAATGCAGATCCCTCGAGTCATTGGCCACTTTGGAGAGTTAATGTAGTTTTCATTAACTTCGATGAAAGTCATCATTACTTTCAGACATCCTTGTCAATAAGAGTACTTTCCGGCACCTGCTACTCACAAATCACCTGATCTGAAAGAATAATACTTCATAAACAAGGACAACGATCAAAATTAACTTCAAGTTATATTTGAGTCCACAATATTACTCAGATATAAAATAAAACTTCAGTTGCAGAATCATGAAAATTTTATTAATTTCCACTTGTATGTAGATATTTTTGCATTCTAGTCATTTATAATTCAATTCTACACATAAAATTTTATTGACCATAGGATGCATTCTGTTAATTGATACTCTAGACGAATGTTTACAAGACAGATTCCTGTTGCATTTTAGCTTCTAACCAAATTTGCTAAATTAACAAACTGAAAAATTGAGCCTAGAGCAAAATAAGATCTACATTTTTCGTATGAAGCTGTTCAGAAAATTTCCTTGATAATCAAATTAATTTCCTTTGAAGTTAAATGTCATCAAAAAGCTTCATTCTATTTGACATTTAATAAGGGTCATGCTACTTAAATATTGAAATGTCTAGTGTCGAATTGATAGTATGTATACAAAGGATGATTGGCAAATTTTGTATCTTTTAGAAATTTATCAAATATTTTTGTATAACCTTTGGAGCATTTTCTACGTAAAAAACTGAATCTCTTGCAAAAAATGTTTCACTGCATGTTGGTATTTCATAAGTTGCCACTTTACCTATCACGTTGCCTTCGTCTACTCTATAACTATGAATACTATAATGTGAATATATGTGAATAATATGAATAACTACTTTGAAGATAGAAAGGCAGTCGTTAGGCTAGAAAGTACCTTGTCCCGTGGCATACCAATAAGAAGAGGTGTTCCGCAAGGCTCAGTCCTCGGGCCGAGCTTATTTTGCTCTTTCATCTGCGATTTTTCTCCGGCAATTCAAAACACTGCTGTGGTCAAATACGCGGATGACGTGACGCCGGTCTTGCCATTGCATTCAAGATCAAAGGAAAAATTCACGAACTAATTGAGTTGGAAATTAAGAATTTCATTCGTTGGTCCAGCGCGAACAATCTAGTGGTGAATGCCAAGAAATCAAAAATTTTGCTTGTAACCCGTAACCCAACTGATTTACCAAAGCCCACGACTATTCCTCAAGTTACAACTATGAAACTTCTGGGAGTAGTATTCAACAATAGACTGAACTGGGACGCTCACGTTGTATACTTACGCTGTAAATGCAGTCAGAGACTTCATATTCTTCTCAAGTTGATACCCGTGATTTCGCTTGACGATCTTCATAGAGTGTACATAGCAATTGTGAGATCAATGATGGAATACTGCTGCCCTTTATTTGTGGGACTAATTGACAAGCAAGCCAAGATGCTGAGGAAAATATATAACCGTGCACATCGTATTATGTCCAGGGAATACGATAGTCAAAATTGGTCGTGTTCTTGTACTCGAACTATTCTTCCTGACCGACGGGTACATATCGCTACGAGTCTGTGGACTCTTGTATCGAAAGATGAATTTCACCCGCTTCATTCGTGTGTGCGTCCTGTGCTCCATCTTTCGAAAAAGTTCCGTGTTCCTCTTTGCCATTGCAATATCTATGCGAATACATTTTCCCCTTTCATGTGCAGACATTTTAACATTTAATACGTTATTTCATTTCTGTAAATGTACTAATTGGACAATCGATTTTATCTACTTGAATCACTTTGCATGTCAAGATGTATTTCCTGATTTCTATTTCATCAATAAAATACACTGCTACTAACTATGACTGACATGTTACCACACCGAATGCTACCACAAGTAAGCATCAGAGTTTCAACGAAAATATTGACGGGCTTAGAATTTATGTCGATTAGGAGTTTAATTTACTTGGTTATAATATTAATTTTCCTGCTAAATGCATTATTAACAAAATGTAAAGGAAAGTTAAGAAATGTTCGCTATTTCAATTGTTTTTGGATAGATTTATTTTCTTTTTTTAATGATGCATTTGTATTATGCGATGTCATCCCTCTATTCAAATTTCGACTTTGCGCAATCTGAAGACTAAAAGTGGACAACAAAGAATTATGCTAAATGATACAGCGCTACTGAACTGTTTGGATGAATTTGTCTTATGGGTGAATTGTGTCCGTCGCTAATTAGATGGCATCACTCGCTCTCAAATGACTGAAAATGCAATGGAAATAGTTGCACAATATACAAGGAGACAAAATTCAGATCTTATTAACAAAGCATTGTGCAATATCATGTAAGACATTGTTGAGGTGTAGTATGACAAAGAGAAACTCGCACAAATCTTCATACCATTTTTTTCATTTTATGTCTTCTTCTGATACCATCATGAGACACTGGATCTAGTGATGGTCATATGTTGGCAACAAAACATCTTTGCTCATCGTCACTTCTGCAGTGTACTGTGTTGATGCATATGTGTCTTGCAATACTCCTCATTTGAATGAATATCATATGAAATATTTAACTGAAGGCTTATGACACACAGGCACAGTATCATAGGCGGCGGAACCGGTATGACAGCCGCCATACCAAAAAATACTAGTATGCCGTCGCCATCCCAATCTATTGATCATTACGCACGCAGTTTGACCGACAGGAGCGATAGATCTCAGTTTGTTTAGATTGATGGTTGTTTAGAAATTTGGTTGTTTGAAAACTGCTCCTTCTACCGTTAAAGTGTAGCCGTCAGACAAGTTATATTTCATAACTTTTTCTTTGTCACCATTTTGTCAAATTTGCATTCAGTGCTCTGAAGAGATTGTCAAAGTCATCTTCTGAATCGCCGTTTAAGTCCGTAGCAGCTAATTAGAGGGTTACCTCATAATCAACAATCTCAAACGAAAAACGATATACCTACCCTTGACACAGGTATGTAGCGCGAGGCTTCACAGCTATCAAGTGAAAGCACATATCGATAAAGGGTTATACAATTGGGAAGATTTAAGTGCCTCTTCAGATGCTAGCGCAGTTTCTGAATTTAATCGAATCATTTTCCGACGACGTGCAACTTCAAATAAGTTACATGTTACTCTCGTCAATTTGAGCTGTGAAGTTTGAATTTTGGAATTTGAAATCCCTGAAAATATTCTGCGAGATGAGAAGTCAGCAATTATGCACCACATGTATTTTGGATATTATCTCACAAGTTGGAAAATCGGAGTTCAAGCTGTGATCCCTGAGGTGGCTCAAGTGATGAAGTTATACTTGGTAAACCCCACAAGTTTTGCCTCAAGCGAACGATCTTTTTATACTCTCCGAAAGTTGAAAACTTACCTGAGGTTAAAAATGAGACAAGCTTGTTTAATTCACCTCTTTTTTCTCAAAACGTTTGAGGGCGAATTGGATAATCTAGGGGTCCGAGAGATTGAGAATGATTTTATTAAAAGTGGCGACGAGAAAAGGAAAATTGAATTTGTATTGCTTTGATGAAATATCGTTATATAATTTTTAGATTCATGCACTAGTGCATGTATATTGGCTGTGATGTTGGCTCATATAAAAGAAATTTATATGCCATAAGAAGTTAAAGAATATTTTATACTAATACAAGAACATTGCGTGAATTTCGATGAATATCAGGCACTTATGCAGTTCCCTAAAACCATGACCAGTCTTACACATCGTTAACAAAACTAATGACCTATTCCTGCATTATAGCCCTGACCCTAGCTAAATAGTTAGAAGGACTCTCATATATGAATGTGAGCTAGGCTATGTACTATACTTTAGAGTTAGGAGATTAGCTAGATAAGGTCGCTGAGCATAAAGAGGAGAAATGCATTATTGTCGAACATTATAGGTAGTTTTAATTCGAATTCTTCATCGATTATTAACGCTGTTCCAAATTCTGGTAAACATTAATAAGGAATGTTACTGTAGATGGCAATGTGCCTGCAAACACCTAAAATTTTGTTTCGTTTTTTGCCATGCCAATGAGAAAATTCTTCTGGCGTCTGTGCACAGCATGTCCCGTGGAATTCATTAACATCATAAACTATTGCACAAATGCCTGTTATCAGGGATGGGACCAGCATTGCTGCTAGCATGGTCATGGCCAGCACCTATCTTTTTGCTTAGTTTCATGCTATTTTTTCTTAGGTCTGCCAATATGAATAATATTTGCAAATTGCATGGTATGTTCCGTAATCATCAAAATTGAGTAGAATATAGTGAATCCATTGGATACCGCAAGTGTCGTCAAGTATCCATGTATGTAATTCATGCAAGAATTCTCTATTTACATAACTCAATGGTAGGAAGCCCAAAACCACGATCAGTGCATAAGCAGTAGTAGTAGAAGCGTTTTTATTCGTGAAATAGAAATCATTACATTACGTGAAGACATACACACTTTCGACACATCTGCATACAGAGATAAATTGCAATAATCCAATGAATAAATTTACATAGGCTACATTAATGATTACAAGAATTAAAGTAACGACAAGGTCTTTCGATCAATACTGTCGGTCATCATCAGAGCCACTGACAGACAACTGAAGAGCATTGCCACATGGCATGCACGAAACAATCTCACTCAGCTTGCTAAACACTGGAGACACAATGTACAATTGAGATAAAATAATGGATTCCAGCCCGATTTACTATTCAATGCAATGATTCTCCTTCCAGAGCTGCCAACAGACGACAGTCATTTTTCGGAAATTTTTTTACATCAAAAAGTTGAATAGTCGGTTACATTGTAAATCTTGAGGGTCTTAGCATATTTCCAGAGCAGTCTTAGATAAATTCTCATATCCAAACACTAACTGTGTTCCATATACTATACATCCATATATCCATATAATACACCATCCATGCCGATTGACTTACCCATATCCTTGAACATCGTTGCATCAGTGAAAGTACATGCATTCGTGTCAACTAGGAAAAGTACTCCTTTTTTGTTCCAATTATTTTGGTCAATTATAATTAGAACCCTTACATTATCATTAGAACAACTTGCAATCATGCAAATCCATGATTAAAAAATTACCAAAAAAAGCAAAAAGTGATCACTTCAACGTAGGCCTGAATAGAATTTCGAGCATAACAATGCAACAATTCATAATCAAATTGGATCTTTTCCAGTCATACAACCATCCCACCACCCCCCTTACCTCTAAATATTTTGTGTTTTTGGTCGATTCATAGGAGTCGACTTTTCAGACCCCTTTCTGGCGAATTTCCGCGAAGATTGGTAGCTCTGTCCTTCGTTACTATCCAGTTTTCGCTTGTGTTTTCGCTATAAAAAATAGATAAACTATCGATCGTGCGTTCCGAGTTGATAAATATGAGAAGAGATTGTATTACATATAGCACCGGTATCTGATGTCTTGGCTGGTCTCTCGAGAATAAAATACTATACGTAATTTTGGAAAGATTATGTCGGCGTTCAACAAAAGCTGGAATTGTTTCAAATTGCAGCCAAATTTAGATTATGCCTATTATCGAAAAGAATTGGTATATTCGAAAATATCGAAATCTTGCACGAAAATGAATTGTTAATTTAAATGAGTGGGCAAGGCCGTATTGCTGAATAATAAACACATTGCGTTTGAAAAAGAAAAGGAACAATTTGAGCTAAATTGAGGCTCATGGAGAATCAAATTAAGTGGAGTGGCTTTCTAATGCATTGTACACTTAGTGACGTCATCAAAAATATGTTGAAGGAAAATTAGTTTTCCTCGGAAGCGATTGCTGAAAGAGAATTTTCAATGGACCATCTGCTCCACAGCAGGTTACCAGTTCGAATCTTTTCTGCCAGAAATCTGACCAGTTGTTCATTCGCTACTACTTGGAACGAATAATGAGCGAAAAATTAGTACTTGGAAGTAGCACTGAAATCGAGGAGGAAATCGTTTTCACCACCAATCATTGTGCTTGGTTGCTATTTGGAGGATGTTTAAAAGTGGATGTTACTTGTTACAAAATTTCATGTAGATATGTAGAATTATAGGACCTGCATGTTATATACAAACAACAATTTGTGTTGTGTTTTCATTTTCTCGCCCATCGAGCGATTAAAACTTCCAGTTTGAAATTCAGTAGTTAGATAGGAACTCTGTAACTTGTTTCCATATCAAAGTAGCACATGTATGTTTACGTTTTAAATTTTAGTAAAATATAATTCCAACAGAATAAATCTGAAAATAGTATCTGAAAATTAACAATACATGCAGACATCATCATAATGATTTTTTAGGATTTTGAAAACATCATTTAATGATTGAACGCTAATACTTCCGTACTGTGTGCGGCAAATTCTACATAACAAAATACAAATATTTACTTATAAAGATGTTCAAAATATTTGAAATGAAAAATTTGCTGGTGCTAGCAGCCAGCAAACACCTGCTGGCGACAGCAAATTGATTATCCCTGCTTGTTATGCTTGGTGTGACGTAGAATTGTCTTATCTGCATAATATGTCTCCTGTGAAAAGCACGTTCACATTAACACGATTTTCTCAACGTTAAATTGTTCTTTTGAAATATCGGATTGATCAGATCCCGTCTCGAAAGATTATCTGGAACGATAAAATCATAGTTGCAGATTGTAATATTTCAGATGCTTTTTTGATACCAGATTAGCGTATACTTATGATCGAAATGCACATAGAATTGAAATTTAGCGTTTTAACACCTACGACCTCTTGATCTGCACTGCACTGACTTTCATTTTCAAAGATATTTCCATAAAGAAAAACGTCGCTGAAATCTAAGATGACTTATGAGTTAAACAATATGTACATTTCTGCTGCTCTAATGATATATGTTTTTTCAGACGCTAATCGCCGATTTTGCCGATGCCTGCAGAGATGTACTCGACGAAATCGATACCATTGCTGTTTGCAACGTTGTCGAGCAAAGAGAAATCGGTCAAAATCTAAAACTGGAGCGAAAAAATCTAAACCACGCAAGCGCTGCCGGAAGAAAAGGAAGCGCCGAAAAGGAAAAAAAGGAAGGCGGAAGCGCAAGCGAAAGCGTAGAAACAAGCGGAGGAGGCGTAAAGGGAAAAAGATACGCCAAGCAAACTCAATGAATTGACGTGTCACTGCAAGTGTCCTGCTTTATGAATATTTACAGTTTTGTTGAGCTCTCATGCACATTGAAGACGTAGTTAATATCATTTTCATGTGCTCAGTGATGTTGTCAACATGTCTATATCCTGAAATTCTGGTGCTCGTCGACACTAGAAACTGTCTTGCTTTCTACATTCGACATTATCTTTCAATGTGCTCACACGTGCAGTGAATAAAATTTTCTTCAGTAACTAAGTCTGTGGTTTTCTGCAAGATTTCAGTCTATGATGATTGCTTGTAAATTAAGAATTTTCAGTCTTTTGTCGTTTGATCTTCGGGCATTCTCTTCAAATGCAGATGATCTTGGGACTATTTGCACAAAATGATATTTCTATTGGTGAAAGCGTCTCTCTTAGTCTAGCACCTATAAAGAGATATTAGTATCTATTAAGTTATGGTTGTTCTATTAAAGCGTGTTAGCTATCCGCCTTTTTGTTGCAAAATGTCAACAATTATCCGAAATGTTGCATGTAGTGCGGTGAGAAAGTTAACTCCAGGCATCTGGAAAATCAGACGAAAAAAATGAGCAATACTTCGATGTACAGCAATACTCGAATACTCTACTATTCAAACACGCCTTAGTCATGAGCCATAAAAAAATATTATAAAAATGTGGGCATCAAAGATGACGCATTTCAAATCGGTTGATATGACACAATATTCAAATTGAAGAATAGGGCACTCATGTCATCTCGAATACTCGAGTGGCATTTATTATATAACTTACTTCTTGTATTATTAACGTATCAAACTGACAAAACTACACGAAACGAGACCACTCAATTTGAAATGGTGCTGGTCTTATTGGTATGATTCATTGGATAAAAATAGCAAAATAATATTATGTTTACATTGCATGAAATATTTAAAGATAGAACACTATAAATGGCTGGATACGAAAATCACGCTGAAATGGATGCCAAATTCAAATTCACAAGCAAATCGAAACCAATATGAGATTCTCGCATATATTGACAGGTTTTGGTGTATATGTTCTATCGTTTATGTTTGGCATTTTACCGATAAGGATGCGAACAACTTCCACTGTGGTTGGCTGATTTACGAAATGTTTTGGCATCCATCCTTGAATGTGCTTGGTAATGAGCGCCAAATGTACCTTAGTCCCTTATTTTTCAAAAAATTATTAATCGTAGCTATGCTGTAGTTCGCCTTATTCGTACTATAACAGCAAAATTTGACGTAATGAAGAAACAAATATCAGACCCTTCGTTATTGTTATAGAAAGTTCGACAAATATTGCAAAATAACATGGGCCAATGCTTTGCATGCTAAAATGAAATAATAGCACCAACTTTGCTTCACACATGGATGAAAGATCTCCTTTGAATCCTCGTCCGTAATAGTCAAACCAAATGTTTTCAATTATAATTAACCTCAAGTTTTTTCAATCAAATGACTATGAACAATTATCATCTTTCCACTGTAGACGGCAAAATTATAGGTGTATAAGCTAATTGCTTGCAATAACTATGAGGGGTTCTTGGAAACCGATCTGCTTTGGAATAATTCAGGAAGCATGCAACATTTTCACTTTTTATTTAAAATTGTAATTTTTAGCGGAGCTGCTGTTAATTAGTATATTTGTGCAACACTGATAAAAACAACAGCTTGGCTAACAGTTGTAGTTTCAACTTCCTGTGTGAGCTATAGATCGCTTGTGTGTCTTTAAATACATGCCAAGCTGGAACTTTTGTTCCAAACAAAGCTGATTTAGATGCCGAAAGGAATAACCAACCGCGAAAAAAATTCATTTTGAAGTCAGGAATGATTTATTAGTTAATAATCATCACGACTATAGCTCTGTAAGTATCTACTCGTAAAAATGCAGATTTTTGCTATTTCAACGTTATCAGTAGAGAAGATTAGAATCATTATTGAAAAGGTGGCAAATTATAGTTATAATACATATCAATCAGTGCACAAAAGTATAATATACCAAAATCGACTTATCCGATCCGGCCTGATCATTTAGCACAGAAGCATTGCATTTTTGGTGATTCTCAGTCTTTTGTAGAGAAATCCATAATTTCAAGTCCGTGATTTAAATAATTAGTTTTATTTGAATAATTTCATATCCAATTTCATAAACGGGATTGTCGCATTTCATGAACTAAAGACAATAATGTGAAGGGAAATATGCATAATCTTATTTTTGGCACTCGTCATGCAACATCTGCACCTTTCATAACAATCGTGCCTGGAATACATAATCATTTTGGTTCCGAAATGGAGTTTTTCATGCATTTCGTTGGAAACAGTTGCATAAGATGAGCATCAAGAAAATGCACCGAACATTACATGTATATCATATTGAGTTATATTTCGAATGACTCAAAAATATTTTTGTTTACAACAATTTGCTTTTGTGACGCAGGAATTTGTCACGTGCTCTTTTTGGATTTTCACTAGTTTTGAGAACTGATGCATAAATCCATCAGCAAAATATTTGCCACAATCTCTCTGTCTCAAGAGATAATCTGTCTATAGAGCGTCTGTACAATGCTTTGTCTTGCTTTTGCTCTTATCTCAGGCTTTACACGTTGTAGAAAGTGCGAGTCGTAGATTTAATAAATGTGCGAGTCGAAAAATTGACTAAAAAGACTATGAATTACATGGAACAGACTATGAATAACCATAGATCGGTATTTCAATAATGCTACTGTTTTTTTAATTAGGGTCATATTACTATCATGACGTGTAGCATTGTAAATTGAACAGCATGATGTTGAAAGGATGTGCATAATTCAACAATTTATCTAACAGAGAATTGCAGGTGGAGATAGAATTTCGAAATATGTCTGAACGTAATTGTAGTGAAGGTCAAATGCTTCATTGCCGACTTGTGTCCAGCATGAAGAGAAAATGAACTAGTATAAATTATATCATAAGGAATGATGACTTATGAGAGGATGCTGTTGATTGCGAAATGTTCAAAGACTTTAGTATACCAGAGAAATAGATAATTCTATTAGTAGTAGTGGTGCAATACACTGTTTATACATGATGGAAGGAGATATACAAATTTCTGTTACCATTATCAAAATCAGGCATTTTAAAATCGATGCCATTCATTACAATGCAAAAGCGACGTATTTAATCGGCGGCTCACTGATTTCCTAACGGTGACTCAAGAGAAAGGATACTAAAAAATTGCAGATGAATTCATATTATGTTAAGGAATTTGAATAATAGCGAATATGAAACCAATAATCTATCGTCTTGAATGAAAGAAATGTTAGCAATTGACCAATGTGATGCTGACATTGAATGGGTCATGTGAGGAAATCACACTTGTCGTGTCATAGCTGCTGTATATAGCAATGCTTATATTGTATCTAAAATATTTCTTCTGATGTCTTCATCAGAATTATTTCACGATAATTATTTCAATTCATTCACATTCACCGAATGCAGTCTAGAATATGAATCCTCTTCAGTGATATCAATGAATGAAGAGAAATAGGCTTACTGATTTGAAAGTATAGGCAGCACTTGTCAATGAAATGAAAAAAATTTTGCGCTGTCATTATGACATCGTTTACATATCTTACTTTCTGGATTATCTCGATTTATACGATATCCTCATCTTCTCTCTGCGAATATAAATGTGAAATAGATGACACCGATATCGTTAACACGGAAGACTTTTTGTTGTGCAATAATAAAATGCAGTAGAATGATAGGATTAATTGTGTCATTAATATACACCTATACAGAGGTGAAAGCGTGCAGTGACGAAGTCTGAATCATATTATCATCATATTATCACGTCTGAATCATTTATCTTTGAGTTTTTTTTGAAATGCGTGTACGAACTTGGTACGAACATTTCGCCGCTCTAAATGTTCTTTACTTTTAGGAATTATCAAATCCATAATATTTTCAGTTTCTAGAGACTAAGTCCGACATTTAATGAAATATGATGCGTACATGTATATAAAGCAGATTATCTGCAATTGTGTGTAAAATTCTGAGCTGTGGGCTCGCAATGTGGTCGCTCTAGTCTCCTTATAATGAAATTCTGTACACAGAGGGGATTCTCTCAAGGAAATTCAATCGTTGCGTATTGCTTAGACTGTATCATCACATTAAATGAAATGCTCTCTAACATAACAGTTGTGGAGGAAATTAATACATTAATTACGTGGGTGGATCATGTCTTAGGTGTGCCATGTCATGCTCTTATATGTTGCGATCGATTACAAAGCCGAACAGAAGATAACGCGAAAAATTGAATTTCTTGAAACATCTTGTAGGATCATAGGAGAATTGTGCATAGATAGAAGAGCGATACCTTAAGCTGTTACCAATAGTGTTATCAAAGAGTAATTATAGTACAAAAGATAAAGTTCGGTTTACTTACATGTAATATGTCTACCTAATTCAATTTCACCGAAAATAATGAATCACTCTTAATTAACAACCGGTATTTGTTGAGAGATGTCTCACTTGATGATGGATAGATTGTAAGATTTTTGAATTATGGTCATGATCGAAACTTGCAAAATTAGTGAGCGAAACAAGCATTGGATTCCATGATTACAAATGAGCTCGGGTTCTTTAATCCCAACTCCTAAGTTGTAGATCGTTTTTCCTTTGTAGAAATTATGAAGACCCACCTCACATTTGAACATGTAGATCAGTGCATTCGATCTTTCGAACTTTCGCCAACACAGCCCTGGCATAAGCCGATGACGTCTCACTAAGTGAACGGTAGCAGAGGTGAGAGAACCGACTTTTTAGCTAACTGACCGATTAACTGACTGTCTTAGCGCAAAGTCAAGATGAAAAGCGAACTGAGTGAGCAACGAAAAGCGTCAAATGAACGAGGAGCTGAGTAAGCTGAAAAAATTGCCTCGTTTGAATGCATTGATGTAGATCATATGACTTACACTATCTACAAGCAGCAAGAGAGGTTAAGGTATGGGAGTTTCTTAAGCAGACCCAGTGACCTAATTTTCTAGTGTTCAAAACGAAGTCGATACTCAAGTCCTTTATCTTGAGAATCAGGTTTGAAAACACTGTTTTAGACGTTTGTTGAATATCTTTTATAGAAATTCACATTCTATGACTATTTTCTGAAGCCGCTTCAAATAAAGATCACTACCGCAGCTCTGTGTTATTTTGAACGCGAGCTGATGGGTCCCTCGAGAAAGACATCATGTTCGGCACCACAGAGGGATTCAGACGAAGAGTAAGACCAAGAACCGAGTGGATAGAGGGAATGAAAACCATCACAGGACAAACGGTGGAACGGATGACACGGGAAGCAAGAGACCGCTTTGCATGGAGAAGGATCCAGTATGACGTCGCCGAGAGTCGTATGCGACTGGACGGCACCAGGTAACAGGCAAAACTATTTTCTTCAGGGATAAGACATCAAATATGAGGCAGGAAACGCTTTTTGTGTTTATATAAAAATTCCAAAGTTCACCCATAAGACTAAAGATGTACATGTACATGAGTTTGACAATTTCGGAGAGTAGTAAGCAAGTGACAAACACTCGACCGGCGCGCCCCCCTCCCCCTCCCCCCCTCTGGAACGACAGAGGTTGTGGTCTGTCGTGGTGTGCCGGCCAGGTTGGTTCACGTTCACAACATGTTCGCTGACTCCCCCCCTCCCCCTCCCCTCCCCCTCCCCCCCCCTCGAAAACGACAGAGTGTGAGACTCGGATGTGTTGGTCTCGTATGGGTTGACGTGGCCGACCGCCTAGGTTGACGTGGGCGACCGTCTAGGTTGACGTGGGCGACCGTCTAGGTTGGCGTGGTGGAATGGTGAAACGGACTTTAGATTCGTGATCAGCGTAAAATTCCGCATCGATATGGTGAATTTGAAGTCAATCGGCGAGAAAAAATGTTTCTTCAAAATTTTGGCAGAGTTAAAATTTGGGACGTTTTGGTCTGTAGCGCCCAAACGAAGCATCGGATGGGAAAACGGAGGCCAGATTCGGATTCCGCGTGAAATTCTGCATCGGTATGGTGAATTTGAACGCCATCGGAGAGAAAAAATTTTCGCTGACTCCCCCCCCCCTCTGGACAGCTTGCTTCGATTTTGGCTTCCAGTGGACGGATTTTGTCGTGCCATAGCTCGTTTGAAAGCTAAGAGTGAGACAAATTCAGTGAAAGAATCGGCTTGTTCATATCTGTCTTCGTTTAGATGTGAGACGCCATTTAAGATTTTGGGACATTGGCGAAAAACGACAGAGTTAGAATTTGGGACGTTTTGGGCTCTAGCTTCAAAACGAAGCATCGGATTGGAAAACAGATTTCAGATTTGGAATCAGCGTGAAATTCTTTATCTGTATGGTGAGTTTCAAGTCAATCGGCGACAAAAAATTTTCAACATTTTTCGAAAAAACGACAGAGTTAGAATTTGGGACGTTTTGGTGTGTGGCGCCCAAACGAACCATCGGATGGGAAAACGGAGGCCAGATTCGGATTCAGCGTGAAATTCCGCATCGGTATGGTGAGTTTCAAGTCAATCGGAGAGAAAAAATTTCGCTGACTCCCCCCCCTCTGGACAGCTCGCTTCGATTTTGGCTTCCAGTGGACGGATTTTGTCGTGCCATAGCTCGTTTGAAAGCTAAGAGTGAGACAAATTCAGTGAAAGAATCGGCTTGTTCCTATCTGTCTTCGTTCAAAAGTTAGAGCGGTTACAAGATTTTAGGTCGGAGCTCGCTCACCTGAAAAAATCCTAAGTGTCAGAGTGACTTTGTATGGGTAAAATTTTGAAAATTTTCCAAAGTGTGGAATTTCGACCTGGGACCGTCACCAAAACATTTTTCATCAAATTTTGAAATTTCACTGACGTCCCCCCCCTCTGGACAGCTTGCTTCGATTTTGGCTTCCAGTGGACGGATTTTGTCGTGCGATAGCTCGTTTGAAAGCTAAGAGTGAGACAAATTCAGTGAAAGAATCGGCTTGTTCCTATCTGTCTTCGTTTAGATGTGAGACGCCATTTAAGATTTTGGGACATTGGCGAAAAACGACAGAGTTAGAATTTGGGACGTTTTGGGCTGTAGCACCAAAACGAAGGCTCGGATGGGTAAAAGGAGGCCAGATTTGGAATCAGCTTGATGTTATTGTCCAATGAGGATCATCATCCAATGAGAATCAAGCATTTCTTTATAAATAGCGAGCCTTCCACAGTGAGAATCATTCCATCGTTGAATCACACGAGTGACGGACGCACATTTTCTCTCTCTCTCTCTCTCTCTCTAGTTCCCTGTTCTATTATCCAACTAAAATGGTAAGTCGCTACTTCCCTCCCTCTCCTCCCTTGAACGTAAACTTAATACAATCTTTTTTCATTTTCAGGCATCTACTCCATCTGCTGCACTAGTAGGACAAAATGGCGGTCAAACGTTACAAGGTTCGCTACGATCAGATCATCTACAACTGAGGCCAGTGGTAGAAACATCCAAGGTACATAATCCTACATCGCTACAGCGTAAATTTAAACAAGCCTTGCGTTATGATGATCATAGCGTAGTACTCCAAACGGGAATGCTCCCTTCCACGGATGTCAAGATAATGCACAATCAGTATGGGGACTACATACTGATCCCCGTGAGTCCGTACATTCGCCACCAACTTGATATTATTGAGGAGTACGTGACATTAAATATGGACATTCCTACTCTTCTTGCTCAAGAGTGGAAGGCGAGAGATGACAAGGATACTCCCTATAGAAAGATTTGGGATGGTAATCACATTTGCCTACCGGTATCACATTGGTGTACTTACTATAAGAAGGATGGAGATCATTCAATACCCATCAGATGTGATGAGCTCGGAGAAGGTACTTGGGATATCCTTTTCAAAGTGAATGGGCTATATTATGGTCGACACAAGGATAATAAAATAGCCTCTCTCTCCATGCATATGGAATCCATCCTATATATTCCAAAACCACCCAACGTGGACGACATAATTGATCAAATCCTTAACAGCAGTGGTACGAAGCGCAAGTCGGAGAAGAATGCTACATCAAAACGCAAATCAAAGAAGGAGAATTACTAGCCCTTTCCTAACTCCACCCTATGACAATTCGCTTATGTGCTTTGAGTGTCGTAGACGTGGTCTTATTAGATACATTTTACTTCTTCGTTGCCATCATATCATTTGTGTATTTTGTCGTGAAAAGCATCGATGTAATTCTTCATTTTGTAATATGTTATAGAACGCTTCCTTAGATGTGTAATTTCCGTTTTAGGCTTCTATCATCATTTTTATGGATTGTGAGGGTGAACCTGTACAGGAGCTCAGTGCTATTGCTATGAACAATTGGACATATCAGATTCTTAGTGTCTATCATCAACATGCCAACTGCGATCCCAATGTTGATCAATGGGCGAGAAAACACATTCATGGACTTAATCTGAAATATTTGCAAGACTATGGCTTTTCTTGTGAGACTGCTCTTCTTATTGACTTTAAACGATGGTTAGCTGCTTTCAATGTTATACGCATCTTTTGTAATAATCCTGGTAAGGAGAGGAAAGTATTTCCTAATCTAATCATTGATGATATTTTGCTCCCGCCTTGGGATAGTAGAGTGAATCAACATTATCATGAAGTCACGAAACGTTTTAAGGATTTGTGTGTTCCTATTTTGTCTGTTCGTTGTAGTAGCTACGTTCATAACCAATGCTTCTTTCCTCCTTACCTCAACACTGCCAAAGTCCTGTATGGTTATCATTGCTCGCTGTATGATAGTTACCAGCTGTATCTATTTTATCTCTTTCAAACCATTGATTTATAATGCATGCTTGTTACCGTTATTCAATAAATGTTACTATGAGAAGAGTTGTTGTTTTCATGCAATGGATGGGTTAGATAAAGGGCGATCATGTCTTTCTCAAACGACTGCGGAACATTACGTTTTCATAGGCAAAGTTTAAAAGGAGCTGTTCAAGATTATGTGATAAAATTTCATAAAGATGAGACTGACATCGAAGCAGTGGTCAATGATGCTAGCACTCTATTTCTAGAGTTAATGAATACATTCTCTGATAGCATTATCATGGCGCGATTAGTTGCGAAAATTAAGTTTAGTCATTTTGGAAAGGAAGAGGTGGAAATTCGCTCTTTCCATTTTGCTTCTTATTCAATGGAAGTGGTAGATCACCCCCAAGAATTTTTTAAAAGACATATGATAAAAATTGCTGAACGTCTTAACGCATTTAACCATCATGGTAGCAGTCTAGTGATTGAAGCGATTTCAGATATTCACATTCAACTTTCCATAAAGAAAAATTGAAAATGCAGTGGTACTTGATTGTAGCACAACTGGTTTTCGAGCTATGTCTGCTCACTCTCGAAGTATATTCCTTCTGTACATGCGTCTATTATTTAGAAAAGGCTAGCAAATTCATATCTTCAAAAAGACTTGCTATAGACATCAGTAACGGTGAAACTATGTGTTGCGATGTATGTAAGCGAAAGGATGGAAATGAAAAGCGCATCTTCAAGAGATGTAAGCATGCTTTTTGTCAACGCTGTTTCATACGTAATTGCATTCAACTTTGCCAATGTAACCACTGTGATATTGCTCATTTCGAGTGTCACTTATGTCGCAATAGTTAGTACCTATGCAAATGTGGTAAAGATAGGTTTTAGCAAAGACTAACACGGAAAATGGCGAAACGTAAAAGTCAAAAGTCTTCAAAGTTTTCTTCAGCCATTCAAGCTCTCCGACGAATGAAAGCAAATCAGCGATACAATGCTATACGACATGCTAACGATAAATTCATTTGTGAAATTATTTCTCATGTGAGGAAGTTGAGGACGAAGAAATTAGCGCCAAAACAACGAAAGTTACTTAAGCGATATGCTACGAAATTGCGTTTCATCTCCAATCCTAAAGTCGCCCTTCAAAGAAAGAGGAAAACTCTAACACAAAAGGGCGGTTTCCTTTCAGCAATACTTCCAATGATAGCTCCTGCCGTGGGCAACCTATTGGGAAATATCTTTGGCTCTAAGCGTTAATTATGCAAATGTTGAGTCTCAAAGTAATAAAATGGATTTCAGACTTCAATGTGATAAAGTTCTGACTGTATCAGGTCCATCTCATGCAGGTAAAACTGTTTTCACGCTGAATTTATTGGATAAAAGAAGGGAGTTGTTTAAGGAACCTATCAATCGAGTGATTTGGTGTTATGGTATTTATCAACCGTCGCTGTTTCAGGAATTGCAAAGTCGCAACTTTATTCGACATGAAGGAATTATTCCAGTGGATAAACTTCAGTCTAATGATGTTGTTGTATTGGATGATTTATTAAAAGAAAGTAAGAATTCAAAAGATGTTACAGATATGTTCACTCGCGCAGCACACCATAAAAGGTGTTTTATCATCTATATTACACAAAATTTGTTTCCTGATGGAAAAGAAGCTCGTACACGAAACCTGAATACACACTATTATGCTATTTTCAAGAATCCGCGAGATAAAAGTCAATTTGAAATTTTAGCGCGACAAGTTGCACCCAGAGGATCAAAAGCCTTAATTGAAATTTTTCAAGCAGCTACTGAAAAACCATAGGTTACTTATTCATTGACTTTACGCAAGAGTGTCCGGAAGAATTTAGATTTCGAAGTGATATTTTGAAAACTCCCATGATTATCTACAAACTATGAGTTCTTATTCTCGCATGATTGTTATTCCTCAGGATGAATATGTACAATTGACTGCCATGCAGCAAGTAAAGCAACCTCTTGCAAATCAAATGTATAGGAAAGAAATAGATTATCAGCAAAATGTTCACATCAAAGATCCACATCGTGCTGTATTATTACAATCGGAAACTGTTGAGCAATTAAAAAACTTGAAGAATAAGATGCGTGACTCTGTATCGACTGCTACACCTTTAGCATCTCGCGCACATGCCATATCTCTTTTCAATAGTATTGAACCCCATCTCAATGTAAATGATAGAGGAGAAATCATTACAGATGAAAATAAAGTGATTGATGCTTCACGTTATGAAGACTTGATTCAGTATGCGACACGTAGAAAGCGCCGTCAGGGCTATGTTCCACCTGGTTGGTCATACTTTCTTAAACTATTGAAAAAGCATAATGTGCCAAAATTTGCTTTGAATAATGAGACATTGAAAGAACTTGATTCAACAGTGGCTACTGCTCCAATGCTTCAGACGATGAAAATGCCAACAAATTGGTTTAAGGCGTCACCTGCTACATCCCCTCCCACACTCACTAAGCAAACAAGAGGAAGAACTCGACGTAGATCTACATCGCCACTAAAACTGGTAAAAGGAAAACGTAAAACAGCTCCTCCCAGGAAATACATGTTCTCAGACTATTAATATGAAGCAGATGTGTTGCTTGCCATGTAATGAGCCGCCAGAGGTGAATGTCGTTGTCACTTGCACTTGCTGCGCCAGCTCTCATAATGAAACCCCTAAGCAATGTGAACACGATCGCAAAACCGCTAAATCTAAATGCTGTAGTTGTTGTAAATGTAGAAAGGCAAGAAAACAAAAAGATGAGAAGGAGGAAAAAGAGTCAGTCGTCATCGACTGAACGTTTGAAGTCAATCTATTATGATGTAAAACATCCGGCAGGATTTGCATCTATCAAATTATCAAAAGCCAGTGGTCTTCCACAACCACAAGTGAAACGATGGTTAAAGGGTCAGGCTACCTATACACTCCACAAACAAGCGAAAAAGAAGTACCGCACCCGCCATTATATTGTTCATGACATTGATGAACAGTGGCAAGCAGATTTGTGCGATGTCGCCTCTATTTCAAAACATAACTCGGGTAATAATTTTATTTTAACCGTCATTGATATTTTCTCGCGTTATGCGTGGGCTCAACCTTTAAAAACTAAAGAAGGGAAAGGAGTAGCAAAAGCATTCCAAACAATTTTTCGAGAAGGTCGCATTCCAAAAAGAATTCAGAGTGATCAAGGAAAAGAGTTTGAAAATCAGCATGTGAGAAGATTATTTGAGAGGCATGACATTGAGTTGTTTAGTGTAAAGAGTGCTTATAAAGCTGCACTCGTTGAACGTTTTAATCGCACATTAAAAAATCGCTTGTGGCGACATTTTACTGCCAACTTGACACAAAATTGGACAAAGGTTCTACAAGATACACTCCATGCCTACAATCACTCTATCCATCGTTCTATTGGACTCAGACCAGTAGATGTAAATGCTGACAATGTAGATAAAGTGCGCGAATCATTCCAACGTAAACGCACTCATGTGAAAAGTGATTTGAAAATTGGCGATAAAGTTCGTATCTCAAAAGTGAAAAGTGTTTTTGCTAAAGGGTACCTTCCGAATTGGACAGAGGAGGTATTTACAGTATCAAGGATTAATCAAGAAGACTCTCCGACCACCTACAAGTTGAAAGATTACGATAATGAAGAAATTGAGGGTAGCTTTTACCGCGATGAGATTGAGGTAGTCACTGAAAGTGAAACATATTTGGTAGAGAAAATCATTCGATGTAAAAAACGGCAAGGTGAAGAATGGTGTCTTGTTAAATGGACTGGTTATCCTTCAAGTATGAACTCTTGGATGCGTCGTGCCGACATCTTTCATCTAAGTGATCGACAGTGATTCATGCAAAGTTGTAACTAACAATGTTTAGGGTTTGAGCTATGAATCCAACTGCCTCATTTTATTCACGACCCTCCTATGTAAGTGGTGGAGGACAAATTTACATCGGCGCTCGCCGCCAACGTGGAGGTAGCATACTTGGTGCACTGAAATCTCTTGTAGCACCTCTCATATCCAATGTCGGTAGATCTTTAAAACGAAATGTTTTAAGTAATGCCGTTGGCTTTGCTGGTGATGTTGCTAGTGATCTTTCCAGAGGTAGAAGTTTTAAGAGCAGTTTGTTGAATCGTGGGAAGGAACGCGGTTTAAAAACATTGAAGCAGACCTTTGCTGGTGTTACTCAAGGAAAGAAATCACCTAAACGAATGAATAAAGGAAGGAGGAAACATCGCGGAGCTGGTAAGGTGCGATCTTCAGTCAAAAGGCATTCACGCAAACGTCGTTGAGGCTCTAATCATTCATCAGGCGCTAAACGACGACGCTGCTATAACTTCTAATCATGGAGTGTAAAACTTCCGGTTTTTGTTTGTTTGATCAACAAGCCATACAGACAGATATTCTTAGTTCAAGTATTGTAGATTGTCATCCTCGAACAGCTGAGAATGCTGGCCCCATTGAATTTGTTATTCCTGGTGGTAGTGATGACTACATAGATTTGAGTTATGCGATGCTTGATTTGAGGTTTAGAATTCAGCAAGCAGATGGAACTGCTATTGACGATGCACATAAAGTTGGACTGAACAATTTACCATTGACTACATTACTTCGCGATGTTTCTCTAACGATTGGAGAGCAGCAGGTGGAAGGTGGTCAAAGCGATTATCCCTATAAATCATATTTCAATCATGTATCACAGTTTCATCCAGCAGCACAAAAAAGTCATATGGAAGCCATGGGATGGTATAGAGATGAAGCAGGAAAATTTGATGTTGAAACAAACAGTGGCTTTGTAAAGCGATCTGCTATGATTAAAGATAGTAGAGTATGTCAGCTATATGGTCCGCTGAATTTAGACTTCTTTAGACAGTCAAAGTTTTTACTGTGTAATACCAGCATGCGACTCAAGCTGACATTGAATAAGCCTGAATTTGCGCTGAATGCATTTGCTAAAGTTGACAATTTTAGAATTCATGTGGAAGATATTGCACTTTACATTCGTCGAGTAGTACCGAATCCAAGTGTCATTAGAGGGCATGCTGAAGGCCTTAACCGCCAAAATGCCATTTACCCCGTTCAGCATACAAAGCTTCTCACCTTTACAATTCCGAAAGATCAAAAGAGTTTCATGAAAGATGGCCTCTTTCCATCGGAAGCACCGAAGCTCCTCATGGTGGCAATGGTTGAAAATGATGCATTTAATGGTAATATAAAGAAGAATCCTTTCAATTTTAAACACAATCAGTTAAGTGAAATTGCTTTACGTGTAAATGGTGTGAGTCATCCTGGTCCACCCTACAAACCAGATTTTGCTTCGGATCAATTTATGCGCAGTTATGTTGATTTTATGGATGTCTTTGGCTTTTACAATACGGATGACACCAACGGACTTACTATGAAAGAGTTTAAGAGTGGATATACTATTTATGCATTTGATTTGACTGCTGACAGCGATATTAGTGCACCCTATCGTCAAGCGAACGTGCCTCATAATATTCGTTTGGATTTGACGTTCAAAAGAACACTACCTGAGACGATCAATGTATTAATTTATGCAGTCTTCGATTCAAATATTGAAATTACAAAGTATCGTGACGTGATTCTTCAGTATAATCGTTAATGAGTTGGTTGACTGCTGACGATATTAAGACTAAAGTGCAGCGTAATGCAGACGAAGCGACGTTGAAAGCTTTCGATAATGTCTATTCACTCGATACCTTACCATCTGCAGTAAATCACTATCCCATCTTTATTGTGCTAAACACTCATTCGCAGAATTTAGGCGGTGAGCATTGGAAAGCGATCTTTATTGGAGAAGACCGACGTGGTGAACTATTTGACTCTCTTGCTCAACCTCCAAATATACCAACACAGCAGTGGTTGAGAAAAAATACGCGTCAATATCAGCGAAATGAACGCATACTACAACATCCACTTTCATCAACGTGTGGTGCTTTTGTACTGTACTTCATCTTAAAACGTTTACATGTATCTCGATTTGCATCTATTATTCAAAACTTTTCATGCAATCCATCCTCTAATGAAAAAATGATTTGTATGTTCTATCATGATTTGAAATAAAAACATCATGTTGGAAAAATTGTTTTTTATTTTACAATCCGCTGGGTACGTACATACTCAATGAGATAGTCTAGGATCATATTTGCTTGTACATGAGATTTTAGTCCAGTAATGATCACTTTACTATTATGAAAGATTGCCACATGCACAGGTAACCAACAACTAATGAGAGCTGCAGGAAAAAGTTCGGGTTCATAACACAAACTGTAACTGCTGGTACGAATCTTCAAAAATGATAGACTGTCACTCAATTGAGTAGAGATCACCATATTGTCCACAGTCAGATTCGACATCACACACCTCTCCCTCTTCCATATCCGACGTAGTAGTCTTTGTAGCTCTAAGCGCATTGACTGCGCCGATGAATGAGAAAGGGCGCCGAGAATCTGTACAGTCCCATTTGGGAAGAGTTGAAGATTCCGTGAATTGTTCATCTTCACCACTAACATTTGAGGACGGCCCGGGTAATACTTGCTGTTTGGAAGGTGTTGGTGTAATGTTGTGAGATCGATTTTGGTGTAGAGTCTGAAGCGACGGAGAATGTTGACGATGGTGTAGCGATGGCGCTTCATGATGAAAGAATGAGTAAATTGAGCGATGTACCTTCCTTTTATACTTTTCCCAACTACCTTGATGAAATGTGAAGTTAGTATGAAGTTGGGAATGATAGAGTTGAATTCGCCGATTGTTGACGCGCAGCCAGATGCGATTTCCAATACGTGAATGTCTTTTCATATAGAAGTATTTCAAGTCCTTCATGATATGATGTAGAGATTGAAAATGACGATAAGATAAAGCAAACTCTCTTCTCACATTTCCAGTTGAATCTTTGAAATAGACGTTTCGATCATGATGCGTTTCAATACGTTGTAGGGAATCTAATTTCCAACTCATGATGTGTGGTAGTCATGTCTGATTAAGATTTGCATAGTAGGGCGATGAACTCACGACGAATAAATGTCATGATGGAGCGATGTATATATCTTCTATACTTCTCCCAATTGTATTTGCGAAATGAGAAACAGTTTGCGGAATGAGAATGGTAGATTTGAATTTCATTTCTGTAATGTTGAAGCCAAACTTGATCACCCAAGGAGATGAATCTTAATGTTTCAAAATATTCCAAATCCCTCATGATATCATTGAGGTTGACAAATTGTCGCCATGTTAATGTAATTCCTCTTGATGTATGACCATGAGAATTTTTGAAATGTACGTTTCCATCACGATCAACTCTGATATATTGTAGAGAGTCCAAAATCCAAGTCTTCATGATGTTATGCAAAGTTGCAGATCAGCAATATAAAAATGTCGTTTTATCATATTTTGCTTAGCAATGCGGCTACAAAGAGATTTGCTAGTAATCGAGCCGCACTCTTTTCTACTCCCATTGATCATGCACAACAGCTAAATGGAAATTGGGAAGTGGGTGTCACTCAACTTGTTTATAGCAACTGTGTCTATACTTTTGATCATGAGGTGATGACTATTAATATGAGGCGTACAGCTGCTTACCAATGTGAAAAGGGGTGCCGAGTATACATTCCACAGTGGCCAAAGAAAGATCTCTTATCATGTAAAAAGTTTATATATGATTTCTTGAATAAAGCGTGTAAACATATTGTCCAATTTACTCCGCACAATGATGATTATACCTATGTACATCATGTAGTTGAGAAAGATTGGATTGTTGGTTTAAGTCCAAATTTAAGAAATGATTTAGGCTACCTCGCTAGCGCCTTAACAAGCTATGATAATTTTAACGTTAATTACCACATAAGTGGTCATAAACAGTTAATATATCGAGAGGAAGCTTATTATGTAGATCTTATTCCAAGAAATGAGAAGACGTTGGTGAAGAAGATTGTGATTAAGCCAAGGAAGACAAACATGACTCCTGAAACATTATTGAAGAAATTTAATTATCTCCTTCGAGTTGATGGTAAACAAGTGGCAACATTGACTTATATTAAATCATCTAATCATATTGCAATAAGCAAATTAAATGATGATGATCTAGTATTAGTTTGTTCAAAAGATTTTCATCAGTTCTTGCGACATCGTTCTGCAGCTTTTCATGGAAAATCTGATATGCAACATTTACCATGTGAAAGGTCAAATCAATTTGATACAGAATGGTCCGTATCTTTATACAGAAAGTGTGTAGAGTCTTTAGGTGGTATCTTACATGAAACAAGAGTGTTGATGCCTCGCATTATTACTTCAGTTAAATTGGTTGTAGATTATTTAAATGAAGTGATTAATGACCAACATATTTCATTTTCTGAAAAAGAAGGTACTTTGTCTCTCACTATAAGTGGAAAAGGTATTGAACTAATTATGGATAAAACTCTAATGGACATTTTGGGTTTTGATCAAAATATCTTTAAAAGTGGTACTGTAACCAAAGCTAGCGCAGACATGTCACTATCGCGTCGTATTAACTATTTTCAGATATATTCCAATATTGGTGAAGATGTACGTGTGAGAGATGTTGAAGCTCCATTGCTAGCAATGATACCATACCAGCCAAAAAGCTGCAGTATTTTATCTGAGCATACTTTCAAGAAAGTGCATTATACAAAGCTGAAATCAAACTACATCCCACAAATTGATATTGCCATTTATGACGATGCTGGTGCGTTGATTCCTTTTCATAAAGATGCTGTAACAAGTATCACACTCCATTTCCGAATGAAGAGTTAATGCAAACGTATGCTAATATATTTTTCCAATGTGAATAATATGGAAAGTGAAAATAAGGACTCGTTTCTAATCTACTTGCCCAGTAATGCTTCTATGAATAAATTTCCCAAAAATAAACCATCAGACTATCGAGTAGAATTAAATCGCCCACTGCATTTAGAAGGTGAATGGGAGGTTGGTGTTTCTAGTATTTGCTATGATAGCAATATTCAGAATGTGAATGATTTGGAAGAAATGATATTGACTCCTCGCACCCATGATGGAATAACGATGAATAATGCATTTCAGTTCCCATACAATTTAACATCAGATGGAAAGTGGAACTATGAATGGATTCAGATAAAATCAGATTCTTATGAACCATTTGGGAATGAGAAAATTATTAAGGCATTCAACAGTGGTAATACTTCCATCATGAAGAATAAAAATCAGAAAGCTTATGAGTTTACTATCTATCATTGGAGTGGGAGACAGTTCCTCCGCTTTCATTCTTTTACTAAAGGTCTTACGCTGAGGTTGGATAATGAATTCTATCCACATCTTGGTTTTGGTCATGGACTACATCTAACATCAATTGCTACTGCAAATGTTAAAAAAGTTTATTCAAATCGAATCAACAAATTTCATTATAGATTTAAAATATTTGATGAAGATGTTGTAGAATGTGAAGAACGCATCATTTTGAAAAAGCATGGTGTTCAACCTTTATCACTTATTGAGTTAGTAAAACGATGGAATGAGACTGTGGGTAAGAAGTATGGAGAGAAAATTATGGCGAACAAAAATAAGTTGGTTATTCAGAAATATAATGACAAACTTACAGTTTATTTCTCTCCAACCTTGCGTCATTTTGTAAGACATTATACACCTATTATTGGAAGCGGTGTGGTGTATGCTTCTCATGAATATCACACTAAAGCTGATTCAGTTAATGATGAATGGTGGGTGGACATCTATGGCGATCGCATCAAGAAAATTTACCAGTCTTATGAAGAATCTAAAGTTGCTATCAATATAATGCCGCGTCTATATCATACAGTTGAAAGCTTCATTCATGTAGTAAATCCTTATATACAACAGAAGTTGAAGCATGTGATGAAAAGTAAATATGATGTAAAGACACACCACATTTCGTTTTCAATTGAAAATCAACGCGTTGTTCTGAGACTGGGTGATGACATTCAATGTCAATTGAGTAAACATTTGAAAAAACTCTTTGGTTTTTCAATGCTACAAACTGTGTTTACTGCTGCGCATACGATTGGTATAGAAACACCAATGACACTTGATAAACATGAACAGCACCTTTACATTCAAAGTGATTTGATTCTACCTATTTCTGTTGGTGAGAAAAAAGAATACATTTTACGTGATTTCATTCATGATAAAGACGCTTCATATGGAATAGTCGAGAAGATGTTTGAATCTATTTTCTATCATCCCGTCGTCAAACAAACTATACCCTCTATTGCTATCAAAATTACCAATGGTTTACAAGAGTGCATCCACGTGAAAGATACTAAATCCCTCATAACGTTAGTGTTTCGGAAAACAAAGTGAAGTCTTTATACAACATTTATTGAAATATGTACATGAATGTGAAGCAATAGACTTTATACAACATCCACTGAAAATATATACATGAGCGCACTTCAATAAACATTGCTATATACAAAAAGTCTTTTTACTTCGTGAAGGGTGGAAATATACAGGGATAGGAAAAATGTCTTTCAGTGGAAAAGTCATCACATGGGGAATGTACAGATGTGGACACATATTCACAAGGAAAAAACAATCTCATGCGATACATAAAACAACAATGTTTATCTACAGAAATCAACATCAAAATACTAAGTTAAGGATGATTATGCTAAGACGTCTCCTGAATGTGGTAGTGTGAGTTTAATTCTTTTGGGTGGTGGTATGTTTGTGTCAGGATGTCCATGTGGAAGAGATATGTTGTGTTCTAGCCAGCACCTCTTATCCTCCCATGCTGAAAGCGCCCGTTTCCTAAAAGTATGAGTTTTGATCTCATGCGACTTAGATTTTAAGATTGTCATATTGACAAACGTTATATTTTTATTTCTATAGGCTCCCTTGAAATTTTTATGTTTCATGTTAGAGACCAATGATCTTGATATGCCTTTAGCGCGCTTAATGCTATCATCACTATCCTTTAATTTCATAGAATACATTTTAGGGCGGAGGAGAATCATTTCAGCTATCTCCTTCCCTGCTGTCTCATCCTTAAAACAACCAAGTTTGGCCTTATTTTTGATGGAGTATAGTGGATGATCAGTAGGATAATTTGATGTATCAAAATATCTTTCTAAAGATTTTCCTACTTCATTAAAATTTAAATCTTTTTGAGTGGTAATACCTAAGAAGAAACTATCTGTGTCACCACCCAACAAACGAACCTCTTTTACGAGAGGACACGGTTTTAGTATTTTATAGAAGAGTTGATACATTTCAAGCTTGGAGTAATCTAGTACAGCTTGACCAATATAGATGGGTTTGCACAACTCAACTTCAGATTTTATCATTTTAACACCTATAAGGTCCTCATCGATAATGTCTCTATCGATGAATAGAGGTGATGAGGTCAATTTGTGATACTTTTGATCATCAGTAACTAGTTTGTAGTTTACGCGCTTTCTAACATCCTCCATCGTCTTACCAAATAGACTGTTGTTCTTATATTTATAAAAATCTTTTTCAAAATTATTTTGGGCTAGTGCACGTTTCTGGCTGTTGCTATCAATATATGGTTTGAGGAAGGCTTTCTGTCTAAATTTAATAATGCGGTGAACTCTTTTTAAAATCATTCCCATTTCTAAATAAAATTTTAAGATGCTTAAGTGGACTAGATAGTTTTCCTTATCATACTGGGTGAGTAAAAGTTTGCGGCAAGGCTTATAGTCGGGTTGACCGCATGATTCTAAATCTTTATGAAATTGTTTCATAAAGTCGGAAAACATATCTTTACTCACTTCACCTGATTCGGGTGCGAGTGGAAAATCTACGGTTTTATGTTTAATATTATTTGGATAGATTAGATCTATCTCAAAATAATATCCCCAATCACCTTCATCTGGGATTGCTAGTATGTTAGAAGGGTTGGAGAAATGCTGAATTTCACTATCATCTAACCAGCTAAACTCAGAGTGAGGGAGTGGTTTGGATAGTGAACTACCATATAAATTATTTTGGTCATAATACTTAAGATGAGTCTGATCATTACCTACTGTTTCAGATTTTAACCTATGTTTATTTACAAATGTGAGACCACCGCGAATTCCTCGCTCAAATAAATTATACATCTCTGGATCTTGTAAGAGATGAATGGTCTCACCAGTCATTTTAAAAGCAGACTTAAATGACATGGCTGGCAGACTGAAAAAGTGGACGGGATCTAACTTATCTTCTTCTAATGCCACTCGTCGAAACTCCTGAAATACATCAGCCAGCAAAAATACATCTAACTTAAGGTAGGCAATCATATATTCACCAAATGTATGGCAGTCAAATTTTATCCATGCATCTTGTGCATGATCATAATCTTCAGTCTTACATTCTGCGCCGGTCAAATCATTTTTAAATTTATCTATGGGCGGAAGAGAAGTCTCGCCGAGTTTACTAATCGCATCAAAATATGCATATGGAAAGACTCCTTTCCGTGTGATGACTTCATCGGTTAGATTTGGATATTGTTTCTTAAGATTTTGTGTTAGTGGAAGAGACTTTAGATTTTGCACGAGAGAGGCCAGTGATGCAGTCATAAATTGGTAGGAATCTAAAAATTTTATATCAAAATAGACCGTCTTATTTTCTTTAGTTTTATCGACAGGCACTTTTGCTGTCATGGCCATAAACTTCTCTCTCGTTTGTGCTATTACATCAAGCTTCCACTCTTTCATTTGACCTAAACCTCCTTTTATTATCATATGGCTATCGTAGCCCTTGAAATTATGGAAAATGACGGGTAATGTACGCCGTTTCATCCTAAGTGAAAAATTGCATTTTGAACAGAGTGCGTTTCTAAATTTACCAGTGATGTGATCATGGTCGCGCACTTTCTTAATCTTATCATCGTCAAATGTTTTCCTACATTTGGGGCAAGCGTTGCAACTATCAAATTTTGCTTGATCATCTGCTGTCATATGCAATGATCTGCGATAGAGTTCACCATCATACTTTTGTTGAAATTTTACAGCCTGTTCGAGGAATTGTAGGAATTGGTAAATACAATCCTCACCTTGCCAGACGCGCATTTTATTTTGCCTACTCCTAAAGTGATCATGCCATACTTCATAGCAGGAAATGGCTGCTGGTCGATGGATGTTATCATCGATATAACATTCGATGTCAGCATAGATGACACGAAGAGGACTTAGTTCATCACCATTCTCTCTATATGAAAACTCCTTATCTTTGGGCATGCGCTCCATTTGTAGTTTACCTCGCTTACACCATTCGTAATGAGTTTCAAATTTAGTTTTCCTCCTAAAGTGGCGAATACATCTGTCGCAGTAATATAACTCTCTACTAGAGTTTTCTAAGTGGTGGTATAAGTGAGAGATTTTGGGAATACCGCAGTAGTGCCATTCCTCACTATCATCCTGTTTTACTAATAACAGGTTTACTGTACGTTCATAACAACTCGAACGCGAGTTGTAGCGCACACCCTTCAATCCCTTTTCCCAAACATGGAGAACTATTTTGATGTTGTTCAATTTTTCAAATTTTTCTATATCTTTAATTTTCATATCGTCACTATTACAGTCATCGAAGTTTAATTCATTCTCCCACTGTTGATACTTACTCTTGCGGTATCGGCTATTCTGCACATCATTATAGTGGAGAATGGAGAGGACGGCATACTTAAAACAATGCGATTCGCAATCTACAGAAATGACTGCTGCTTTATTTCTTAAATTTTTCGGAAGTTTAAAGGAGCCTCGACCACTATGATTTCCTAATAAACTGATTTTAATCATGGCGGTCTCAATACCATCAAAAACGAGTCCACTATCACGCTCGTTAAATTTATCTATATTTAATTTTAACCCTTGGATATGAAAATTTATCCAAGACTCACAGTCTACAACTTCGGTTGCAGGAGAGGAGGGTATGTGAAACTCCAACCTCTCTATTATTTGTCCAGTATGGTGGTCGATTTTTACATATTTTATTTTAAGATAGATGAGCGCCTTCATTCTAAAATTGTCTAAATTGTTGAAGAGCGCTTCTATCAATGATGAATTTTGATGAAACCATTCCTCAAAGTTAGCAATGGTTTCTGAGGAGTCCATCTGGTAGTTCCTCACTAAATTATTTATGGACACTTCAGTGAGTCGGATAGAGGAGGTACCGTTGGTGTAGGTATCGTTCGTGTGTGTATGTTGAAGTCTGTGCGAAGATAGTTCAAAACGTGTCTCGAAAGACTGAATGCATAAATCGCAAGAAAAGGAGACATCGTTAACAGAATCATCCCTACCTTCGGAGATTGATGCCGGCTTAGGTCTACAAACACCTCGCTTGATGTGTCGGATGAGATCACGCTTCCTCGTGAAGATGTGTCCACAGTCAGCACATTGCCGATCGTCGCATTCCCGCGACAATGTTGATATGGACTCGCACGAGATGGAACTGGTATCACCTGAAAGAGAAATCATTCTTTCATCTCTGTTCAAGTCTCAGTGTATTGTTACAACCTACCTTGACTCAACAACTCTAAACTTTCCTCGAGAAGGGAGGGTGTTGGTGATGAAGTTGATGCCTGAAATTGAGGAAGATGCTATTAGCCACACGTTTGAGGGAGATGAGTGAAGAAATTTTCAACTTACCATTTGAACGAAATTATGTTTAAGCTTGATACTTCAACAAGATAGAGACTTCACTCAAATTTGGAATTCACTTGTGCGCCTCAAATATAGAATTCGCCAGAGAACACTTCACTTATACGTCTCAAAGACAGAGTGAAATGACACGAATGTCACTTTGCATATATACTTTCATATTCATCATTCATTGGCTGTTCATTCTGATTGGTCGCTTGTTGATACTTAAGAATTAGAAAACATTTCAAAGTCATTATTCACAGTCAACATGACAAGCCCTCCGACAACACCAAACACAAAATTCTCTTCTCCATGCTCAACACCAAAGGCGCTCGTTACACCAAACGCTCCAACGAAGGGGAAGGTAGAGAAGGTGTACCGACTGGACAATATCAGGAAGTTATCATTACCAGCGGACGAGGAAGAGGAGAGTGTATGTGAGAAGGAGTGTCCCGACTTAACAGGCGTGAGACGGAAGTATCTCCAGTACGATACTGACGATGTGATGGAGATCACCAGCACGAAATTCCTCCACCAATTATGGGAGTGGTACACCCCTAACTCCCAGCCACGAACTTTGGCAGAGTGGGAGTATATTGATAAAGTGAGGCTCGCAGTGGAAGAACGATTAAAGCAACTGAACTGTTTTTGTTATCTATGTGAAGCCAGACTCTGGGACGATATTGACGATGAAGACCTTTTGAAATACATGCCATAATAAATTTTTATTTCATATTATCTTTGCTTTCATACTGACTTACTTGAACGGGACTTCAGTGGATGATTTAACCATGTATACTTTTTCATTTGGAAATAGTAGCACGCTTAGTCTAACTTGTAAATCTTATAACATTTCATATGGGCGATGATGGTAGATGAAATAGTATTAAATAAAATTAAGATAGCTTACATGATTCTGGGATAGCAATTGACTGCGATCCATGTGTAAAGAGCTTGTTAGACTACGGATGGGCTTAAGTGGATGATTTAACCATGTATACTTTTCATTTGGAAATAGTAGCACGCTTAGTCTAACTTGTAAATCTTATAACATTTCATATGGACGATGATGGTAGTTGAAATAGTGTTAAATAAAATTAAGATAGCTTACACTTCTGATACAGGGATAGCAATCGACTGCGATCCATATGTAAAGAACTTGTTAGACTACGGAAGAGAGATGTGTGTTATGTTGCGTGTGGCGCGTGAGTGTCCTCCCATTTCATTCCATTCATCAATTCATCTCATTGATAGAGACAGGTAGAACTCATGGTTCTCATAACGTATGCAATGCAAAGTTTTAGGCAACCTTCGACAGTTGGCTAAATGTCGCCCTGGCGCGAATGCATACTACGTTGAGACAGAGGCAATCACTTGCAAACATGACGCAGAGAGGTTTAACAAGATTGACCATTGCCGAATGTCCCTTGCGGTATACATAGCTACGGGTTTCACCGCCGTCCTATACAGGAACGCCCGTCGAAAGGAAGTATTACACCGAACTTCATTTGCAACGTTCAAGTTGACTGATAGCAGATTCAACTTAATGATAGTATTCGCCAGTCCGAAGACTGCCCAGGGCAAACCGCGAGGAGGTTCTATCATGTCTTGCCCCATGGTGGCCCTTAAGAGAGCCGATGGTTCGTTCTCGTCGTATCTGAAAATAGAAGGAAAAATAGATGAAAATATATTCAAGTGATAGAGATGATATTAACTTACCATAAGAGAAATTTAGCCGGTTCGCGACCCCTTCGATGGTGATGGTTGAGGTAAGTATTTGGCCGGCATTTTCCGCTTCCGGTGGCGCAGCTCCTTTATTTCGCCATCATGTGTTATGGAGACATGGAGACAGCGTATGTCTGGCATTGCCCCTTCGTAGCACTCAAAGGAACAATCTAACTCCTCTTTCTGAATCAGAATATCATCAACAATTCTGCTAGAAGTAATGGGAAGGTGAAGTGTTGTTCGCTTCTCCTTCATAGTGGCGTTTCTAGCCTCAACCAGACTCAATTTTGTCTGCTCAAGTTGAAGTTGGAGCGTCTCTTCCTTGGTCCTCAAACTTTTAATGAGTTTCACCTGCTCATGTACCCGCTTCTCGCTGGTGATTGCTCTCTGTTGGTAGGGCTCTAGGTTTTTTACCTGTGTCTTTAAACTACGTATTTCCGACACTTGGGCTTTGAGGCTGAAATTTTCATCCCTGAGCGCAGCGCACTCATTCTTATATCGGGTGAGTTCGTCTTTTATCTTCCTTACAGCAAATTCCTGACTGACTTTTGCGATCTCACTGTCTTTACACCACTGCTCAGTCTGTTTTTTAATCCCCTTTGTTGTTTTGGGGGAGGAGTGAAGTATTGGCTTCTTGATAGCTTTGTTTGTGGCGACTCCTTCCTGAGATTCAATATCAACGTTTTTATCATTGCCTGCTGCACTGTGATCGGACCCTATGATTGACTGTATCACTTTATCTAGATCCGTTTCTACATCGTCGGATGTTTCGTTGAAGTATCTGACTATCATTTTGCCAACGTCCGATGTCGTGTAATTGGCAACCTTTGTGGTTGGACATGCTAAGTGAGTAGTGTAAAATTCCTCATTCTGCTTGCCTTTGGTAAATTTTAAGCAATGAATACAGCCAGATATTGCAGCTAATTCTTTATGCTCATTGGGAGCATCCTTATATTTATTCAAATGGCGCTTGAACTCAGCACCCCTCTTTATTTCACCATATAGACACTTCTTGATCAAAAATTTTGAGTTGCCTCCCATTTTGTAACTTATGTATCTGTAAAGGAAGGATGAAATAGAATTACTAACAGGCGACATTGGCAGTCATTCTTATAATCATACAGCTAAATTGTGAGATTGGTGGAAAGTGTCGAACCTTCGAATCCGTTACAGGCATTACTCAGAGGGGATCTTATCCCAACTGCAAGGCCTCGGCCCACAAATCCAACCTCCCGCGGACAGAGCGTGCGTCATATCACTGTGTTGGTATCCGGACCCCGATTTTGACATGAAAATCAGTGGATTGTTTACAAAGGTTGCAAATTCCAAGCCGAAGCTTGCCTCCCACAACTTTATAAATGTCTTAGTTGAATTCAGAAGGTTTGAAAACCCCGAAAATTGCCAAAAATAGCGAATTTAAATTTTTCAACTTTTTAGCACTACTTATGAAATTTTATAAGTAGTCTGTCACTTAGGGCAGGTCAATAGCGACCGAACCTTTTTTGAATCAAGTCAAACGGACTTGTAGAAGCAAAGTTACAAGCCTTTAAAGTTTTGGAGTCTTTTATGGCCTGGAGACGAAGGCCATCTCCTGGCTAACCTCTAAGTCTGACGGCTTAGCTGATATCAGCAATGAAATTTTCTAAGTCGGTTTCTTACAGAAACTCAGAATTTGGAATGTCCGAAGCTATCATCGGAGTTCAGAGAGATGACTTACCGTTGACAATCTCTCGTCTTAATGAAAAGTCTCCGTCGGTTCCCAGCTTATATAGTGTGTGGCGATCAGCTGATGACGTAATACCCATCATCCAAACAATAAAAATCCCGTCTATCTCCGGTTCTAGAGCTCCGATTGAGCTGGAAATACACCATTTCCATGTAGAATTTGACGCTGAATCCGAATCTGGCCTCCGTTTTCCCATCCGATGCTTCGTTTTGGCTCTACAGTAGGCAGCCATCGCAAAAATTCTAACTCTGTCGTTTTTCCGAAAAATGTTGAAAATTTTTCTTGCCGATTGACTTGAAACTCTCCGATTGACTTGAAACTCACCATACAGATAAAGAATTTCACGCTGATTCCAAATCTGAAATCCGTTTTCCAATCCGATGCTTCGTTTTGAAGCTAGAGCCCAAAAC
Source organism: Prostheceraeus crozeri (assembly GCA_907163375.1). Lineage (NCBI taxonomy): Eukaryota > Metazoa > Platyhelminthes > Polycladida > Euryleptidae > Prostheceraeus > Prostheceraeus crozeri. Next base: position 332,052 of record CAJQUW010014461.1, read on the forward strand.
GTCCCAAATTCTAACTCTGTCGTTTTTCGCCAATGTCCCAAAATCTTAAATGGCGTCTCACATCTAAACGAAGACAGATAGGAACAAGCCGATTCTTTCACTGAATTTGTCTCACTCTTAGCTTTCAAACGAGCTATGGCACGACCAAATCCGTCCACTGGAAGCCAAAATCGAAGCAAGCTGTCCAGAGGGGGGGGACGTCAGTGAAATTTCAAAATTTGATGAAAAATGTTTTGGTGACGGTCCCAGGTCGAAATTCCACACTTTGGAAAATTTTCAAAATTTTACCCATACAAAGTCACTCTGACACTTAGGATTTTTTCAGGTGAGCGAGCTCCGACCTAAAATCTTGTAACCGCTCTAACTTTTGAATGAAGACAGATAGGAACAAGCCGTTTCTTTCACTGAATTTGTCTCACTCTTAGCTTTCAAACGAGCTATCGCACGACAAAATCCGTCCACTGGAAGCCAAAATCGAAGCAAGCTGTCCAGAGGGGGGGGGACGTCAGTGAAATTTCAAAATTTGATGAAAAATGTTTTGGTGACGGTCCCAGGTCGAAATTCCACACTTTGGAAAATTTTCAAAATTTTACCCATACAAAGTCACTCTGACACTTAGGATTTTTTCAGGTGAGCGAGCTCCGACCTAAAATCTTGTAACCGCTCTAACTTTTGAACGAAGACAGATAGGAACAAGCCGATTCTTTCACTGAATTTGTCTCACTCTTAGCTTTCAAATGAGCTATGGCACGACAAAATCCGTCCACTGGAAGCCAAAATCGAAGCGAGCTGTCCAGAGGGGGGGGAGTCAGCGAAAATTTTTCTCTCCGATTGACTTGAAACTCACCATACCGATGCGGAATTTCACGCTGAATCCGAATCTGGCCTCCGTTTTCCCATCCGATGGTTCGTTTGGGCGCCACACACCAAAACGTCCCAAATTCTAACTTGTCGTTTTTTCGAAAAATGTTGAAAATTTTTTGTCGCCGATTGACTTGAAACTCACCATACAGATAAAGAATTTCACGCTGATTCCAAATCTGAAATCCGTTTTCCAATCCGATGCTTCGTTTTGAAGCTAGAGCCCAAAACGTCCCAAATTCTAACTCTGTCGTTTTTCGCCAATGTCCCAAAATCTTAAATGGCCTCTCACATCTAAACGAAGACAGATAGGAACAAGCCGATTCTTTCACTGAATTTGTCTCACTCTTAGCTTTCAAACGAGCTATCGCACGACAAAATCCGTCCACTGGAAGCCAAAATCGAAGCAAGCTGTCCAGAGGGGGGGGACGTCAGTGAAATTTCAAAATTTGATGAAAAATGTTTTGGTGACGGTCCCAGGTCGAAATTCCACACTTTGGAAAATTTTCAAAATTTTACCCATACAAAGTCACTCTGACACTTAGGATTTTTTCAGGTGAGCGAGCTCCGACCTAAAATCTTGTAACCGCTCTAACTTTTGAACGAAGACAGATAGGAACAAGCTGATTCTTTCACTGAATTTGTCTCACTCTTAGCTTTCAAACGAGCTATGGCACGACCAAATCCGTCCACTGGAAGCCAAAATCGAAGCAAGCTGTCCAGAGGGGGGGGACGTCAGTGAAATTTCAAAATTTGATGAAAAATGTTTTGGTGACGGTCCCAGGTCGAAATTCCACACTTTGGAAAATTTTCAAAATTTTACCCATACAAAGTCACTCTGACACTTAGGATTTTTTCAGGTGAGCGAGCTCCGACCTAAAATCTTGTAACCGCTCTAACTTTTGAACGAAGACAGATAGGAACAAGCCGATTCTTTCACTGAATTTGTCTCACTCTTAGCTTTCAAACGAGCTATGGCACGACAAAATCCGTCCACTGGAAGCCAAAATCGAAGCAAGCTGTCCAGAGGGGGGGGGACGTCGGTGAAATTTCAAAATTTGATGAAAAATGTTTTGGTGACGGTCCCAGGTCGAAATTCCACACTTTGGAAAATTTTCAAAATTTTACCCATACAAAGTCACTCTGACACTTAGGATTTTTTCAGGTGAGCGAGCTCCGACCTAAAATCTTGTAACCGCTATAACTTTTGAACGAAGACAGATAGGAACAAGCCGATTCTTTCACTGAATTTGTCTCACTCTTAGCTTTCAAACGAGCTATGGCACGACAAAATCCGTCCACTGGAAGCCAAAATCGAAGCGAGCTGTCCAGAGGGGGGGGGAGTCAGCGAAAATTTTTCTCTCCGATTGACTTGAAACTCACCATACCGATGCGGAATTTCACGCTGAATCCGAATCTGGCCTCCGTTTTCCCATCCGATGGTTCGTTTGGGCGCCACACACCAAAACGTCCCAAATTCTAACTCTGTCGTTTTTTCGAAAAATGTTGAAAATTTTTTGTCGCCGATTGACTTGAAACTCACCATACAGATAAAGAATTTCACGCTGATTCCAAATCTGAAATCCGTTTTCCAATCCGATGCTTCGTTTTTGAAGCTAGAGCCCAAAACGTCCCAAATTCTAACTCTGTCGTTTTTCGCCAATGTCCCAAAATCTTAAATGGCGTCTCACATCTAAACGAAGACAGATAGGAACAAGCCGATTCTTTCACTGAATTTGTCTCACTCTTAGCTTTCAAACGAGCTATGGCACGACCAAATCCGTCCACTGGAAGCCAAAATCGAAGCAAGCTGTCCAGAGGGGGGGGACGTCAGTGAAATTTCAAAATTTGATGAAAAATGTTTTGGTGACGGTCCCAGGTCGAAATTCCACACTTTGGAAAATTTTCAAAATTTTACCCATACAAAGTCACTCTGACACTTAGGATTTTTTCAGGTGAGCGAGCTCCGACCTAAAATCTTGTAACCGCTCTAACTTTTGAATGAAGACAGATAGGAACAAGCCGTTTCTTTCACTGAATTTGTCTCACTCTTAGCTTTCAAACGAGCTATCGCACGACAAAATCCGTCCACTGGAAGCCAAAATCGAAGCAAGCTGTCCAGAGGGGGGGGGACGTCAGTGAAATTTCAAAATTTGATGAAAAATGTTTTGGTGACGGTCCCAGGTCGAAATTCCACACTTTGGAAAATTTTCAAAATTTTACCCATACAAAGTCACTCTGACACTTAGGATTTTTTCAGGTGAGCGAGCTCCGACCTAAAATCTTGTAACCGCTCTAACTTTTGAACGAAGACAGATAGGAACAAGCCGATTCTTTCACTGAATTTGTCTCACTCTTAGCTTTCAAATGAGCTATGGCACGACAAAATCCGTCCACTGGAAGCCAAAATCGAAGCGAGCTGTCCAGAGGGGGGGGAGTCAGCGAAAATTTTTCTCTCCGATTGACTTGAAACTCACCATACCGATGCGGAATTTCACGCTGAATCCGAATCTGGCCTCCGTTTTCCCATCCGATGGTTCGTTTGGGCGCCACACACCAAAACGTCCCAAATTCTAACTTGTCGTTTTTTCGAAAAATGTTGAAAATTTTTTGTCGCCGATTGACTTGAAACTCACCATACAGATAAAGAATTTCACGCTGATTCCAAATCTGAAATCCGTTTTCCAATCCGATGCTTCGTTTTGAAGCTAGAGCCCAAAACGTCCCAAATTCTAACTCTGTCGTTTTTTCGCCAATGTCCCAAAATCTTAAATGGCCTCTCACATCTAAACGAAGACAGATAGGAACAAGCCGATTCTTTCACTGAATTTGTCTCACTCTTAGCTTTCAAACGAGCTATCGCACGACAAAATCCGTCCACTGGAAGCCAAAATCGAAGCAAGCTGTCCAGAGGGGGGGGACGTCAGTGAAATTTCAAAATTTGATGAAAAATGTTTTGGTGACGGTCCCAGGTCGAAATTCCACACTTTGGAAAATTTTCAAAATTTTACCCATACAAAGTCACTCTGACACTTAGGATTTTTTCAGGTGAGCGAGCTCCGACCTAAAATCTTGTAACCGCTCTAACTTTTGAACGAAGACAGATAGGAACAAGCTGATTCTTTCACTGAATTTGTCTCACTCTTAGCTTTCAAACGAGCTATGGCACGACCAAATCCGTCCACTGGAAGCCAAAATCGAAGCAAGCTGTCCAGAGGGGGGGGACGTCAGTGAAATTTCAAAATTTGATGAAAAATGTTTTGGTGACGGTCCCAGGTCGAAATTCCACACTTTGGAAAATTTTCAAAATTTTACCCATACAAAGTCACTCTGACACTTAGGATTTTTTCAGGTGAGCGAGCTCCGACCTAAAATCTTGTAACCGCTCTAACTTTTGAACGAAGACAGATAGGAACAAGCCGATTCTTTCACTGAATTTGTCTCACTCTTAGCTTTCAAACGAGCTATGGCACGACAAAATCCGTCCACTGGAAGCCAAAATCGAAGCAAGCTGTCCAGAGGGGGGGGGACGTCGTGAAATTTCAAAATTTGATGAAAAATGTTTTGGTGACGGTCCCAGGTCGAAATTCCACACTTTGGAAAATTTTCAAAATTTTACCCATACAAAGTCACTCTGACACTTAGGATTTTTTCAGGTGAGCGAGCTCCGACCTAAAATCTTGTAACCGCTCTAACTTTTTAACGAAGACAGATAGGAACAAGCCGATTCTTTCACTGAATTTGTCTCACTCTTAGCTTTCAAACGAGCTATGGCACGACAAAATCCGTCCACTGGAAGCCAAAATCGAAGCGAGCTGTCCAGAGGGGGGGGAGTCAGCGAAAATTTTTCTCTCCGATTGACTTGAAACTCACCATACCGATGCAGAATTTCACGCTGAATCCGAATCTGGCCTCCGTTTTCCCATCCGATGGTTCGTTTGGGCGCCACACACCAAAACGTCCCAAATTCTAACTCTGTCGTTTTTTCGAAAAATGTTGAAAATTTTTTGTCGCCGATTGACTTGAAACTCACCATACAGATAAAGAATTTCACGCTGATTCCAAATCTGAAATCCGTTTTCCAATCCGATGCTTCGTTTTTGAAGCTAGAGCCCAAAACGTCCCAAATTCTAACTCTGTCGTTTTTCGCCAATGTCCCAAAATCTTAAATGGCGTCTCACATCTAAAGGAAGACAGATAGGAACAAGCCGATTCTTTCACTGAATTTGTCTCACTCTTAGCTTTCAAACGAGCTATGGCACGACCAAATCCGTCCACTGGAAGCCAAAATCGAAGCAAGCTGTCCAGAGGGGGGGGACGTCAGTGAAATTTCAAAATTTGATGAAAAATGTTTTGGTGACGGTCCCAGGTCGAAATTCCACACTTTCGAAAATTTTCAAAATTTTACCCATACAAAGTCACTCTGACACTTAGGATTTTTTCAGGTGAGCGAGCTCCGACCTAAAATCTTGTAACCGCTCTAACTTTTGAATGAAGACAGATAGGAACAAGCCGATTCTTTCACTGAATTTGTCTCACTCTTAGCTTTCAAATGAGCTATGGCACGACAAAATCCGTCCACTGGAAGCCAAAATCGAAGCAAGCTGTCCAGAGGGGGGGGGACGTCGGTGAAATTTCAAAATTTGATGAAAAATGTTTTGGTGACGGTCCCAGGTCGAAATTCCACACTTTGGAAAATTTTCAAAATTTTACCCATACAAAGTCACTCTGACACTTAGGATTTTTTCAGGTGAGCGAGCTCCGACCTAAAATCTTGTAACCGCTCTAACTTTTGAACGAAGACAGATAGGAACAAGCCGATTCTTTCACTGAATTTGTCTCACTCTTAGCTTTCAAACGAGCTATGGCACGACAAAATCCGTCCACTGGAAGCCAAAATCGAAGCGAGCTGTCCAGAGGGGGGGGGAGTCAGCGAAAATTTTTCTCTCCGATTGACTTGAAACTCACCATACCGATGCGGAATTTCACGCTGAATCCGAATCTGGCCTCCGTTTTCCCATCCGATGGTTCGTTTGGGCGCCACACACCAAAACGTCCCAAATTCTAACTCTGTCGTTTTTTCGAAAAATGTTGAAAATTTTTTGTCGCCGATTGACTTGAAACTCACCATACAGATAAAGAATTTCACGCTGATTCCAAATCTGAAATCCGTTTTCCAATCCGATGCTTCGTTTTTGAAGCTAGAGCCCAAAACGTCCCAAATTCTAACTCTGTCGTTTTTCGCCAATGTCCCAAAATCTTAAATGGCGTCTCACATCTAAACGAAGACAGATAGGAACAAGCCGATTCTTTCACTGAATTTGTCTCACTCTTAGCTTTCAAACGAGCTATGGCACGACCAAATCCGTCCACTGGAAGCCAAAATCGAAGCAAGCTGTCCAGAGGGGGGGGGACGTCAGTGAAATTTCAAAATTTGATGAAAAATGTTTTGGTGACGGTCCCAGGTCGAAATTCCACACTTTGGAAAATTTTCAAAATTTTACCCATACAAAGTCACTCTGACACTTAGGATTTTTTCAGGTGAGCGAGCTCCGACCTAAAATCTTGTAACCGCTCTAACTTTTGAACGAAGACAGATAGGAACAAGCCGATTCTTTCACTGAATTTGTCTCACTCTTAGCTTTCAAACGAGCTATAGCACGACAAAATCCGTTCACTGGAAGCCAAAATCGAAGCGAGCTGTCCAGAGGGGGGGGGAGTCAGCGAAAATTTTTCTCTCCGATTGACTTGAAACTCACCATACCGATGCGGAATTTCACGCTGAATCCGAATCTGGCCTCCGTTTTCCCATCCGATGGTTCGTTTGGGCGCCACACACCAAAACGTCCCAAATTCTAACTCTGTCGTTTTTTCGAAAAATGTTGAAAATTTTTTGTCGCCGATTGACTTGAAACTCACCATACAGATAAAGAATTTCACGCTGATTCCAAATCTGAAATCCGTTTTCCAATCCGATGCTTCTTTTGAAGCTAGAGCCCAAAACGTCCCAAATTCTAACTCTGTCGTTTTTCGCCAATGTCCCAAAATCTTAAATGGCGTCTCACATCTAAACGAAGACAGATAGGAACAAGCCGATTCTTTCACTGAATTTGTCTCACTCTTAGCTTTCAAACGAGCTATGGCACGACCAAATCCGTCCACTGGAAGCCAAAATCGAAGCAAGCTGTCCAGAGGGGGGGGACGTCAGTGAAATTTCAAAATTTGATGAAAAATGTTTTGGTGACGGTCCCAGGTCGAAATTCCACACTTTGGAAAATTTTCAAAATTTTACCCATACAAAGTCACTCTGACACTTAGGATTTTTTCAGGTGAGCGAGCTCCGACCTAAAATCTTGTAACCGCTCTAACTTTTGAACGAAGACAGATAGGAACAAGCCGATTCTTTCACTGAATTTGTCTCACTCTTAGCTTTCAAACGAGCTATCGCACGACCAAATCCGTCCACTGGAAGCCAAAATCGAAGCAAGCTGTCCAGAGGGGGGGGACGTCAGTGAAATTTCAAAATTTGATGAAAAATGTTTTGGTGACGGTCCCAGGTCGAAATTCCACACTTTGGAAAATTTTCAAAATTTTACCCATACAAAGTCACTCTGACACTTAGGATTTTTTCAGGTGAGCGAGCTCCGACCTAAAATCTTGTAACCGCTCTAACTTTTGAACGAAGACAGATAGGAACAAGCCGATTCTTTCACTGAATTTGTCTCACTCTTAGCTTTCAAACGAGCTATGGCACGACAAAATCCGTCCACCGGAAGCCAAAATCGAAGCAAGCTGTCCAGAGGGGGGGGGACGTCGGTGAAATTTCAAAATTTGATGAAAAATGTTTTGGTGACGGTCCCAGGTCGAAATTCCACACTTTGGAAAATTTTCAAAATTTTACCCATACAAAGTCACTCTGACACTTAGGATTTTTTCAGGTGAGCGAGCTCCGACCTAAAATCTTGTAACCGCTCTAACTTTTGAACGAAGACAGATAGGAACAAGCCGATTCTTTCACTGAATTTGTCTCACTCTTAGCTTTCAAACGAGCTATGGCACGACAAAATCCGTCCACTGGAAGCCAAAATCGAAGCGAGCTGTCCAGAGGGGGGGGAGTCAGCGAAAATTTTTCTCTCCGATTGACTTGAAACTCACCATACCGATGCAGAATTTCACGCTGAATCCGAATCTGGCCTCTTTTTTCCCATCCGATGGTTCGTTTGGGCGCCACACACCAAAACGTCCCAAATTCTAACTCTGTCGTTTTTTCGAAAAATGTTGAAAATTTTTTGTCGCCGATTGACTTGAAACTCACCATACAGATAAAGAATTTCACGCTGATTCCAAATCTGAAATCCGTTTTCCAATCCGATGCTTCGTTTTTGAAGCTAGAGCCCAAAACGTCCCAAATTCTAACTCTGTCGTTTTTCGCCAATGTCCCAAAATCTTAAATGGCGTCTCACATCTAAAGGAAGACAGATAGGAACAAGCCGATTCTTTCACTGAATTTGTCTCACTCTTAGCTTTCAAACGAGCTATGGCACGACCAAATCCGTCCACTGGAAGCCAAAATCGAAGCAAGCTGTCCAGAGGGGGGGGACGTCAGTGAAATTTCAAAATTTGATGAAAAATGTTTTGGTGACGGTCCCAGGTCGAAATTCCACACTTTCGAAAATTTTCAAAATTTTACCCATACAAAGTCACTCTGACACTTAGGATTTTTTCAGGTGAGCGAGCTCCGACCTAAAATCTTGTAACCGCTCTAACTTTTGAATGAAGACAGATAGGAACAAGCCGATTCTTTCACTGAATTTGTCTCACTCTTAGCTTTCAAATGAGCTATGGCACGACAAAATCCGTCCACTGGAAGCCAAAATCGAAGCAAGCTGTCCAGAGGGGGGGGGACGTCAGTGAAATTTCAAAATTTGATGAAAAATGTTTTGGTGACGGTCCCAGGTCGAAATTCCACACTTTGGAAAATTTTCAAAATTTTACCCATACAAAGTCACTCTGACACTTAGGATTTTTTCAGGTGAGCGAGCTCCGACCTAAAATCTTGTAACCGCTCTAACTTTTGAACGAAGACAGATAGGAACAAGCCGATTCTTTCACTGAATTTGTCTCACTCTTAGCTTTCAAACGAGCTATAGCACGACAAAATCCGTCCACTGGAAGCCAAAATCGAAGCGAGCTGTCCAGAGGGGGGGGAGTCAGCGAAAATTTTTCTCTCCGATTGACTTGAAACTCACCATACCGATGCGGAATTTCACGCTGAATCCGAATCTGGCCTCCGTTTTCCCATCCGATGGTTCGTTTGGGCGCCACACACCAAAACGTCCCAAATTCTAACTCTGTCGTTTTTTCGAAAAATGTTGAAAATTTTTTGTCGCCGATTGACTTGAAACTCACCATACAGATAAAGAATTTCACGCTGATTCCAAATCTGAAATCCGTTTTCCAATCCGATGCTTCGTTTTGAAGCTAGAGCCCAAAACCTCCCAAATTCTAACTCTGTCGTTTTTCACCAATGTCCCAAAATCTTAAATGGCGTCTCACATCTAAACGAAGACAGATAGGAACAAGCCGATTCTTTCACTGAATTTGTCTCACTCTTAGCTTTCAAACGAGCTATGGCACGACAAAATCCGTCCACTGGAAGCCAAAATCGAAGCTAGCTGTCCAGAGGGGGGGGGAGGTCAGTGAAATTTGATGAAAAATGTTTTGGTGACGGTCCCAGGTCGAAATTCCACACTTTGGAAAATTTTCAAAATTTTCAAAATTTTACTCATACAAAGTCACTCTGACACTTAGGATTTTTTCAGGTGAGCGAGCTCCGACCTAAAATCTTGTAACCGCTCTAACTTTTGAACGAAGACAGATAGGAACAAGCCGTTTCTTTCACTGAATTTGTCTCACTCTTAGCTTTCAAACGAGCTATCGCACGACAAAATCCGTCCACTGGAAGCCAAAATCGAAGCAAGCTGTCCAGAGGGGGGGGGACGTCAGTGAAATTTCAAAATTTGATGAAAAATGTTTTGGTGACGGTCCCAGGTCGAAATTCCACACTTTGGAAAATTTTCAAAATTTTACCCATACAAAGTCACTCTGACACTTAGGATTTTTTCAGGTGAGCGAGCTCCGACCTAAAATCTTGTAACCGCTCTAACTTTTGAACGAAGACAGATAGGAACAAGCCGATTCTTTCACTGAATTTGTCTCACTCTTAGCTTTCAAACGAGCTATGGCACGACAAAATCCGTCCACTGGAAGCCAAAATCGAAGCGAGCTGTCCAGAGGGGGGGAGTCAGCGAAAATTTTTTCTCTCCGATTGACTTGAAACTCACCATACCGATGCGGAATTTCACGCTGAATCCGAATCTGGCCTCCGTTTTCCCATCCGATGGTTCGTTTGGGCGCCACACACCAAAACGTCCCAAATTCTAACTCTGTCGTTTTTTCGAAAAATGTTGAAAATTTTTTGTCGCCGATTGACTTGAAACTCACCATACAGATAAAGATTTTCACGCTGATTCCAAATCTGAAATCCGTTTTCCAATCCGATGCTTCGTTTTGAAGCTAGAGCCCAAAACGTCCCAAATTCTAACTCTGTCGTTTTTCGCCAATGTCCCAAAATCTTAAATGGCGTCTCACATCTAAACGAAGACAGATAGGAACAAGCCGATTCTTTCACTGAATTTGTCTCACTCTTAGCTTTCAAACGAGCTATGGCACGACCAAATCCGTCCACTGGAAGCCAAAATCGAAGCAAGCTGTCCAGAGGGGGGGGACGTCAGTGAAATTTCAAAATTTGATGAAAAATGTTTTGGTGACGGTCCCAGGTCGAAATTCCACACTTTGGAAAATTTTCAAAATTTTACCCAAACAAAGTCACTCTGACACTTAGGATTTTTTCAGGTGAGCGAGCTCCGACCTAAAATCTTGTAACCGCTCTAACTTTTGAACGAAGACAGATAGGAACAAGCCGATTCTTTCACTGAATTTGTCTCACTCTTAGCTTTCAAACGAGCTATCGCACGACCAAATCCGTCCACTGGAAGCCAAAATCGAAGCAAGCTGTCCAGAGGGGGGGGGACGTCAGTGAAATTTCAAAATTTGATGAAAAAATTTTTTGTGACGGTCCCAGGTCGAAATTCCACACTTTGGAAAATTTTCAAATTTTAATAACCCATACAAAGTCACTCTGACACTTAGGATTTTTTCAGGTGAGCGAGCTCCGACCTAAAATCTTGTAACCGCTCTAACTTTTGAACAAAGACAGATAGGAACAAGCCGATTCTTTCACTGAATTTGTCTCACTCTTAGCTTTCAAACGAGCTATCGCACGACAAAATCCGTCCACCGGAAGCCAAAATCGAAGCAAGCTGTCCAGAGGGGGGGGGGACGTCAGTGAAATTTCAAAATTTGATGAAAAATGTTTTGGTGACGGTCCCAGGACGAAATTCCACACTTTGGAAAATTTTCAAAATTTTACCCATACAAAGTCACTCTGACACTTAGGATTTTTTCAGGTAAGCGAGCTCCGACCTAAAATCTTGTAACCGCTCTAACTTTTGAACGAAGACAGATAGGAACAAGCCGATTCTTTCTGA
>CAJQUW010014462.1:0-53698 GCA_907163375.1 Prostheceraeus crozeri
ACCAACAGAAATAGGTAGAATAAATCATTTTGAATGTGAAGGTGCTGTTCATGTTTATCAAGTGTCATTGGTGTTTCTATACCAATCGTATGCGCAGCAGTAAACATATTTTGTAGCATTGAAAAACCAAAGAGTTTTTTTAAAATTTTTACTCAATTGACATTGAATGTCATCACCCAGTTTCAGAGCAACGCGTTGATTTTCAATTGAAAACGAAATGTGGTGTGTCTTTACATCATATTTACTTTTCATCACATGCTTCAACTTCTGTTGTATATAAGGATTTACTACATGAATGAAGCTTTCAGCTGTATGATATAGACGCGGCATTATATTGATAGCAACTTTAGATTCTTGATAAGACTGGTAAATTTTCTTGATGCGATCACCATAGATGTCCACCCACCATTCATCATTAACTGAATCAGCTTTAGTGTGATATTCATGAGAACCATACACCAGACCGCTTCCAATAATAGGTGTATAATGTCTTACAAAATGACGCAAGGTTGGAGAGAAATAAACTGTAAGTTTGTCATTATATTTCTGAATAACCAACTTATTTTTGTCCGCCATAATTTTCTCTCCATACTTCTTACCCACAGTCTCATTCCATCGTTTTACTAACTCAATAAGTGATAAAGGTTGAACACCACGCTTTTTCAAAATGATGCGTTCTTCGCATTCTACAACATCTTCATCAAATATTTTAAATTTATAATGAAATTTGTTGATTCGATTTGAATAAACTTTTTTAACATTTGCAGTAGCAATTGACGTTAGATGTAGTCCATGGCCAAAACCGAGATGTGGATAGAATTCATTATCCAACCTCAGTGTAAGACCTTTAGTAAAAGAATGAAAGCGAAGGAACTGTCTCCCACTCCAATGATAGATAGTAAACTCATAAACTTTCTGATCCTTATTCTTCATGATGGAAGTATTACCACTGTTGAATGCCTTAATAATTTTCTCATTCTCAAATGGACCATAATCTGATTTTATCTGAATCCATTCATAGTTCCACTTTCCATCTGACGTTAAATTGTATGGGAACTGGAATGCATTATTCATCGTTATTCCATCATGGGTGCGAGGAGTCAATATCATTTCTTCCAAATCATTCACATTCTGAATATTGCTATCATAGCAAATACTAGAAACGCCAACCTCCCATTCACCTTCTAAATGCAGTGGGCGATTTAATTCTACTCGATAGTCTGATGGTTTGTTTTTGGGAAATTTATTCATAGAAGCATTACTGGGTAAGTATATTAGAAACGAGTCCTTATTTTCACTTTCCATATTATTCACATTGGAAAAATATATTAGCATACTTTTGCATTAACTCTTCATTCGGAAATGGAGTGTGATACTTGTCACAGCATCTTTATGAAAAGGAATCAACGCACCAGCATCGTCATAAATTGCATTATCAATTTGTGGGATGTAGTGTGATATCAGCTTTGTATAATGCACCTTCTTGAAAGCATGCTCAGATAAAATACTGCAGCTTTTTGGCTGGTATGGTATCATTGCTAGCAATGGAGCTTCAACATCTCCCACACGTACATCTTCACCAATATTGGAATATATCTGAAAATAGTTAATACGACGCGATAGCGACATGTCTGCGCTAGCTTTGGTTACAGTACCACTTTTAAAGATATTTTGATCAAAACCCAAAATGTCCATTAGAGTTTTATCCATAATTAGTTCAATACCTTTTCCACTTATAGTGGGAGACAAAGTACCTTCTTTTTCAGAAAATGAAATATGTTGCTCATTAATCACTTCATTTAAATAATCTACAACCAATTTAACTGAAGTAATAATGCGAGGCATCAACACTCTTGTTTCATGTAAGATACCACCTAAAGGCTCTACACACTTTCTGTATAAAGATACGGTCCATTCTGTATCAAATTGATTTGACCTTTCACATGGTAAATGTTGCATATCAAATTTTCCATGAACAGCTGCAGAACGATGTCGTAAGAGCTGATGAAAATCTTTTGAACAAACTAATACTAGATGATCATCATTTAATTTACTTATTGCAATATGATTAGATGATTTGATATAAGTCAATGTTGCCACTTGTTTACCATCAACTCGAAGGAGATAATTAAATTTCTTCAATAATGTTTCAGGAGTCATGTTTGTCTTTCTTGGCTTAATCACAATCTTCTTCACCAACTTCTTCTCATTTTTTGGAATAAGATCTACATAATAAGCTTCCTCTCGATATATTAACTGTTTATGACCACTTGGGTGGTAATTAACGTTATAATTATCATAGCTTTTTAAGGCGCTAGCGAGGTAACCTAAATCATTTCTTAAACTTGGACTTAAACCAACAATCCAATCTTTCTCAACTACATGATGTACATAATTAAGATCATCATTGTGCGGAGTAAATTGGACAATATGTTTACACACTTTATTCAAGAAATTATATATAAACTTTTTACATGATAAGAGATCTTTCTTTGGCCACTGTGGAATGTATACTCGGCACCCCTTTTCACATTGGTAAGCAGCTGTACGTCTCATATTAATAGTCATCACCTCATGATCAAAAGTATAGACACAATTGCTATGAACAAGTTGAGTGACACCCACTTCCCAATTTCCATTTAGCTGTTTTGTATGATCAATGGGGGTAGAAAAGAGTGCGGCTCGATTACTAGCAAATCTATTTGCGGCCGGATTGCTAAGCAAAATATGATAAAATGACATTTTGGTATTGCTGATTTCCGGCTTTGCATAACATCATGAAGACTTGGATTTTGGACTCTCTACAATATATCAGAGTTGATCGTAATGGAAACGTACATTTCAAAAATTCTCATGGTCATACATCAAGAGGTATTACATTAACATGGCGACAATTTGTCAACCTCAATGATATCATGAGGGATTTGGAATATTTTGAAACATTAAGATTCATCTCCTTGGGTGATCAAGTTTGGCTTCAACATTACAGAAATGAAATTCAAATCTGCCATTCTCATTCCGCAAACTGTTTCTCATTTCGCAAATACAATTGGGAGAAGTATAGAAGATACATACATCGCTCCATCATGACATTTATACGTCGTGAGTTCATCGCCCTACTATGCAAATCTTAGTCAGACATGACTACCACGCACCATGAGTTGGAAATTAGATTCCCTACAACGTATTGAAACGGATCATGATCAAAACGTCTATTTCAAAGATTCAACTGGAAATGTGAGAAGAGAGTTTGCTTTATCTTATCGTCATTTTCAATCTCTACATCACATCATGAAGGATTTGAAATACTTCTATATGAAAAAACATTCACGTATTGGAAATCGCATCTGGTTGCGCGTCAACAAACGGCGAATTCAACTCTATCATTCCCAACTCCATACTAACTTCGCATTTCATCAAGGTAGTTGGGAAAAGTATAAAAGGAAGGTACATCGCTCAATTTACTCATTTTTTCATCATGAAGCGCCATCGCTACACCATCGTCAACATTCTCCGTCGCTTCAGACTCTACACCAAAATCGATCTCACAACATTACACCAACACCTTCCAAACAGCAAGTATTACCCGGGCCGTCCTCAAATGTTAGTGGTGAAGATGAACAATTCACGGAATCTTCAACTCTTCCCAAATGGGACTGTACAGATTCTCGGCGCCCTTTCTCATTCATCGGCGCAGTCAATGCGCTTAGAGCTACAAAGACTACTACGTCGGATATGGAAGAGGGAGAGGTGTTTGATGTCGAATCTGACTGTGGACAATATGGTGATCTCTACTCAATTGAGTGAAAGTGTATCATTTTTGAAGATTCGTACCAGCAGTTACAATTTGTGTTATGAACCCGAACTTTTTCCTGCAGCTCTCATTAGTTGTTGGTTACCTGTGCATGTGGCAATCTTTCATGATAGTAAAGTGATCATTACTGGACTAAAATCTCATGTACAAGCAAATGTGATCCTAGACTATCCCATCGAGTATGTACGTACCCAGCGGATTGTAAAATAAAAATAATTTTTCCAACATGATGTTTTTATTTCAAATCATGATAGAACTTACAAATCATTTTTTCATTAGAGGATGGATTACATGAAAAGTTTTGAATAACAGATACAAATCGAGATACACGCAAACGTTTTAAGATGAAGTACAGTACAAAAGCACCACACGTTGATGAAAGTCGATGTTGTAGTATGCGTTCATTTCGCTGATATTGACGCGTATGTTTTCCAAACCACTGCTGTGTTGGTATATTTGGAGGTTGAGCAAGAGAGTCAAATAGTTCACCACGTCGGTCTTCTCCAATAAAGATCGCTTTCCAATGCTCACCGCCTAAATTCTGCGAATGAGTGTTTAGCACAATAAAGATGGGATAGTGATTTACTGCAGGTGGTAAGGTATCGAGCGAATAGACATTATCGAAAGCTTTCAACGTCGCTTCGTCTGCATTACGCTGTACTTAAGTTTTATTATCGTCAGCAGTCAACCAACTCATTAACGATTATACTGAAGAATCACGTCACGATACTTTGTAATTTCAATATTTGAATCGAAGACTGCATAAATTAATACATTGATCGTCTCAGGTAGTGTTCTTTTGAACGTCAAATCCAAACGAATATTATGAGGCACGTTCGCTTGACGATAGGGTGCACTAATATCGCTGTCAGCAGTCAAATCAAATGCATAAATAGTATATCCACTCTTAAACTCTTTCATAGTCAGTCCGTTGGTGTCATCCGTATTGTAAAAGCCAAAGACATCCATAAAATCAACATAACTGCGCATAAATTGATCCGAAGCAAAATCTGGTTTGTAGGGTGGACCAGGATGACTCACACCATTTACACGTAAAACAATTTCACTTAACTGATTGTGTTTAAAATTGAAAGGATTCTTCTTTATATTACCATTAAATGCATCATTTTCAACCATTGCCACCATGAGGAGCTTCGGTGCTTCCGATGGAAAGAGGCCATCTTTCATGAAACTCTTTTGATCTTTCGGAATTGTAAAGGTGAGAAGCTTTGTATGCTGAACGGGGTAAATGGCATTTTGGCGGTTAAGACCTTCGGCATGCCCTCTAATGACACTTGGATTCGGTACTACTCGACAAATGTAAAGTGCAATATCTTCCACATGAATTCTAAAATTGTCAACTTTAGCAAATGCATTCAGCGCAAATTCAGGCTTATTCAATGTCAGCTTGAGTCGCATGCTGGTATTACAGAGTAAAAACTTTGACTGTCTAAAGAAGTCTAAATTCAGCGGACCATATAGTTGACATACTTTACTATCTTTAATCATAGCAGATCGCTTTACAAAGCCACTGTTTGTTTCAGCATCAAATTTTCCTGCTTCATCTCTGTACCATCCCATGGCTTCCATATGACTTTTTTGTGCTGCTGGATGAAACTGTGATACATGATTGAAATATGATTTATAGGGATAATCGCTTTGACCACCTTCCACCTGCTGCTCTCCAATCGTTAGAGAAACATCGCGAAGTAATGTAGTCAATGGTAAATTGTTCAGTCCAACTTTATGTGTATCGTCAATAGCAGTTCCATCTGCTTGCTGAATTCTAAACCTCAAATCAAGCATCGCATAACTCAAATCTATGTAGTCATCACTACCACCAGGAATAACAAATTCAATGGGGCCAGCATTCTCAGCTGTTCGAGGATGATAATCTACAATACTTGAACTAAGAATATCTGTCTGTATGGCTTGTTGATCAAACAAACAAAAACCGGAAGTTTTACACTCCATGATTAGAAGTTATAGCAGCGTCGTCGTTTAGCGCCTGATGAATGATTAGAGCCTCTGCGACGTTTGCGTGAATGCCTTTTGACTGAAGATCGCACCTTACCAGCTCCGCGATGTTTCCTTCTTCCTTTATTCATTCGTTTAGGCGATTTCTTTCCTTGAGTAACACCAGCAAAGGTCTGCTTCAATGTTTTTGAACCACGTTCCTTCCCACGATTCAACAAACTGCTCTTAAAACTTCTACCTCTGGAAAGATCACTAGCAACATCACCAGCAAAGCCAACGGCATTACTTAAAACATTTCGTTTTAAAGATCTTCCGACATTGGATATGAGAGGTGCTACAACAGATTTCAGTGCACCAAGTATGCTACCTCCACGTTGGCGGTGAGCGCCGATGTAAATTTGTCCTCCACCACTTACATAGGAGGGTCGTGAATAAAATGAGGCAGTTGGATTCATAGCTCAAACCCTAAACATTGTTGGTTACAACTTTGCATGAATCACTGTCGATCACTTAGATGAAAGATGTCGGCACGACGCATCCAAGAGTTCATACTTGAAGGATAACCAGCCCATTTAACAAGACACCATTCTTCACATTGTCTTTTTTTACATCGAATGATTTTCTCTACCAAATATGTTTCACTTTCAGTGACTACCTCAATCTCATCGCGGTAAAAGCTACCCTCAATTTCTTCATTATCGTAATCTCTCAACTTGTAGGTGGTGGGAGAGTCTTTTTGATCAATCCTTGATACTGTAAATACCTCCTCTGTCCAATTTGGAAGGTACCCTTTAGCAAAAACACTTTTCACTTTTGAGATGCGAACTTTATCACCAATTTTCACATCACTTTTCACATGAGTGCGTTTACGTTGGAATGATTCGCGCACTTTATCTACATTGTCAGCATTTACATCTACTGGTCTGAGTCCAATAGAACGATGGATAGAGTGATTGTAGGCATGGAGTGTATCTTGTAGAACCTTTGTCCAATTTTTTGTCAAGTTGACAGTAAAATGTCGCCACAAGCGATTTTTTAATGTGCGATTAAAACGTTCAACGAGTGCAGCTTTATAAGCACTCTTTACACTAAACAACTCAATGTCATGCCTCTCAAATAATCTTCTCACATGCTGATTTTCAAACTCTTTTCCTTGATCACTCTGAATTCTTTTTGGAATCCGACCTTCTCGAAAAATTGTTTGGAATGCTTTTGCTACTCCTTTCCCTTCTTTAGATTTTAAAGGTTGAGCCCACGCATAACGCGAGAAAATATCAATGACGGTTAAAATAAAATTACTACCCGAGTTATGTTTTGAAATGGAAGCAACATCACACAAATCTGCTTGCCACTGTTCATCGATGTCATGAACAATATAATGGCGGGTGCGGTACTTCTTTTTCGCTTGTTTGTGGAGTGTATAGGTAGCCTGACCCTTTAACCATCGTTTCACTTGTGATTGTGGAAGACCACTCGCTTTTGATAATTTCTTGATAGATGCAAATCCTGCCGGATGTTTTACATCATAATAGATTGACTTCAAACGTTCAGTCGATGACGGCTGACTCTTTTTCCTCCTTCTCATCTTTTTGTTTTCTTGCCTTTCTACATTTACAACAACTGCAGCATCTAGTTTTAGCGGTTTTGCGATCGTGTTCACATTGCTTAGGAGTTTCATTGTGAGAGCTGGCGCAGCAAGTGCAAGTGACAACGACACTCACCTCTGGCGGTTCATTGCATGGCAAGTAACACATCTGCTTCATATTAATAGTCTGAGAACATGTATTTCTTGGGAGGAGCTGTTTTACGTTTTCCTTTTACTAGTTTTAGTGGTGATGTAGATCTACGTCGAGTTCTTCCTCTTGTTTGCTTAGTGAGTGTGGGAGGGGATGTAGCAGGTGACGACTTAAACCAATTTGTTGGCATTTTCATAGTCTGAAACATTGGAGCAGTAGCCACTGTTGAATCAAGTTCTTTCAATGTCTCATTATTCAAAGCAAATTTTGGTACATTATGCTTTTTCAATAGTTTAAGAAAGTATGACCAACCTGGTGGAACATAGCCCTGACGGCGCTTTCTACGTGTCGCATACTGAATCAAGTCTTCATAACGTGAAGCATCAATCACTTTATTTTCATCTGTAATGATTTCTCCACTATCATTTACATTGAGATGGGGTTCAATGCTATTTATTGAAAAGAGATATGGCATGTGCGCGAGATGCTAAAGGTGTAGCAGTCGATGCAGAGTCACGCATCTTATTCTTCAAGTTTTTCAATTGCTCAACAGTTTCCGATTGTAATAATACAGCACGATGTGGATCTTTGATGTGAACATTTTGCTGATAATCTATTTCTTTCCTATACATTTGATTTGCAAGAGGTTGCTTTACTTGCTGCATGGCAGTCAATTGTACATATTCATCCTGAGGAATAACAATCATGCGAGAATAAGAACTCATAGTTTGTAGATAATCATGGGAGTTTTCAAAATATCACTTCGAAATCTAAATTCTTCCGGACGCTCTTGCGTAAAGTCAATGAATAAGTAACTGTGTGGTTTTTCAGTAGCTGCTTGAAAAATTTCAATTAAGGCTTTTGATCCTCTGGGTGCAACTTGTCGCGCTAAAATTTCAAATTGACTTTTATCTCGCGGATTCTTGAAAATAGCATAATAGTGTGTATTCAGGTTTCGTGCAGGCTTCTTTTCCATCAGGAAACAAATTTTGTGTGATATAGATGATAAAGCACCTTTTATGATGTGCTGCGCGAGTGAACATATCGGTAACATCTTTTGAATTCTTACTTTCTTTTAATATATGATCCAATACAACAACATCATTAGACTGAAGTTTATCCACTGGAATAATTCCTTCATGTCGAATAAAGTTGCGACTTTGCAATTCCTGAAACAGCGACGGTTGATAAATACCATAACACCAAATCACTCGATTGATAGGTTACTTAAACAACTCCCTTCTTTTATCCAATGAATTCAGCGTGAAAACAGTTTTATCTGCATGAGATGGACCTGATACAGTCAGAACTTTATCACATTGAAGTCTGAAATCCATTATAATACTTTGAGATTCAACATTTGCATAATTAACGTCTAGAGCCAAAGATATTACCCAATACGTTGCCCACGATAGGAGCTAGCATCGGTAGTAACGCTGGAAGGAGACTACCCTTTTGTGTTAGAGTTTTCCTCTTTCTTTGAAGGGTGACTTTAGGATTGGAGATGAAACGCAATTTCGTAGCATATCGCTTAAGTAACTTTCGTTGTTTTGGTGCTAATTTCTTCGTCCTCAACTTCCTCACATGAGAAATAATTTCACGAATGAATTTATCGTTAGCATGTCGTATAGCATTGTATCGCTGATTTGCTTTCATTTGTCGGAGAGCTTGAATGGCTGAAGAAAACTTTGAAGACTTTTGACTTTTACGTTTCTTCATTTTACGTTTCGCCATTTTCCGTGTTAGTCTTTGCTAAAACCGGTCTTTACCACATTTGCATAGGTACTTACTATTGCGGCATAAGTGACACTCGAAATGAGCAATATCACAGTGGTTACATTTGCAAAGTTGAATGCAATTACGTATGAAACAGCGTTGACAAAAAGCATGCTTACATCTCTTGAAGATGCGCTTTTCATTTCCATCCTCTCGCTTACATACATCGCAACACATAGTTTCACCGTTACTGATGTCTATAGCAAGTCTTTTTGAAGATATGAATTTGCTAGCCTTTTCTAAATAATAGACGCATGTACAGAAGGAATATACTTCGAGAGTGAGCAGGCATAGCTCGAAAACCAGTTGTGCTACAATCAAGTACCACTGCATTTTCAATTTTTCTTTATAGACAGTTGAATGTGAATATCTGAAATCGCTTCAATCACTAGACTGCTGCCATGATGGTTAAATGCGTTAAGACGTTCAGCAATTTTTATGATATGTCTTTTAAAAAATTCTTGGGGGTGATCTACCACTTCCATTGAATAAGAAGCAAAATGGAAAGAGCGACTTTCCACCTCTTCCTTTCCAAAATGACTAAACTTAATTTTCGCAACTAATCGCGCCATGATAATGCTATCAGAGAATGTATTCATTAACTCTAGAAATAGAGTGCTAGCATCATCGACCACTGCTTCGATGTCGGTCTCATCTTTATGAAAATTTATCACATAATCTTGAACAGCTCCTTTTAAACTTTGCCTATGAAAATGTAATCTTCCGCAGTCGTTTGAGAAATACATGATCGCCCTTTATCTAACCCATCCATTGCATGAAAACAACAACTCTTCTCATAGTAACATTTATTGAATAACGGTAACAAGCATGCATTATAAATCAATGGTTTGAAAGAGATAAAATAGATACAGCTGGTAACTATCATACAGCGAGAAATGATAACCATACAGGACTTTGGCAGTGTTGAGGTAAGGAGGAAAGAAGCATTGGTTATGAACGTAGCTACTACAACGAACAGACAAAATAGGAACACACAAATCCTTAAAACGTTTCGTGACTTCATGGTAATGTTGATTCACTCTACTATCCCAAGGCGGGAGCAAAATGTCATCAATGATTAGATTGGGAAATACTTTCCTCTCCTTACCAGGATTATTAAAAAAGATGCGTATAACATTGAAAGCAGCTAACCATCGTTTAAAGTCAATAAGAAGAGCACTCTCACAAGAAAAGCCATAGTCTTGCAAATATTTCAGATTAAGCCCATGAATGTGTTTTCTCGCCCATTGATCAACATTGGGATCGCAGTTGGCATGTTGATGATAGACACTAACAATCTGATATGTCCAATTGTTCATAGCAATAGCACTGAGCTCCTGTACAGGTTCACCCTCACAATCCATAAAAATGATGATAGAAGCCTAAAACGGAAATTTACACATCTAAGGAAACGTTCTATAACATATTACAAAATGAAGAATTACATCGATGCTTTTCACGACAAAATACACAAATGATATGATGGCAACGAAGAAGTAAAATGTATCTAATAAGACCACGTCTACGACACTCAAAGCACATAAGCGAATTGTCATAGGGTAGAGTTAGGAAAGGACTAGTAATTCTCCTTCTTTGATTTGCGTTTTGAGGCAGCATTCTTCTCTGACTTGCGCTTCGTACCACTGCTGTTAGGGATTTCATCAATTATGTCATCTACGTTGGGTGGTTTTGGAATATATAGGATGGATTCCATATGCATGGAGAGAGAGGCTATTTTATTATCCTTGTGTCGACCAAAATATAGCCCATTCACTTTGAAAAGGATATCCCAAGTACCTTCTCCGAGCTCATCACATCTGATGGGTATTGATTGATCTCCCTCCTTCTTATAGTAAGTACACCAATGTGATACCGGTAGGCAAATGTGATTACCATCCCACATCTTTCTATAGGGAGTATCCTTGTCATCTCTCGCCTTCCACTCTTGAGCAAGAGTAGTAGGAATATCCATATTTAATGTCACGTACTCCTCAATAATATCAAGTTGGCGGCGAATGTACGGACTCACGGGGATCAGTATGTAGTCCCCATACTGATTGCGCATTATCTTGACATCCGTGGAAGGGAGCATTCCCGTATGGAGTACTACGCTATGATCGTCATAACGCAAGACTTGTTTAAATTTACGCTGTAGCGGTGTAGGATTATGTACCTTGGTTGTTTCTTCGACTGGCCTCAGTTGTAGATGATCTGATCGTAGCGAACCTTGTAACGTTTGACCGCCATTTTGTCCTACTAGTGCAGCAGATGGAGTAGATGCCTGAAAATGAAAAAGATTGTATTAAGTTTACGTTAAAGGGAGGAGAGGGAGGGAAGTAGCGGCTTACCATTTTAGTTGGATAATAGAATAGGGAAGTAGAATGAGAAAAAAAATGTGCGTCCGTCACTCGTGTGATTCAACGATGGAATGATTCTCACTGTGGAAGGCTCGCTATTTATATAGAAATGCTTGATTCTCATTGGATGACGATCCTCAGTGGACAATAACATCAAGCTGATTCCAAATCTGGCCTCCGTTTACCAATCGGAGCCTTCGTTCGTCCGCTGGAGCTGTTTCCTGGGAAATTCTAACTCTGTCGTTTTTCGCCAATCTCCCAAAATCTTAAATGGCGTCTCACATCTAAACGAAGACAGATATGAACAAGCCGATTCTTTCAGTGAATTTGTCTCACCCTTAGCTTTCAAACGAGCTATTGCACGACAAAATCCGTCCACTAGAAGCGAAATTGGAAGATCGGTGCCGGGGGGTGGGACGTCAGCGAAAATTTTTCTCCGATTGCTTTCAAATTCAGCATACAGATGCAGAATTTCACGCTGATTCCAAATCTGAAATCCGTTTTCCCATCCGATGCTTCGTTTTGAAGCTACAGCCCAAGACGCCCAAAATTCTAACTCTGTCGTTTTTTCGAAAAATGTTGAAAATTTTTTCTCTCCGATTGACTTGAAACTCACCATGTTGATAGAGAATTTGACGCTGATTCCAAATCTGAAATACGTTTTCCCATCCGATGCTTCGTTTTGAAGCTACAGCCCAAAACGTCCAAAATTCTAACTCTGTCGTTTTTCGCCAATCTCCCAAAATCTTAAATGGCGTCTCACATCTAAACGAAGACAGATATGAACAAGTCGTTTCTTTCAGTGAATTTGTCTCACTCTTAGCTTTAAAACGAGCTATTGCACGACAAAATCCGTCCACTAGAAGCAAAGTTGGAAGGTCGGTGCCGAGGAGGGGGGGGGGAACGTCAGCGAAAATTTTTCTCCGATTGCTTTCAAATTCACCATACAGATGCAGAATTTTACGCTGAATCCAAATCTGGCCTCAGTTTTCACATCCGAGCACTGCTTCCACTCGAAACATCCCATTTTCAACGCAACATTAATCAGATTTCACGAAAATCATCACACACTATAGCCTCAAGACAAAACCTGGCGGTCGCCCAAGTCCACCACGACACTCTGTCGTTCCAGAGGGGGGACGTCAGCGAACCTGGACCAACCTGGCCGGCACACCACGACAGACCTCTGTCGTTCCAGAGGGGGGGCGCCGGTCGGGTGTTCGCCGTTTTCTTACTACTTAAGTTCAGACGCATTAATCTGTCAAAATGCATATGATAATCAGAAATGTGGACTTATTAATTTCCTCAAGAAATAGTGAAATGCAAAAGGACATCTATTTATAGTAGTATTCTACATAAGTCAGCAATAATTTCATAGATGAAAATTTAAGTGTTGTCGTAATAAGTATCCCATCAAACTAAGATTTCAAACAACTAGGGAAAATATAATGTGTGCTGTAGACCTGTAAATGAACATAAAATAAAGTTGAGGGAGTCTTATATACAATTTTACACACAAGATGGTTAAGGAAAGGATTTTTACTTTGTATATTAACAGAAATATGATCAGATAATAATAACATTAAGAAATTGTGTATAATAATTCCCTGAATAAGCATAACGAAGTAAATTAGATGGTGAAATTTTTTCATCCGATTCTCCAATGGCATCGTCTACTCAGTTTTGACTGATATGTCATTGCACATTTTTGATTCAAAAATTGAAAAATTTTCATTTCACGTCTAAACCAAAAACCCCAAACATTTCTCAACAAATGCGAACCCGACAAAACATCTAACCCGATCGGTTTTGGGTCCTGACAGCACACCTCTAGTACCTAACCATCGTCTAGGTAGGCTTTACTGTTGTTATAACAACGCATATCCACGACTCCACGATGTAGCATTGCTTTCAATATGTACATGTCCGTTCTAATCCTTATATATTGTTGAGGGTCGGATTTCTATGCTTTAGTTTCTATTGACGGTCATATAATTTGCAGATACAATCGCACTAGTGCAGCCTACCCCAAAAAGAACAAAACGATTTTTACTGAGAAAGTGTGGTGTACCAATTATATGACAAAAAAACTTCCTTGATTGTTTAAAAATTGTTTTATTGATAAAAGCAGTGCACATATTGACTTCATTCGTCTTTATCAAGTTGATTCACTATTTAAACTTTCGACTTATAATTGAAAGATTGTTGATATGAAAGTTTTCTCAAACGAAGAATTTATAAGGAAAGTTTAAAGTTGATCGATGGATTTTGAGAGGAACCGATGAAGAATTGAAGAATAAAAATTCCAAAAGTAAGATGTTCCACAAACAATCTTCGCGAGCAATTTCTTTTTCATAGAGGAACCGGCGTTTCCTCTTGTGCTATGGTATAATTGCTATGATGATGAATATAAGAGATGTAACGGCGAATAAAACTCTGTCAAGTGTGATGTGAACAGACAGCCATTTATCACTTTCACCACCAGGAAATTTTACAAGCGTTGGTAAGCAGAGTGACAGCTTAATCCGTTGAAAGACTTCTGTGATTTTGCTTTTGAGGTCGAATATTGTTGTAATTTTGTGAAGAAAATTTGTGTTAAACACTGTAACAACTAGGACGACACAGTTGAGGACGATAACTGTACAATTCAATCTGACTAACTTCGCACCGCCTCCGAATTGTATGTCTGGCATCGAATGGATAACTGAAATCAAAGTTATGGCGGCCAACATAACGGCAGCGTTTAGAAATAAACGTTCTTGATATTTGAAAATAAGCAACCATTGAAGCAAAACAACAAGACCAATAACTATAGTAGGGGCATAAATGATAGTAGATCGAGGTCTAACTCTATCCACAGTCACTTTAACGATTCGATAACTATATGATTCTCCGCCATCCCAATCGTAATGATATACTCTGGTAGTAATGTTGTATTTCCAAATGCCGTCTGTTTCAAACCTGTCTGTATTGAAGCAATTATCCCAGTTGCCATTGCAATTCAGAGACACATATTTCCATGAGAAAAATGTAAGATAGCAATTGTAAGAATTAACTGGGAATGATTCAGGATCTCGAACATAGCAACGAAGCAAATGAGTTGGTGTGTCATAGCAAGTCATTTTTCCGGAGCTTGTCATGATAAACTGTTGACAGCCTAATTTCACATCCTTTCTATTAATTGCAATGACGTATGGAATCCAAAGCTTTTCTATTCCTAATCCAGGATCAACTTCAGTTAGTGTGTTGACACCTTTGTAGCTACTGGGTGTCCATTTCAAGCGAACGTCTGTCCAGGAGTATTTCAGTTGCCATTTTGCTGTCATTGTGTGAGTTTCTTCATCAAAGCTGAGCACACCACTCGTGATATTCAATTCCACAGGAATACTTGAGTTCTGAGTCATTCTTGGGGCAACACTTGGTTGATAATCTTTGAAAAGTTTGGAATTTAATCTTCCCTTCACGTCAACCGAAATGCATTTTTGGACAAGTAAAGTGACAATTAGGAGCAGCACTTGAGACCTCATCTCTTCCCGATCAAATGAGGCTGCTTGAGTTTAGTCATGACCAGTAATTCAAACGAATAATGCAAATTGATGCGAATTTATTCACCATCGATGCAAATTCGATGGTGCTAAATGGCGAATCGATGTCAATTCTCGTTCATCGCATAATGAGATTTCAAACAAAAACAAATAACACCTGTGTTGCACTTTACATTAGCAGTCGTGACCGTACTCCTATCAATTGTCTTTATGTCCAAATAAAGGTATTGTGGAAAATATATTATTTTGCCACCGATATGAAAAACTTCTGCCGCATCGTCCATCGGTAAATTCTCTATCTAAAGTGTGAAAAATACATGTACTGAACATGAAATGTGCATCAGCAAGAGACAAGAAAATGAGAATTCATTATAGCCGTCCTTTTGTATCTATTCTACACTACAAGTCACGAAATGTATGAAATATGTAATGGCGTCATCAGTTGGTACTGACGTTATCAGCTATTCATCAATAAATCTACTGGTTTCTAATCCACAGCACCAAAAATATTATTAAAGCGCTCAAGAGAAAAATGTTAAAACTCCTCCCTACATGAATTTCAGGATCAATGAATTTTGAGATATGCCTTCATAAGTTTAACATCCGATGAGAAGATTTGGATCACCCTACATCTGCGATCAAGTAATGCGCATTGTCCAATGAACTTACTAAACTTGAATTTGGATTCGATGTGCACCACAAGGCCCGTCCAACTCTGAGAAAGGCTATTATCGAGGAGAAAACACACATCGAACCAAATATTGCCAATCCAATGTGAGCAGCAATATAAAGATTCTGTAGAAAGAGATAATGTAATAGTAAAGCAATAGCATAAATAATTACGATAGTACTAGCAACATTTCTGATGCTCACTCAATTTCCATGCAGTGATTGTAAACTTGAAATAGAGAGAGCTATTTCGATAACATAGGCTATTTGCTTTGGTTTTCTATCCGGTTAATATGATATTTTGTTCGAAGATACACATCGACATAAATTGCTTGGGTGCCAAAAAATTGATTCAGTGCTTTTCTTTTGGCACGCTGGGGAACATGAGTACAAATTTTCTTCGACAGATGTATTCAGCAATTTCTTTGGCAAAAGGTGAACCTACTGCTTGAACAGTGACACTATAGAGCGCATAACACAAAGAGAGCGCGAGAACAGTGTAAATGTAAACATACAAAAGTTAGAAGTAAAAAATACAAAGTACTTATAAAATAAGAACTAGTCGTCCTTAAGTTCGGAACTCCGATAACCGAACCTTGATAAAGTCCTCAATGATCGCGGACCAAGATAACTGCGTGTTTCGATTGCTAGTGGTTCAAAGCAGTGTCGTTAACAAAGAAAACTATAAAAATACTAATGATTATTCTTATTCATAGACATAATCGTTACAGACATCCTGCCTGTAAGCTTTCATCCATAGAAATCGAACAAATTCATCCATTCAAATTCCTAAGCCAAACTAAGATGTCTTTGGTTGCAACTGAATTCACAACGAAGACACTGAATTGTAAATAAGGGCAATAGCAAGGAGATCTGATAGGCTACAGATCTGAGGAAGCTTTTTCACGCATGTTATTTAAATGCCGATTGTCTGAATTCTTTACTACAATATTCCGTCATGCATAAATAATCATCAAGACTGAAAAGTATCAAAAAAAAAGAATAAGTTAAAGGAAGGTAAAAAGGAAGGGGCTGTCTGACAGTTGACAAAAGGTGACAGAACATTGGGGAGGGAGAATCTGGGGTTTTGTAAAAGAAGTCAAGAGAAAAGAGAGAAGACGTCAACTTTCTTAAGTCAAAAATTGAAAATTGCACATAACTTGGTACAACGTATTCTACAAAATTTTCTCTATCGACAGTGCGGGATGATTTGGAAAACGATGAAATCGAACAACACAATTTATGATGACTTCACACACCCTTCAAGTTTCCATGGATACATATTTGATCGGCTTGATCACATTCTTCGGGATACTGAATGGTTGATCACAAATTTCTCCAAGCAAGACTACCACTTCAGTTTGCGGTCCTTATAAAAATACGCACTTGGATGCTTTTATCCATAGCTCAAACCAAATTCCTCATCCTTGTCCAAACCAGAATCCCGTCAGATTACATCAACTATCTAAGCTAACCTATATTTATTTTCGCAACAAGAGCATGATTGCTTCTTTATAGCATTCCACGAGTTAGATATCTTAAATGCCCGAACTCGTAGGGTCAGGGCAGGAATATATAGAGGTAGGGATTGATAACTCCAAAATGCTACTGACCAGTGGAGGGTTAAAGCCCTGAACGCCTGTGTAGCTTAAAATTAGAGCATTAAGTTGCACTTATAAATCAAAAACATATCAAGTAAGTGTATGTCAGCAAATATCAATACGATAATGATTACATTACCACGTAGGTCAAAGGTCAGTTCAAAGTCAAAAGTCACAGATCTTTAGATGAACAGCCGGAAAGTTTCCTGAACTTTATTTGATTTACTTCAGGCTCCTTTTCAACGTTGATGCGTTTCAATTCGTTCTTTGCGAAACAGTTGAAGGTGCAAATTATGATAGGTTGAAAGCATGAATGTCCTGAAGCACATTTCTGATCAACCAAAGAAGAGAATGAATCAGACGAATCTGCAACCGAAACTGCCACCACAAAAAACACATCGTTCAGTGCTTTCATCACCTCGTTGAACCAAAAACGCAGTTGCTTGGTTGTCAGACTTGGGATTGGAAGAAGACAGAGTACTTCTTTGTATTTTGAGAGAACGGACTGCACCATAAATGTCAACACTATCTTTGCCGGTTCTCCAGTCTCCGTTAAGCCGATGTATCGTCCATTCTCATACTCCACTCGATGTGCCGTGTACACTTCGTCTATAAGTAAGGTAACAGTCTTTTCTCTCTCAGTCAAAGATGTACTCCTAATTCGCATAAAGTCGATATCCATCTTTCCAAGTTCAACAGATGCAGTCTTCGATAACTGACGTAGTCTACTCATCGACGGAAGAACAAAAAAACCCAGTTTTTTGTACAGAGCAGAGCTTGTCATCTGCCACAAAAAGGATAATGTTATTGTAGGCCTATTTGTCGAATAGCGTCGAGCATTTGGATCTGTTTGCGACAAATTAATTTGCTCACCGAAGAATTGAATGATAGGAAGTAAACTAGAAAGCTCAGGGTCCACATTTTCACTTTCGATTACAGCCGTTTCAGACCGTTCGATATCATATTGAAGAGAAGCCAAATACGTATGTAACGATGTCTCTTGATTATCATTAACTGCGAGAGATTTGCATAAGGCAAGTATGTTGGAAATCTCATCCAAAGTCCGAACTTTATTATCCGCAATTATATGCGTAAAAGTTCTTTCAGGAATAGGAGAAGATTGTACGAATGCAGTTACTTCCATAATTTGACTTACAACCACTGAAGAAAGAATTTGCGGTTGAAAATTTGGCTCTTCAATAATCGCTATATAAACGAAAATAACAACAGATGATTTTCTAATTGAAAAAAAATCTGTTGGCAGATTTACGTCGGGCAATCTTTCACAAAATTCACTGAATGAATCGACAGTACTTTCCATCAAAAGTTCTTCATTTAAATCTTCGATGCGTGAATTTTCTAAATCTATTCGGGCTGATGACGAAGAAGAAGATGTCGGGCGTACAGACTTAGGAGGTTTAGTCAAGTATTGTGGTAAGGTTGGAAATATTCTTGGGATCGCGCCTGGTCTTAATCTCGCAGATGTCAGATCACTCCTCCTTGCCTCCTTCCGCTTTTGACGTTTATCTGCCGATGCAAATGTTATGTCCTCACTATAAAAATGCTTTGAGCACACTCGAGTTGAATCTGTGATAATGAGATTTTGTCGAGGTATTGCCTTCAGCCAGGCCTGCCGTTGCTCTTCGTCAGTTGGAAATCGAAAAAGCGTTGGTTTCGAAACATCGGTAGAAACGTCACACTTGCGTGGTTTGTAACCACTACGGCACTGCGGAACACAATAGCAGTTAACCATCGCACGTCGTAGACTGATAGAAGCTGTGCATGGCCAGTTTGCCAATACATCATGTGCAGACTGCAGGCAAATGTTGAGGGAAAACAAATGATCGATTACTTACGCTTGTTCAATGCTGAGCAAAGTCAAAGCTGCGTGTGCCCACACACCCCCACTCGCAGGGAAATGATGTCATCGACATGTGATTCATAAAACGAACATTAGCCAGCGAAAAATGTTACAGGGTGGCGAGTGGGTACATATTGTACTTACTTCAGTGTCTGGTGCTTACTTTTGTACTTATTGTACTTACTTTTGATGAATTGTACTTCCTAAGCTTGTCATAGTTGCTTTTATTTTAGTATAGTCGTGCAAAATTCAATTGATGAGGAAACGGCTCTCCCTTCAAATGTTTTGCCACAGTTGATTAATATAAAGAATCAAAATAAAATCAGCTACTTTATTCGCAACACTTCAGGTCCAGACCTTTTAAAGCCTTTTAGACCTTTAAGACCTTTTTTCTTGAGGTAAGGTGTGGGGTGGGATCATTGTGGGTCGCTACCATCCCCGGTTACTGTTTTGCACCCTGTGTGCATGGCTGTTTCCGTGGGTGTGGTCGCGACTCACATGGCATCGGAATGGCCATCAACTCCCCCGGGGCACTCCATGCCAGCAGTAAGTATTTGTATTTCTACTGGGTGTGTCACTTCGCATCATTTCAGTACGAAGGCCAACAATAACAACAACCTTTTATATCTTGATTTTAGTAATAGGTAGCTGAACAGGTCATACGAGTGTTTCGTGACGGAGAAATAAGGTTTTCATAGTTTTCTGTACGGGATGATAATAGCAATAAGGGCAGGTGGGTACTTACTTTGTACTTACTTTTTGTTCCAAAAATGTACTTATTGTACTTACTTTTGCGACTGTGAAAACGCTCGCCACGCTGTGTTAGTGAAGTTGATAAATATCATCATTTGAAAAGTAACCCTCCACTTGTCAGTAACTCAGTTCAGCGTGAAAGGAGTTATCAATCCCTAACCTCTATATATCCCTGGGTGAGGGCCACTTAAATCTAACGAGTTCGAATGCTATGATGAAGCAATCTTATGTACGACTTGCGTAGAGAATTTTATTTGTCGACGTGCTTTGATGATCGCGAAAAGTTGTGATTGATATGTCTACAAGGGTTGTAACCGGCCTTCTTCCCGGCCCCGGCAGCAAATTTTGAAGACCGGCCTTCCGGCAGGCCGGCTTGTCATCGCGCCGGATTGACGGTTTACTTAAATAGACACATTGATGACCATTGACATTCAGTCTAGAATGCATTGCTCTGTCAATCATTAAAACATTGAGAGCATATGAATGTAACATATCTGAGAGCATCTACGTGCATTTTAGGTGATATAATTATTTTAGGTAACTGTTCTTTTAACAGTAAAAAATGATTGCTGGCAACTGATACATGTAGTAGTTCAAACCCTACTTTCTCTCAAATAATGTTTCCAGAATCATTCATTTAGCACATATAGATTTTGGAAGCATTGTATGTTCCTCATCCTATCTACTGTAAAATTATTCCAGATGATGAATAATTTCACTATATGCAATAGTTTATATAACACGTGGAGCTTAGTGATACAATGAAGGAGCAATGTATCTCAATGCAACCTAGGGCCTACTACCGTAACATCTGTCAGTGGATCGTGGATAATTGTTTGATAAGCTAGCTGCACGTGGTACATTTTGATTGACGCATGTACAGCAACACTTCACTTGGTCTTAGAACACTCACTGAAATGAAAAATTGATATCAAGTATGGCGAGTTCATTGTTCCAAACTCTAATACGTCAACTCGCGATCATCAATGTAAACTCAAATGATTAACAATGATCCCCTTAACATAAAAATTAGCTTCATCAGTGTAGAGAATCATCGAAGAGAAATACTGAGATCCTTCCATGCGCTGTAGAGCCCATTTACAAAACACTACGCCTCTGTCGGGGTCATCTTCACTAAGATGCTGCAACATTTCCACCTTGTATGCATGACATTCAAGGGCATGCAAAATTCGAAGAAAACTGCGCTGACTAAGTCCATTTTCTTGTGACAGACGACGAGAGTTTTTGTGAGGACTTTGGAAACCACAGCTGAAATTCAAATCGATGAAGCATCATCTGTCACAGAGCGATGTCTTCCACTTCTTTCAGGGTCTTCGACACTTCTGATTTCCCTAACTAATTAAACTAGGGCCTATCAGTTTTCCAACGGCACTGTGTGTAGCTGGTGATCTTTCGGGTTGTCGACGATTGAAATCATCTGCTATTGCTCAGTAGCTCACGATAGCGGCGTGTAATACGACATCATTGCGTCCTTCATTTGACAGTGTCATAACTGTGTTGCAAAGCTGAATGAAGCGATGCCTTAAATGCTGAGTACATGAATAAATTTCTTGATGATGAATGGTCATCAATATCTTGCATAAGTATATGCATAATTGAATATTTGAATTATCCGCATGGCTGAAATTTACTTGCAGTTGAATGAATGCGTCAATAGAAATGTATATGGTGCATCAAGCTTTCGCAAAAATGGAGAGATTCTCAATGAAAACAGCGTAGGTCAGATTCAGAGTATATTCCTATGTCTCCAGAATTACGCCTCACCCTGTATCATGGCAGCTACTGATTTGAATTTGGTTGATTTAGATTTCGACAAACTTGACCGATTATTGAATAATGACGAACGATTTGAGACCAGCCTAATAGACCGGGAGCCTAGAGGGTGCAGCCTAGCTGTGAGGGGTGCCAATTTTCATTCATATAGTGATGTTCAGCATGCTTCCGCACTCTAGGAACTGGACATCTGCCGGGTCGGCGTTGGTGGGTGTGGCAGAAAAAAGGACTCACGAAAAACACGCTAGATCAGATGAGAGGGGTACAGATTGAAACCAGTGCCAAATCATTGGTCATGATCCACCTTAACAAGGTTGGACAATGACGGACTTTTTCGGTGGTGGAGGCTTCAGATAGACACCCCAAAAGGACCCCACAAAAACACCCTAGATCAGCTGAGAGGGGTACAGGTCAAAACCAATGCCAAATTGTTCCTTCTGATCCCAGGAATCCGAGATCAGCAGTGACAGACATTTTTAGTGGTGGAGCCTCTGACAGACACCCCAAAGTCCGCCCCCCCCAAATGTATAAGCTTTCACTTAGGCTAGATCATTGCCAAATCATTGGTCATGATCTTCCTTGACAAGGATGGACAATGACAGACATTTTCGGTGGTGAAGGGCTTCGGACAGACACTCAAAAAAGACTCCAAAAGTAAACCTACAACCTGTCAGCCGAGCAATTTTAGGAAGCATGCGTATTAGAGAGAAACGCCTGCGTTGGGGAACATAGCCGATCAATAAGGAGCTATTGAAAAGCGAAGTCAAAATGATGGACAATTCAAATCGAGAACCAAGGAGAATATCAGTTCATACTCCATCAAAACCGGGTGCCTTTCCCTTGCGTGCTACGAATAGGAAAATTACGAATAGGAAGACAAACTTCTTCTGGAGTCAAGGATCGCATGGGATCCTCATCATCATTTGAGTCTGATATAGAAGCAATTGATGACAAATGCTGTAAAATTGAATCGTCAGTGATCTCACTTTCATTTTGTTGATGAAATTCATCATCAAAGTGGAGATCAGATGAACCACTAAAAAAGATGCCATAAGCAGCAAATACATCGCCTCGTTCTCGGGGAGCAACACCGTCATATTTATCTGGTCGCGATAAAGGAGGAGGTAAAGCTGATGACTCTCCAAACCAAGATTTCACAGTGGACCAAAAGTCTGGATCACGCGGACCTGTAGCATCAAACTTAATTTTGAAATTCAACCTCTCTTTGCGTGCCAAATCAGCTGCTTTGCGAATTTCACATTTGAGAATTCCAAGTTGTCGAATTTCAGAGCTAGATTGAGTAGATAATTGTCTTCGCAAACGTTTTCTCTCTTTAATCATAGACAAAGCACACCATGGAAGATTAATCTTTTTGCGCTCAGTCAGTGACATTGCAGATTTTCGCAGGCAATTGGCACAGCATTGCTCTAATGCTGCTTCGAGCATTGCTTCGAAATCTTCAGTCATCTCATCAACTTTATCAGGCGATATGGGATAACGGGAAAATAGGTTCATAACATGAAACTAGGAGATCAACTCTTCCTGAAATGGTCGTCAAACAGTTATATGACTAGTCCGCCATCGATTTGGTAAATTGGCTGCAGGATCATTATTCATAATAATGCTAGCATTCATTGAGCACGACGCAATAATAGGGAGATCACCTGAGCCGATGTCACTGCCAATTCTGCACGAAAGCATTGAGGCCATGTCAGGCGATGCAATAGCCCATTCCAGACAGTCGGAAAAATCCGTCGAAACGTGAGGAAATGCTGGTATCTGAGAATCATTTATAATGACAGATACAGAGCTTTCAACAAAGTCCTTCATTAATCTTCCATTGCTGTTCGAACTTGAACAGCCCAGTTCTTGAGAACGCGAATTCAGATCGCCTATTATTACAGAAAAACGATTTCTCAGGGCACTTCGAAGGAGATCAGATTGTAAAGGAATTGTGCCTGGCTTAGTCCTTGGTGGGACATCCACAGATGATACTGACATTTTCCGTCCATCAGAAGCAACAAGCTCGACAGCAATTATTCGATAACGTAAAAGAGTAATCTTTTGAGTCAGATGGTATCAGCACAAGGCAATGATTAATCATGGCCTACCTCTATGATTCTGACCTTCATCTTCAAAAGTCAGTTACTTTCACAGTTTATAATTCAGCTATGTGAGCAGTTAGTCCAAGATGCAATTCTTCTGTGTTCAATCTAATAATTATGACATTGACGCATGAATGAAAGAAATTAGCAAAGCCAAAGCGGGATAAAACACTAGGCCTATTTGAAGACTTAACCAACCAAACACCAGGGAGATTGTCAAAGAGCTCGACAAAAGTTGTTGGGTGATGCGCCGGCACCAATTCGAATTTGTATCACAACATGTACGGTGAATAACGAGGGATTAGAACACGAGAACTGTAAATGAAGAAGACAGCACTATAATCGTTTTCAAATTTGCAGAAAGCACGGATGAAGCAATCAATGACCTGGAAATTTAGTAATGGTAAACTAATGGAGCCATCATATTGAGCAAGAAAACTGCCACAAAATTGCTTAATTGTATCCTAAAATTGACTGTTGCAAAATTTGCTTTTGGAAGGCATCCTTTGTGGTAGATTTAGTGGACATTCCCAACAATTCAAAGAAATGTAATATGTTTCTCAAACGAGCAATCATAAGTATAATAAGCCATCAAAGATAATCAAAGCATTGACATAAATTCGCAAGTTAAGTTGAATTAACTGTGCCTTTTGATGTTCAAATCCGAAAAGTCAGATGCTGGCAACTTCCAGTGGTAGACCGATGAAGAGTGAAATAGAAGCGGTTAGCAAACAAATGAAAACCAAATGGAGCAAGAAA
The DNA here is from genome assembly GCA_907163375.1 of Prostheceraeus crozeri. NCBI lineage: Eukaryota > Metazoa > Platyhelminthes > Polycladida > Euryleptidae > Prostheceraeus > Prostheceraeus crozeri. Next base: position 24,748 of record CAJQUW010014462.1, read on the forward strand.
ATGCATTCTATCGTGATGTCAACGCTACGTAGTCATGTGCCATGATCGAAGTAACATTAACTGTTCGAGTATTGTATACACAACATTTTTTCTAGTAAACTAATCGAACCAACAGCGATATGACTAGAGAGCATGCTCTAGCATCAACTGTCAAAACAACTTAACTATTCTTACAAATGAGTATTTCAGTTATTTTCACTGTTTTCATGTTTTTCACACTTTCATAGTTAAACTATGAAAATAAAGAAATTTATTCTTTTCTGTCCTATGAAAGAATAACTAATTACCATGGTACAAAGAAATTTATTCGTCCATTTCCTATGAAAGAATAACTAATAACTACGGTATAATACACACTATTGTGTAGCTTTCTATGGCTGCAGGTTAATAATTCCCTCAATCAGGTCGTTATATAGCACCATAATTACCTTGATATATTGCCTAGATTATTTACATACTTTGCAACGAGATAGGTGATGGTGACTAAGCGCAATATAATTAGAAAAATCATCTCTGGATTTCTGCATTCATGTTTGAAAAGTTCTCGAATGGATCACTTTGCTTTTGCTGCGGTGATGAATGTATACTAGTGGGATCATTGAGGGCAACCAATTTGCTGAACGATGCCAACTTCGATTGTCATTCACTAGGTGAAGCTATAGTTCTACTGTGGATGATCCACGTAGAAGGAGCTTTTTGACTGCTCAATGTACATTTTGTAGTGAGATAAATAAACTACATGCCACGTTCAAGTCATTATCAATCGATGTGGAGCGTTTCTTTGGATGATAAACAGAACTTTTCATCTTGTTGCTTCCGTCATTATTACGTGGGGTGTGATTAACCAAATACATTGCGTTCCTTTACAAAATTTCGCTAGGTATCTTGCCTGTTTTTCGACTGCAACCTGCCCATTGTTGAAATATTCCATCATGATCCGCCAAACATCATTTTGGTTGCGTAACTTAAAATACTTCTATGTAGTATGGAGACCTGCCATGTTTCACAACGGAAAATGTTAATTAAAAATTTTGAAACATCAAGATACAGACTACAAGATATCCATGTTTAGAGGTAATTATAGGAGATATCCGTGTACAGAGGTAATTATGGAAATTAGTAATCTATTCTGAAACATATCCATCATGAGTCATGACAGATAATGGATGATTTGTTTCGGCTTATAAGCACTATAATGACCTCAAAATTATCCATAATCTATTATCACTGGTCGTTCATTTTCAACTTCTGTTCTGTTAGCAGAAGAAAAGCGACAGCTAATACCATATTTGAGGTCGTTGATTACGAAAATGATACTCATTTTTTATTATTTTGGATTTTTCAACTCTTTTGTAGTTTTGTTATGTGGCAAATAATAAAAAAACGTAAATTTAGCCCTATCAACATTATCGTGCTGTATTCAATAAAGGTGTCTACAAGGCTCCCATAGTTAACAAAATTCATAGAATGCAGAGGATTTACTAATATTGGGTTTATATATATTCATATGAACATAATAAACTACTTTCCAGGTCAACTTTTGTAATAGTCTGAACCTGTTTTTTCGTATCTCAAGCTATCTGACTCACTGTACTTTGTAGTAAACTTTGACACAGGGAAATGAACGGTTTGGCAGCAATGAGCGTTCATGATTGCTGCACGCGAAACTTGAGGATTAGGCATCGAACACAATAGCAGAGTAGCTACTGCAAAAGAACTTGACTGCATCATGTCAGGGCGCTCTTTTTAACATGATAAGAACCAGTTTTGCTATATTTGTGGTCGATGTCAGAGTAAAAGATCGCGACGCTATTCTATTGCTCTCAACGATTATTTAGCAACGGCGTATGATTTATACCTTGGATTGAAAATAACATAGGACGTCGGAAAGGTATGGTCTCCTGAATACTCCTGTTCCAACTGTTGCTCTACTTTACTGAGTTGGATGAATGGTGCGTGTAACCGAATGCATTTCGGTATTCCCAGAGTTTGGAGAGTCAGCATGACCATGGTAGATAAGACCAGATTCGACGAATTTACCAGGCAATTAAAATTTAGTTAGTCAGGTAGTGAAGAGTTACGGAAAATATTTGGTGAAATTGGTGTGTAGAAATCTAATATAATTTGCCGCTACGTGAGGGGCAGATGAGATGAATTTCTTGATTATTTTACTGAGGAAGATGCAAATCATTACATGATATTTTTGGATGGTTCTGTCGCTGGATTGAAAGCTGAACTTCTGAAGGTAGTAGATGGCTCTAAGGCTTCTGTTCTTATTGCTCAGTGGTCAAACGTAAAAGAGTGTTACGTCTGTTGTCAAGTTGATGGAAGATTTGAAATACAAAGATGAAAAATGGAGAGTTTATACAGACTTCAAGGTAAGTTATTTTACAATGTGAGTGCACGAGTATGCCTACTTCCGTCAATTACATTTTTTCAGATGCTTCAATTGTTGATGGGATTAAAGATGGCGCGGAAATATAAGAAATCCGTGTGTCTTTTGTCTTTTTCATGCTCAGAGTCAAGAAAAATACATCCGAGTTGATTGGAAACCTCGACATTCTTTCGTTGTCAGACTATACCCGAACTCGTAGGGTGAAGGCCACTTAAATCTCACGAGTTTGAATGTTATGATGAAGCAATCTCATGCACGAGTTGCGTAGAGAATTTTATTTGTCGACATGCTCTGATGATCACGGAAGAGTTGTCTACAAGGGTTGTAACCGGCCTTCTTCCCGGCCCCGGCAGCAAATTTTGAAGACCGGCCTTCCGGCAGGCCGGCTTGTCATCGCGCCGGATTGACGGTTTACTTAAATAGACACATTGATGACCATTGACATTCAGTCTAGAATGCATTGCTCTGTCAATCATTAAAACATTGAGAGCATATGAATGTAACATATCTGAGAGCATCTACGTGCATTTTAGGTGATATAATTATTGGTAACTGTTCTTTTAACAGCAAAAAATGATTGCTGGCAACTGATACATGTAGTAGTTCAAACCCTACTTTCTCTCAAATAATGTTTCCAGAATCATTCATTTAGCACATATAGATTTTGGAAGCATTATATGTTCCTCATCCTATCTACTGTAAAATTATTCCAGATGATGAATAATTTCACTATATGCAATAGTTTATATAACACGTGGAGCTTAGTGATACAATGAAGGAGCAATGTATCTCAATGCAACCTAGGGCCTACTACCGTAACATCTGTCAGTGGATCGTGGATAATTGTTTGATAAGCTAGCTGCACGTGGTACATTTTGATTGACGCATGTACAGCAACACTCCGCTTGGTCTTGGGACACTCACTGAAATGAAAAATTGATATCAAGTATGGCGAGTTCATTGTTCCAAACTCTAATACGTCAACTCGCGGTCATCAATGTAAACTCAAAAGATTTGAATTTAAACTGTAGTGGAGAGAGTTCTCAATTGACTTTGCAAATCACTAGAATTCCCTGACAAGTGGAGAAGTGAATATCACTTCTGTGAATCACTTTAAATCAAGTTTACACGTCTCAGACATAACATTTTGTAACATCAGCACTCAGTCAGTGATCAACTGTTCATCTCGGAACTTTTATCGCTAGAAAATATTTTATTATATTGGAGCTTAGAATTTGTTGACCGCTTAAAGCTTTGTTGTGGAGGCGGGATAGTATATATATATTATTGTAACAATGTATGACATCAATGCACGTTTGGGTCATTATTTTGATTATACTTATGTTTTCAATTTGCTTGTGTTTGATTGACTTTGAAAATACAGATAAAATTATCATCATAAATTATAAGGCAGGCCTTCAACTCATTAGACTAGCAAAGAAGTTATTACGAGTATTGCTGCTAATCGCACAAAACATGATACGAAATTACGAAAAATTTCATGGAAGGCTAATAGGTAACTCTCGTTTATGCGGAGAGCCGGTAGCCTATCATTCATGCATTTTATGTATGCTGTGTGGAAATTGAATAATGTCTTACGGCATAAGTTGACCATGTCCGACGATCAAAGCCTTAACGAAGCGGTATAGAATCTCCAGCCACCGTCCCATCTCCAACCGGCCGGATTTCAATAAGCTGGCCACCGCCGGGCCGGCTTTGAATTAGACCGGCCGGGTTTGAATATGCCGGCCCGGCCACCAAAACCCCGGCCGGTTCCAAACCCTGATGTGTATACGATTATCGAGAATGCTTGAATGGAACAATAATATCATATGTATAGGATATCAAACGATATTTGAAAGCATTATCAACATAACAAACGACGGCCGCAGGCCAGAGTGCTTTAGGATAATGCTTGAAAATATCCTATGATATCTATCATAACGCATAGTTTTACCTGCAATTCGGAGTGTGATGTCTGATGGTTTCCGTTTGTTATGTACATAATAAACATAATACAGAGAATATATCAGGCAATAATGCATGATTTTGCAAGACTTTCTATGTCCACAGGTTAATAAGTTCCACGAAGCAGGTAATTATTTTCCTGGCTGGAAATTATTAACCTGGTGCAGACTTCTATGAAAAAGTCATGCATTATAACAGATAATGCATAGATTTCTTCGGTCATTATTTGTCATAATAACCTCGAGCCTTCGGCTCTCGGTAATTATAACAATAAAGACCTCAAATCTATGCATTATCTATTACATAGCCATAAATTTCTATATGCTATGGAAATCCATGCAGAAGTCTATGGAAATATCCAAATCCATTCATTTCCATTCGAGTCATTTAGCGCATGAAGACGGCGTGAGTTTCCATCAATTCTATAGCTTACCACTACTTGTACATCAATGGTGTCAAATTGTTGTTTTCTAACTTACCATACTCAGATCACAATGACGGACATGGAAAGCAAGAAAATTTGAATTCCGACATTCTTGAAATATAGCATGATATATTCATGAATATTCATGATAGCATGACTCAGGCTTGATAAAATGCATATGGTTCAATGGTCTGTCTAACTCCGATGGCATTCAAAGTTTGTAAGCTAAAAATTGTGCATTCTATATGACTTCCTCTAAGAATGAGTGAACTTATAGCAGCATCAAGAATCAAAGATGTCCTTCGGAGTTTCTCAATGATTGAAGACAATTCTGCGCCATTCAATCAATGCACAAGACGGAAGTCCTGAAATCTTGCTGTTGCAGGTTATGGAGCATAGCACCACCAAGCGGGGTATGACTATTCATATAGAAGAACAAATATAAGCGCAATCATTTACAGAAATAAGCACGCATTTAAACTTATAGAAATAATACTTTATGATTCATATATTACATTAGATATTATAATAATTTATATTAGTTATTAATACTTAGTGCTACGTAACGCATATATTTTCGGAGAAAATTAACTTGTACACAGTCGAGTATGTATACCTGTATATACAGTAATAGGCCTACATCTGAATTTATTCTACATAATTGTACCGGTAATATAATCTTACACTTTTACACAATGTCTACATACAGTACATAATACAGTGCATTATCACATTTTCTCATTGATCAAAGTGTGCTTTATGCTTACCATTGTGTATCACATATTGTCATATTTCTATACAGTTTTCTAAATTTTCATTAAATCTTGTGTGATTGGCCTTCTGAATAGACACTTTTATAGCCTCTGAAACTATAAAAGCTAGTTTCATATTCATGCATTTATGTTGTGTTGGACTTGTGAGCACGCGTAGCCTTATGATTGGATATCACTATAATGTCATATATCATATAAAAATGTAGCCAAAAGTTTCCCTGCAAATAACGACCACCTGTCTATAACGACTTTTTGCTTGGCAGAGAGGTGGTCGTTATAGACAGGGACTACTGTACCTTGCACAGCTACAGTCCGAGTGAAATTCCTGTTGCTTGGGAGCCTTTTTCAAACTAATAATTAAAATTTCGCTAAATGTTGTACATATCGTGTAATATATCCAGTGGTGTCTATACCTCCTTGAAGGCGAGTGCCTCTTCGAGAGGATGGTGATGGTTACAAATAGTTCGACGCTTGGAATAATTCCAGGACTGAATTCATTCTGAATTCTCTGAAGCAATTCAAGTTGTCGCCACTACAAATTAAAGAAAGCACACCATATGATGCGATCCATTATCTATTCATGACATAATCAATGATACAGCTATTTGACAATGTGAGCATAAAGCACTAAAACATAAAACATCTGCGATATAGACATGAGCAGCATCTATAATCTGCACCGTCTATAATCAGGGGGTAAGCAAAAAACATACCGCCTCAGTCAACCCGTACACGTGTATGTAATACACGTGTATTTTTGGTGTAAATGAAAATACACCACTTTTACACGTGTAATACACGTGTAATCTTTGCATATGAATACACGTGTAGAAATACACCACTTTTACACATGTAATACACGTGTTATTGCTTATGACTTGTTGCAAAGGTTAATTTTAGAATTTCAATTTTGTACTAATGCCAGGGTCCATGAATCTCAAGTCATAGTCAATTATATTCTACTGCAGCTAAACACCAAGTGGCAACAACAAGACATCCATATAAATGATTAACACCACATGAAAATAATGCCAAAATTGCACTATCACAAAGATTTTGACTATTGATTTGTTGATTTTATAAATTCACATACATATCCAAATAAATGACTATATGTCATTCATTTTTGGTGAAATTCTCGGAAGTAATTAAATTTATTCAATTTTTTCATCAACTAATCCGAGCAAAGCTTCGTTGATGTGTCAGTTAATGTTCTTTAAAAGCATGCAAAATATTTGGTAGGCCAAGAGATAATCCAGAAAATTAAATTATATTTGCATTTTGTTCAAATGCTGGAGTCCGCTATAATTCATATCTTTTTGGTATTTGTCGCTGTGAAGACTTAGGCTGTAATATCCATTTAGAAGAAATCCTCTGCAATGGAGAATGCATGGTGCAATGTCAAGTTTTCATGTCTTAAAATTGAAAGTAAGTTGTTTTGTATTCACTCAGGCATTTACATCATCTGAGACATTATCAATCATCTGAGCTGCACGATAACTGTTTTCCAATGCATAGAAAATTTGTTTCAAAAGCATGCATTGACTTCTATGTTTAACATATGTTACCATAGAAGTACCAGACTTTCTATGGTATTGTTAATTTCTATGTATGTTACTGAATTTTGTATATGGTGCTGTTCGATTTCTTTGTCATCAGTAATGTATATAAGACCGTTCTAGGACAAGCAAAAAATAAAAAAAATAAGGTACCCCAAAAATGCAAAAAAAATGAATATATTCTCATACGATGATGAAAGTCATCCCAGTAGCCATTTATAATAGAATATAATGCTTACTAATTTAAATTATTAGTTAAAGTAGTCCTAATGAGGACTGATGGCGTTCTCCAATCCGCAAGTGTACAGAGGCAATGCTACTGTAACCATTGGATTAATCAGTTCTTAAAAGAACTCAATGTAGCTTTCTCGTGGCAACGAATTAAAATTGATCAGCTTTGGCCCAATATCTGGTAAAAATAGAAATCTTAAGACTTGTACTGTAGTACTACTCATTCTTGCTGTTAATATACTAATACCATAGATTCCAAACACTGCCGTATACACGTTCAAAACAGACGTCTAATATACTGTACCGACTACAGATGCTGATAGTGGAAATAGAATAAGACAAGGTTCACCAAAGGTTAAGGAAATTAAAAATGGATATTATAAAACAACAGGAAACCGATGAATAAAAATTGGAAAAGTGGAGGTAAAATATGGAAATACAACGATGCTACTACACCGATTATAAGTGAACTATATCTGACACTACACAAAGTGGTAAGAGTGGATAAGTGGAAAGTGGATAATGGAGGTAAACAATAGAACTACAATGACACTCTACTACACCGAAAGCAATGAAACTATACACACTATACCTAAGACTACACATGGAAAATACTATTTCTTCACTTGAATTTGTTATCGCCAGTTTCTTCATCCGTCTATAGTACTTCATGTAATTCCACATTTCTTCATTTGAATTACAATACATCGACCACTACTTCAGCTACCGATTAAGGGATATAAAACATAATACTGCAGTCCGTCAGTCATCAGCAGGTACTCGTCTAGTTGTGTTTCGACCCCTAACCTGAACACTCAAACCCAGACGAGCGGGGTCCCACACATAGTGGCTGACAAAATACTGAATAGGTAATGATATGTCTTGAAAGATATGTCACAAAGATAAATCAGACATCATTCAATTGTTGCGTTTCCCACATGTAAACTGATCCTGTCATTAAATTCATCCCATCAATAAATATAGTATGCTTTTTGCGATCCGCACATGTAAACAAATCCTGTACATCAATCTTTGCCTTTTCGATTCCCACAAGTAAACAGATCCTGTTCATCCTCGAATCCGATAAAGATGTAATCGCTGTGTGATAAATATGTAATCCGCCTTTACACAAACTTCGCCTCATACATCAAGACTTAACAATGGGAGCTCTGTCATCTCCCGTAAGCCACGCTAAGCGCTCTGTATTCACTCTTCAGCGCCCCCCACTCAATCGGTCACTCTATGACCGATTCAGGACAACTAAAGAGAAAAAATGAATATATGACCGGTCCAGGACAAGCAAAAAAAAATAAGGTACCCAAAAATGCAAGAAATGAATATATGACCGATTCAGGACAACTTAAAAAAAATAAGATACCTCCAGAATGAGTATAGGAAATATTTCATACACTGAAAAAGAGTTTTATAAATAAAAATAATTTTAAGGATAAAATCAAAAAAACAGTTTTAAGCTCGTTGGGATTTTTTCATATACTGAAAAGAGGTTTCAAAACTTTAAGTTGTCTAAAATATCACGTAGTCTTTTCACATAGACCAAAAAATATCAGAATATTTATTAAAAAATGGAAACCTCAAAAGTGAAAGAAACCTCAAAAATGGAAGAAACCTCGAGAATATATCCTTCGTTATCACAATTAAAAACAAGTGAAATGGACATTGAAAAATGAATAAAGAAAAGCACAAAGATAGAGTTAGGTATATGAAAGATAAGGAATCTCAATTATTATTAAGATTAGAACATTATAAAAAATTGAGAAAGAGATGGTCTAAAGTTAAGAATGTAACACAAGGAATTGGAATCTTTATAACAGTAAGTTTAGGGGTATTCACAATTATAATAACTTCGGGTGTTTTAGTAATTCCAGTAGTTGCTACAGCTTTAACAAGTACGGGTATTTTTGCAACTTCACTTGTTACAATGTTAGATAAATCTTTAATTACTAAGAAACGAAAATCATTAAAAAATAAATATTCTCACCAAAGTAAGTATATAAGAGAAGTATGCAATCAAAGCATGATTTTTGGGGACATCTATGATATTACTTTTTCGCCAGCTCTTATCAGCAGTTTTATTTGATACCACAATTGACAACAGAAGACCATTAAATTATTAAATGAAAGGGACTGAATAGCTATGTCAAAACTATGAATCAGCGAAAAATTACATAGTTATCCGTAGATGTTTGGAAGACAAAAATATAGATGAAGAACCATTTCTATGGTTAGAAAGTCAGAGTTGATTTGGCATAGAAATTAATCGATTGTCAAGGTATTTAATAGACGACTGTAAACCACTCATTTATCTACGCATTGATGTGGGCGCCATATGATTGTTTTCCTATATTGATGCATTTGCCAACTTTTGCCCACTGAACATATTGTAATCTTTATCCCGAATCTACAAATACTTCATCTTCTTGTTGATAACCAGTTGTACATACATTCATTGATCAGTTTTAGATTTCGATTCACTAAAATGATCACTAAAGCATCGATATATCACTTAAATGATTGATAGTTAGTTAGTGATCGGTCTGATGGAAATAAGAAAAAATTCAGATGATGAATGATGCTCCTGCCTTAAGCTGCAGGCAGATACTTTGTATTAATTGCATTTGAATTTATTAAGCAATTAACACAATAGTTCCTCGGCTTCCGGCAAATCACTGAAAAATATAACTATATTCACAACAGAAAAATGGAAAGCAACAAGAAACATTCAGATGATGAATGATGCTCCTGCCTTAAGCTGCAGGCAGATACTTTGTATTAATTGCATTTGAATTTATTGAGCAATTAACACCATAGTTCCTCGGCTTCCGGCAAATCACTGAAAAATAAAACTATATTCACAACAGAAAAATGGAAAGCAACAAGAAACATTCAGATGATGAATGATGCTCCTGCCTTAAGCTGCAGATACTTTGTATTAATTGCATTTGAATTTATTGAGCAATTAACACCATAGTTCCTCGGCTTCCAGCAAATCACTGAAAAATATAACTATATTCACAACAGAAAAATGGAAAGCAACAAGAAACATTCAGATGATGAATGATGCTCCTGCCTTAAGCTGCAGGCAGATACTTTGTATTAATTGCATTTGAATTTATTGAGCAATAACACCATAGTTCCTCGGCTTCCAGCAAATCACTGAAAAATAAAACTATATTCACAACAGAAAAATGGAAAGCAACAAGAAACATTCAGATGATGAATGATGCTCCTGCCTTAAGCTGCAGATACTTTGTATTAATTGCATTTGAATTTATTGAGCAATTAACACCATAGTTCCTCGGCTTCCGGCAAATCGCTTAAAAAATAAAACTATATTCACAACAGAAAAAAAGGAAATCAACACGAAACATTCAGAAGCAAGTTAAAGCATTTGGAACATCGGACACTTGAATTAAGCAAACGTAGATTTGATTTTATCGGTTAGAATATTATAGGCTGTATCAGTTCACAAAAGGTCTTCCAACGAAATTTATCTTATAAAGTTATATACGAGCAAAATAAACCAACGTTTCTCCTTTGTTAATAAACACTTAACTAGTGCGGCGGCGTAATAAGTTTCCAATCCTACATTCAACAGTGTATAATTTTATCCTAAACATATTGTTGTTGCTAACTGGTGCTAACTACATGTACAATCACTTTACTTCAGTTGGTTGACTAGTTGCGGTCTCACTCCCATCTAACCTGAAATTAACACTTACATTCTTCATTCAACGAGTGCCAGGACTAGAAATAAATACTTCCATTTTTTCGCCAAATAATCGACTTGATTGATTATTTTCTATTTGACGGAAGAAACCGTGATATTTCGGTAAAAATGTCTATTTAGGCGATACCTTTCGAACGGCACAGACTGTCATCGTCAGGCAAATGAGACTCATGTCACAAATGCAGAACACAAATAAAAAACGGTACTTATGGGTTATCCCAACGTTTTCAAATTTGTCCAAAAGTCGTAGAAATGAATCAATCGTCACAAAACTTTAAACACACGTAGGTGAGGATATCTCTAGCCACATACCAAATTTTGGCAAATCAGATATGTTCTTTTTGAATTAGAAGCGATAACTTGAAGTGCAGCGATGCCGGCAGCTTCATCTGAGTTGTCAGTGACCTCAACGTCTGAGCAGAAGGCTCTTGAGGTCAACAAAGTCATTTCTCTACAACTCGTGAAGCGATGATGACCGCGCCACATCCCTCAAATGGCAGTGAATGAGACGAAGAAATAGAGAGAACAATGCATACACGAGTAGCAATGATGCGTCGAACAGACGAAGTTAGATCAAGCTGTTGACATCGCTACACTTTACGTTATCGTCTCTAATGCAAGAAGAATGTAAGAAGAACTTTGATTCTCACGTTAAAGAAGTTTATGATAAACTGCATTATTACTTTCAAAGAGTATGTGATGATAATGTTATCACGTTAGATGAGATTGAAAAATTTGATCAAATAGCTAATGAAGTAAATCAAATATCATTTCAATTACAAACACAAGTTAATGACAAGAATAAACAGGTTGGTAAAATTTCTAGTGATGGTAAAAATTCTAATGAAGAAAATGATAAAATTTTTTTAGAAGAACTAAAAACTTTATTAAACAAAACTTTAGACGAAAAGATGTCAGACGACAAAGCAATAAAAAAATAATTTTTTCAGTAAAATGTTTTTGTTGTATTCCAATGTTACCACAAAATTCAAATATTATATTTTAAAAATGGATAAAATTAAAGCTGATAATCAAAAAAGAATTCAACAATTAGATGAGTTAATAAAACAAAAGAATATTAAGAAAGAAAATCATACTCAGCATAGAATGACAAAAGCTGGTATTCAATCTGATATGTTTGAAAAAATGCAGCAAACCGAACAAGTAAAAACTGATTTTGAAAATACTATTGAACCATTTAAAACTCTTGAAAAAGAACTTGCTAATCAGGATAACCGAGTAAATATAACAGATCCAGTACTTAAAACATTATTAGATGATTATGGATTGTTAGAAGCAAATATAGAAAAAAATTAACAAAATCTATGTTATTTGAACATTCTACTTTCTTTTTAGATAAAAAATTATTTGCAAGATTTTATCTTGGCGGAAAAGAAATATTTCCACAACCTTTACGGGGTTTATTTTTTTCACCAGATAAATCACCTATTAGTTTAGATAGAAATTTTGTTGATCTTTTAAGAGGAGCAGATTTTTTAAAAAATGGCATAGAAGATCTTATAAAATATAAAGCCATGTTAGATAGCGTTGGTGCAGTAAAATCTCTTAGACGTTATAAACAATTAGAAAATTTATTACCAACGGCACCTAAAGTAGGAAAAGGTTTTAAAACAGAAACAACTATATTTTTACCAGATGATCCACAAGAATTATTAAATAGATGAAATATTTTAATATCCGCAATAATAGAAGGACATAATTCTAGTTTCAATGATATTCATGCTATATTAAAAAGACTATTAGAAAAGAAGATTATAAATGAAGAGGATTATAAAAGTATAGCTGAAATATGTTGCTTTTAATTTTTATAAAAAATATTTAATAAAAAATATTTATTTAAAATACTTATCTAAAAAATGGGTTCAGCAGATTTAGAAAAAATCAATAATCATTTAGAAAATCTAACAGAGATTTTGGCTTCATCAAAATTTAGTACGACGTTAAAAATTATAACGACTACTTCATCACATACTTGTAATTTAGAAACCATTTTACATTTGGAACAAAATGAAAATTATCAAATTGCATTAACTAGTTTCTCTACATTTAACACTATTCAAAACGTTATCAAAGATGTGAATGATCAATTTAGATATTCTACTGATAAAGGCAAAACGTGGAAAGTACTAACTTTTCTTCCTGATTCTTACGAAGTCGAATCAACATCAAATGAAATTAAGAGACATTTAGGTATACCATTTAAAGATAAGAAACAATTACATTTTGCAGTTGAACCAGCAGTTAATAAATTTTCTCTCACTTTAGACGAAAATCATCAAGTTGATTTTAATCATGATAGATCATTATCAAAACTATTGGGATTTAATAAACAAACCTATAGTCAAGGTTGTCATTTAGGTGAGAAGATTCCTAAAATAACTGAAATAAATTCAATTGTTGTACATTGTGACATTATTGAAGGAGGATATATAAATGGTAAATTTTCAAATTTGATATTCAGTTTTCCAGCTTTTACTGTACCCATCGGTTATAGATTAAATGTAATTCCACAAACATTAATATATTTCCCTATTACAAGAAAAACTATTAACAGTATTAACATTAGAATTACGGATGAGAAAGGACAAGAAATAAATTTTGGAGGCGAAGAGATTATGATAGATCTTTTGGTTAGAGAAGTTTAATTTTCTTCTTCTTAAAAAATAAAAATTATTTTATTAAAAATGAGAGAAGAAATTTCTACAAACCTAGCATTAAATAAAAACTTAAATTCAATCATCACCGTAATCTATCCACTAAAGTTTTATCAGTTATTTGTGGAAGATCAGGATGTGGTAAAACATATCTATTATCTAAAATTCTAACTACTCCAAATTTTGTGGATTATGACAATCTTATCATTTATACAACAACAGCAGACGAACCTGTTTATCAATTTTTAAAATATGGATTTGAAAATAATCTTAAAAAAACAGCAATTGCTTCCTTATTTGAAGTATATGAAAAATCTGAATATGAAGAGGAAATAAGTTCGTGTTGTGAAGAAGCAGCAAAAAATAAACAACCAGTAGAACCCAATAAAAATAAACACATATCCATACAATTAATAGATGATAGTGGTAATATGCAAGATCCTAGTAAACTAAATAAAACGAAAAAACATTGTGTCGTGTTTGATGATTGTGTTAATGATAGAAATCAGGCAGTTCAGAGAAATTATTTCACAAGAGGTAGACATAACAACTGTAGTGTATTTTATTTGACACAAAGTATGTATTCATTAGACGGAAGTGTTATTAGAAAGAATGCAAATATATTTATACTATTTGAAATAAATGCAAGAAATTTATGTGATTTGTTAAGAGACTCATGTATAAGAGATAAAGATGAATTTAAGCATTCGTGTAATAATGCTTGGTCAAAAGATTATGGCTTCATTACAATTAATATTGATAAAAAAATACATGATAGAGTTATCGAACAATTGTTCTCTGACTAAGCTTCGCCCTGACTGAAAGTCGATAGAAAATATTTTCGCGGAGTGATCGAATAATTAATTTTTTTCCTAATCTTTAGAAATTTAAAAATATAGAAAATTTAAAAGGTAAAGTAGTTATTCCATCAGGTAAATTTTTCTTTTATCATCAAATGGATCTAATGCTAATTTATGTTCCTCTTTTAAATACATTTTATGTTTCTTTGAATTAAGTCTATAAATACATGCTGTTTTTATTTCATTATTAAATAATGCATTCTTATAATCTTGAAATGTTATTTGGTTAGCCACTGATGCCTTTGAAATTCCTTTTAATGTTTTAGATGTTTTTGAATTTGTGTTAGAATTTGTGTTAGACTTTGTATTAAAACAATAACATTTCGCTTTTAAAAATACAGCTTCTGTTATGTACGCTTCATTTCCTTCTAGTTCATCTTTTACTTTACATAAATCAGAAGGATGAATGATATCTTTTATTTTATTAATTTCTTCATCAAGTGAAGAATTATACGGTATTGTTAATTCTAAGAAAACGGAATCCGTATCTGTAAAGTGTAATTTATAGTTTTCGCCATAAGCAGGTGCTAAATAATCATATATAAATCTATACATAAATAGTTTAGCTAATTCTAATATAGTGAATCCTATAAAATTAAACTTATCATGTTTTATAATGCATTGTCTTAGATGCACTGCACATAGTTCATCGCTAAATCTAGTAGTTCTTTTATATGTAGGTTTCCTTGTTAAATTTTGAAACCTATCTCTATCATAAACTATTTCAATATTTTGTCTATTACGCACATTTTCTAAAGTCTTACCATAAAATGCATTATTCATTAATTTAAAGAACACGTTTCCAAAATCATCTTTATTTCTCTTAGCTATTTTACGTTTTTCAATATTGAACTCGATATAATCTTTTAACCACCTAGATTTTCTATACACTAGTTTCCGATGAATTTCAACAAGAATCATTCTATGATCTAAATACCAATCTAACATTCTTACTTCAACAACATACTTTCCTTTATTACTTTGTGTTAACATAAGTTTTTTTGTTGGCCTGTATTTCTTAGGAATTAAAGATTTTTGATAATCTGAAAAATCTTCTATATTGTGAATTTTGTTTTCGGGACAGAAAGGATAATATTTTGTTGCGCCTTTATATAATCAGGGTATGCTAAATCAACTTCATATATATAACCATAATTATTTTCACCATCTAATGTAGGTTCGTATTCAAGAATGGTACTCCATTCCATTTCACCTGTTGGTAATTCTTGTATCATGCAAGAAGAATATAAGCTATTAAAATCATAATATAACAAATAGTTTTCTCGCATGAATTCATCAACTGCTGCTTGACTCTCTTCATTCGATATAAGTCCTTCTATATTTTGATTCAACAATTTTATAAATTGATCTTTTTCTTCTGGATTTAAAATTTTTAAATAACCGTAATCATCAGGATTTACTTTCTTATTATAACATTTAACATGTCTATTACCTAGAACAGATGAAACACCACCTCTAATTCCAGATTCCAAAAATAATAATTTATCATAAGAACTTTCTTTATAATATTTAAGTTTAACATTTGTATGTTTTAATCCTGCCAACCATGTTGAACCTGGTGTACTATATGTATAACATGGATCTATTCCATAATATTCTATACACATATCACGAACGTTTTCAAAAAGATCAGCAAGGATTAACACATCTATCTGAAGATATTTCATTGTATAATCATACATTGTTCTACAATTTAACTCTTTCCAATTTTTTTAAGCTTCTGCATAATCTTCTTTAGATAGTTATGATTGTTTTAATGTTGATTTAAATTTATCGGGTGAAGAAAGTTGATGTTCTTGCATTATTTCATTTATTCTATCTATATCTCCAGTTTAATATTCGTAGGGAAAAATACCTTTTGAAGGTTTTAAATTACATTTATTTAATATTCTACATTGTTCAGGTTTCAAAGTTTTTCCCATGAACTCTAATGAATAAAGATTAAAAAATCTAAATGCATCTAATATTCTAATACAACCAAATTGCATTGAAAAATATTCTTCTTCTGTTTTACATAGTACGTTTGTTCTTAGTTGTTGTAATTTTTCAGATGAGAATAGATCTTTATTATTAAATGGAAATCATATTTAGAACCATTGTAGAAATATAAAGGTACAAAGTTATATCTAAATTTATTAGCATTAAGATTACAAGAATTATGTGCTGCACCTCTATATAATCCATTTAGATGATCATGATCTTCTACCTTATAAGTTGTAACTTCTTTTTCACAGTAATAACAACTTTTTTCATTATCAAATTGTACTAATTGGTCATACGTTAATGGAAGCATTGGTTTATTTGTTTTAAGCAATTGTGAAAAATATTTTTGTAATTCTTCTATTTTCTTTGTAAACAGTTCTGAACTATCTTCACTATAGTATTGATAATATTCTGATTTAAATAATTCAGGATAATTTGAATGAATGTACATTCCCCAACATAATGGTTTTTGTTGAAGCAAATGCTTACCAGAACTTTGTGTCATGTTAACATTATATGCTTCAAAATCACAATATATAATAAAGGGTACTTTATTTTTGTAATACCATTTATTACGTACTAAATAATCTTCTTTAGTAGAAGTATTTTTAACTGCTTCAGTAGTAGAAGGTATGAGATCCGGCGCAACGCTTCGCTCAGCACCGGATCACACTCCCAAATAGATACGAATGCAACTATAAACAAAACAATAGGAACGTTCCTGAAATATATAAAAATACAAATGAGGAAAGTATCTTAAATTTATAAAGAAATACAAATGAAGAAAAATGTTTATGACCCAAATGTAATATAAATTTATAATAAAAAATGATAATTACAAAAAATTAATATGAACAAAAAATATTCATTTAAAAATGGAAGATGAAAAAACAAAAGAACCATCAGCCCCTTTATATCCGATATTGGAACAAATGGATTAAGCAAAGTGTGCAGATAGAGTCAGATGCATGAAAGATAAAGAATCCCAATTATTACTTAGACTAGATCATTATCATAAATTAAGAAAAAGATGGACGAGAGTTAAGAATGTGACACAAGGCGTTGGCGTATTGTTAACATTTTCTTTAGGCGCTCTCACTATTGTCATTTCATCTGGCGTTCTTACAATTCCTGTTGTTGCTACTGCTTTAACAGGTAGAGGTGTTTTTACAACTTCACTCGCAACAATGATAGATAAGTCTTTAATCAATAAGAAGCGTAAATCCTTAAGTAAGAAACATGTACATGTCAAAGAGGTATATGATAAACTTCATTACTACTTTCAGAGAGTGTGTGATGATAATGTTATTACGTTAGATGAGATTGAAAAATTTGATCAAATAGCTAGAGAAGCAAATAAAATACCAAACAAGTTTTCTCAAGGCAAAGATAATAATGATGTTTTTTAGAAGAAATAAAAACTTTATTAAACAAAACATTAGAGCATCAGTAAAGTGTTTTTGCTGTGTACCAATAATACCACAAAATTCAAATATTATATTATAAAATAATGAATACCAATGAGACAAATGAGGCAAAAATAAAACAGCTAGAAGAACGAATAAAACAGGAAAATATTATGAAGGAGAAACGTAGACAATATCGAATGTTGCAAGTTGGCGTTGAATCTAATATGAAAGACAAAATCCAATTAGTTGAACAAGTTAAATCTGATATTAAGAAAGAACGTACAAATCATGATAAACAAATGGGTCTGATTGATCCAGTGCAGAAAACTATCTTAGATGATTATGGTCTGCTAGAAGAAAATATAAATAAGAAATTACCAAAATCTATGCTATTTGAACATTCTACATGTTTTATAGATGGAAAGTCATCTCTTAGATTTTTCTTAGGCGGAAAGGAAATATTTCCACATCCTTCTCGAGGTTTAATTTATGCACCAGACAAAACACCCTTTAGTTTAGACAGAAATTTCGTGGATTTATTAAGAGGAGCAGATTTAAATAATTATGATTATGATGTTCTATTGAGATATCACACTATGTTAGATAAAGCTAAAGCAGTAAAAACTCTTAAACGTTCTAGAGAATTTGAACGCTTATTGGCAATGGCATCGGTTCCACCACCGACGGGTGTCCCACCAATGGGAACTTATGCAACAGCGACTGGTTATCCAACACCGTCTGGTTATTCTTCATCAATTATAGTTTTATCAGATGATCCACAAGAATTAATAAATCGATAAAATATTTTAGTAGCTGCAACAGAACAAGGACGTAACTCTAGCTTTAACGAAATACATGCAATCTTAGACAAACTAATAAAAAAGAACATTATAACTGAAGAAAACTACAAAAACTTATCTAATTATGTTATTAGCCTCAGCGAAAGAAGGACATAACTCTATATGGGAGTGTCTAAATTATTTAGTTAAAAATGTCTTCGGCAGAACTAGAAAAAATTAATAAGCATTTAGAAAATTTAATCGAGATTTTAACCTCATCAAAATTTAGTACGACATCAAAATTTATAGCAACTACTTCATCGCATACTTGTAATTTAGATCCTATTATTCACTTAGAACAAGACAAACATTATGAAGTAGCATTAACTAGTTTTTCAACATTTAACACTATACAAAATATTATCAAAGATGTAAATGGCCGATTTAAGTATTCAAATGACAAAGGTAAAACTTGGAAAGAATTAACTTTTCTTCCTCGATCGTATGAAGTTGAATCTATTTCCAATGAAATAAAAAGACATTTAGGTATTCAATTTAAAGACAAGAA
This sequence comes from Prostheceraeus crozeri, assembly GCA_907163375.1. Lineage (NCBI taxonomy): Eukaryota > Metazoa > Platyhelminthes > Polycladida > Euryleptidae > Prostheceraeus > Prostheceraeus crozeri. The sequence continues at coordinate 44,141 of CAJQUW010014462.1, forward strand.
ACAATTACATTTCGCAGTTGAACCAGCAGTAAATAAATTTTCTCTTACTTTAGATGAAAATCATCAAGTTGATTTTAATCATGATAGATCATTGTCGAAACTATTAGGATTTAAAAGGAAACTCTATGCACAAGGTTTTCATATCAGTGAAAATATACCTAAAATAACTGAAATAAATTCAATCAACGTTCAGTGTGATATTATAGAAGGTGGTTATGCTAATGGAAAGCTAACAAATAATATCTTCAGTTATCCAGCATTTACAGTTCCGATTGGTTACAGTTTAAATGTAATCCCAAAATCATTAATATATTTTCCAGTTACACGAAAAACAATTAATTCCATTACCATTAGAATAACAGATGAGAAAGGAAAGGCAATAAATTTTGGAGGTGAAGAGATTATGATAGATCTATTATTACCAGAGGTTTAATTAAAAATATTGACTTAAAAAATGAGTGAAAACACTTCTGTAAAATTTCCAATAAACAAGAAAGTGAAATTCAATCATCATCCCAACCTATCCAGTAAGGTTTTAGCAGTTATCTGTGGAAGATCAGGTTGTGGGAAAACGCATCTATTATTTAAAATTCTCACGACACCAAACTTTTTGGATTATAACAATCTTATCATTTATACAACAACAGCAGACCAACCTATTTACCAATTCTTGAAATATGGTTTTGAAAATAATCTTACCAAATCAGCTATAGCTTCACTGTTTGAAGAATATGAAAAATCGGAGTATGAAGAGGAAATAAGTTCGTGTTGTGAAGAAGCAGCAAAAAATAAACAACTAGTAGAACCCAATAAAAATAAACACATATCCATACAATTAATAGATGATAGTGGTAATATGCAAGATCCTAGTAAACTAAATAAAACGAAAAAACATTGTGTCGTGTTTGATGATTGTGTTAATGATAGAAATCAGGCAGCTCAGAGAAATTATTTTACAAGAGGTCGACACAATAACTGTAGTGTCTTTTATTTGACACAAAGTATGTATTCATTAGATGGTAGCGTTATTAGAAAAAATGCTAATATTTTTATGCTTTTCGAAATTAATTCAAGGAACCTAAGTGATTTGTTAAGAGACTTATGTATAAGAGATAAAGATGATTTTAAACAATCTTGCAGTAATGCTTGGTCAAACGATTATGGATTTATTACAATCAATATTGATAAAAAAATACATGATAGAGTTATAGAACATTTGTTCACAGAGTTATAATTCCTCTTCCTAGTCTTCATTATCAGTGTATTTACTATCGATGTATTCAATTATATTACATTCTTTTTGTATTCGTTGAACTATTTCGTCTTGAACATCTTCTCCGTTATAAGGTAACATAATACCATTTGCATCAGGTGCTTGTCGTTTAAGAAGATTTATTTGGGCAGAAAAACTTTTTTCTTCAGTGTTATTATTTTTATCAGGAATACTAATACCATTTTCTAAAGATCTTTTCCATGGTTTATTAACAGTTGTTGTTAATGTTTTACCATAGTATAATTGTATATAATCTTCTACTTTTACTTTATTTTGCGAATATCCTTTAAATGTTTTCTTTTCACTAAGTCTCCCTTGTTCATCTACAGTAATACAATATTTTATTTTAGGGGCAATTAACATTGCACATATAATTCCGCCATTCCCATAACCATTTTTCCCTTGACACAATTCCCTACCAACATAGCCAGCAGCATCTAATTTTTTGAAGAGCTCATTAGAAATGTATATACTATCGGTATCTGTGTAATGTATGTGTTTTTCTTTAAAACCATTAATTTCTAAAATAAAGTTATTCATGATTCGTCTAGAGTGAGCAAGAATAAGAGAACCTAAATGTGATGGCATAAATGATGTCGCAGCGCAGCTGCTCAGGGCTTTAGCCGTAGATGAATTTTGAATATTAGCTTTAAGAAAGTCATCATCTTCCATTTCTACCTTCACTAAGAATTGTTCTTCATTTACTTTCTCAAAATCTTTTACTTCTTGAGTGAAATTTTTTCTCAATGTACTTTCATTCCATAAATGATATTTAGTGGTTATGTCTTTTTGTACGGTTTTTCCATATAGCGAATTCATTAATAATTTAATTAACTCATCGCCTACAGCGTTTCCTTCTGTTTTATATTTTTTTCTTAAATTGAAGAGCTTTTCAATGTATTTTCGAAATGGTGAAACGTGATAATTTTCTTCATAAATTATACCATCTTTAATAGATAATATTTTTAATATGTTGAGTATTTATTCCCAAGGGTTAGTTTGAATTGAAAACAGCCAGTCCGAATATACGTGTCGTATTATTGAAACAGGCACAGCGCGTTTATGAAAGTGTAATGTCATGCATGCGCATTAAGTCACACATGAACGATAGTCAAGCCGAGCCGGTCACTGACAGTTCGGGACTCGGTAACACAATAGCCGCATTGTCATAAGTAACAATGCGACAACACACCAATTATCCCCTCCTCAAATTTGAGCAGATCGACTCAAACATATTGAGCAGGATTATACCTCAATGGGGCACTCCTTTATTCTCCCGATCCGATCGTCTCAGTTAGTCCGGAGATTCTGGTGGATGATAGGTGGTATGAGATTCTTCCACGTACCGCCGCATTCTCCTGGCATTCCACAGGTTGCCGTCCGAGAGTCCGTGATTCCATCGACCCAGAACTTTGATGACTGTCAGCGGTTCGCTCCATGGGCTCCGTCCTTTCGGAGTGTGAGGTCGCCTCACTCGCACTTTATCTCCGACTTGATAAGGTGTCTTACCATGACCATTCGCAGACTCTCCCGATTCTCCTCTTCTCGTGGGAAAACGAACAATCTGAAAAGGAAGTCTATGTTGTCGACCGAGGAACTTCTCAGCCGAACTCTTCTCATCAGCTTCTTGACTGGTACTGCGAAATTGAGCCAATAATTGATTCAGATTTTCTTCCCATGACAGATGACTATTCTCGAACGTTTGAACGCCATGTTTGAGATACCTGTTGAACGATTCCACGAATGCATTCTGTTGAGGTGTATAGACAGGAGTGAATTCTTGAAAAATGTCTATCCTGGAGGAAATTCTTCAATTCTTCACTCTTGAATTGGGGACCGTTGTCTGTAATTATTTTCGAAGGATTCCCATATCTTGCAAAAATTTGACTGAGCCATGATTTGATCTTCCTTGTCGTAATATCCGTTGTACATAATATTTCAGGGAAGCGAGAGTAGTTATCTATGATCACCACCATATATTTCATATGACTTGGAGCGTTTGAAAATGGTCCTGTGATATCCATAGATACTTCTTCCCATGTTGTCTCTGGCACTCTCAGACTCATGTGGGGCATTTAAAGTTTTGGCGTTGACTTCGCTGAATCATTGCAAGGTAGACATTGTTTTACGAATCGTTCAGACTCCTTGTCCAAACCTGGCCACCAATAGAGCTCCCTCAATTTCCGCTTAAACCTCACTATTCCTGGATGTCCTTGATGAGCCTTTTTCAGGAGATCTCTGCGCAATGATTGAGGAACAAGAATTCTGTTTTTCTCGCCACGAATAATATAACCATTTTCTATTGCCAATTCATGCCGTAATTTACATAATTGCTGTAGATCTTGGCTGCTGTCTTTGAGAGAATTTGGCCAACCGTTTGTTATGAATTTACAAACTTGCTGCAGAAGCGGATCAGACGACGTCGCATCTTTGAATATTTTGGCAGAAAAACCCTCTTCATTTATTTTCCGGAGTTTTTGCAATTGTTCTTCCTTATATGTTTCAGTTGAACCATCCAAAAGTCGAGAAATTGCGTCAGGAACTACATTATTGACACCGCTTTGGTATTGAATTGTGAAGTCGAACTCTGATAACCGGTCCATCCATCTTCCAAACTTCGCTGATTTTCTTCTGTTATGAGCATTTTGCAATATTCCTGACATAGGCTGGTGATCTGAACGTAATATAAATGGTCGACCCAAAAGATATTTTTCAAAATATTCGCAGAAATACATTGCTGCAAAAGCTTCACGTTCATTGACAGCCCATCCACGTTCTCGAGGACTAAATGTATGATGTCCGAAAGCAATTGGAATCTCCTTGTTGTATTGAATTTGGCATAATACTTCTCCAGCGCCATAATCAGAGGCATCAACAGCGAGAATGGTTTGAAATTTGGGATCGAAGATACCAAGTCTGAGGTCGCAGCATACCATATCTTTCAGTGTTGTAAATGCGGCTTTCCTTTTTACTGTCCAATTAAACTTCGTTCCTTTCCTCATAAGCTCTCGTAGCGGTTCCGCAATATCAGTGAACTTTGGCAAAAATTCTTGGTAATAATTCAACATGCCAATGAAACATTGTAGTTCTTTAATGCTCGTACGCTCCTTGAACTTCCTTATACTTTCAATGTTTTTGGGGTCAGGGCGAATTATTCCTGCTGATATCACATGTCCAAGGAAAGTCACTGAAGGTGAAGCTACTACACACTTTGCCATATTTAAACGGAGATTCTTCTCGTTTAGACGATTGAGGACTTCGCGTAAATTCTCATCATGCTTCATGCGGCTTGATCCATAAACCAGTATGTCATCTATGTATGGTTGACAACCAGGTACATCAGCAAGAGTTTGTTGAACCAAAGACTGGAACACTGATGCAGAATCTTTCAGTCCCATAGGCAATTTGTTGTAAGCGTACAGACCCTTCGGAGTTATAGTCGTCGTCAACCAGCTGCTTTCTTCATCAATATCGATATTGAAATACCCTTTTCGAAGGTCCAACTTGGAGAAATAAGCTGCTTCTCGAAGTCTGGCATATATATCACGGATATTGGGCAAAGGAAAACGCATTGGCTCCACTATTTTGTTAAGCTGTGACAAATCTGTTGTAATTCGTACATCACCATTTGGTTTGTCGACAGTTACCATACCATTAACGACTTTTGATCGCTCGACTTTGTGCCAAATTCCTTGTTCCTCCATATTGTCTATTTCAACCATTGTTTTCTCCCAACGATACAATGGTACAGGCCTTAACTTTGATGGCTTTGGTAAAACAGCATTAGGAATCAATTCAATTCGATGCTTGAAATCAGGGAATTTTCCAATGCCTTCTTTTGTAAGATTCGACATTTCTTCAAACAACGATACTAGTTCAGCTACCTCCCATGAATTGTTTGATGGGGTTGCCGCTTCCACTTTTCGAACTGTCAAAGTAGTACCATCGAGAACTAGAACCAAACTCAATATCGCGTCTCTCCCGATCACTGAACCATACTCATCTGGTATGACGAAAACTGTTAGTTCAGCATGTCGGTCATTGAATGAGACTTTAGCATTGAAACTACCTTCAATTCCATTTATATATATATTTTTATTTATTTATTTATTGCAAAAGCAAAAGGACCCAAATGGTTCCGAGGAACACTTACATTGAGCCTACAACATGCATCATATGAAAACTTTACAGTAAGGTGAGAGATCGATACAATTAACACGAGTCTTGAAAATGGGTAGTGATGGAGAAGAGACAACATACTCAGGCAGTGAGTTCCAAATATGATAGATACGATGACTAAAGAAAAATTTTCTGATGTCGCAATGGTGATGATCGATGGGTGATAACTTAAATGAATGTCCACGTGTCACGGTAGAATAATTTATGAAAAAGAAAAAGTTAGAGAAGGAAACATCTACTAAATTATGAATCAGCTTATACACAAAAATCAAGTCAAAATTGATTCGTCGTCTTTCGAGGGACACCAGACCAAGGGCTGTAAGGCGACACGAGTAATTGTCACAGATGATCCCGGCTCTTCTACAAACGGCTTTTGTGTAAAAGCGTTGTACTTTCTCCACCGAACGAATGTCTTTGAACAAATGGGGGCTCCAAATTTGCGTACAGTACTCCACCATGGGACGAACGAAAGTACAGTAGGCTTGAGTTAAAACAACAGGATCGTTCATTGAGAAGGCCTTCAAGATTATGTATGCATGAGATAGGCCCTTCGACGAAATTGATTGACAATGAAGTGAAAATGACAAGTTAGAGGAAAAATTCACACCTATGTCGCAAACACTAGATGAGCGAGCGATAGAGTTGCTGTTGATGTAATAAGTGTTTGACATACTAGATTATCCCATATTTCCGGAACTCCGAAACCCAATAATTTTGCATTTTCTCACAGAAGGAACTAGTTGCCAAATGTTAGACCAAGCAGTTAAGCGGGAAACTGTATCAGCCAAGGAATTGTAGTCACCGTTGTCACTAACTTGATAGATTTTGACATCATCAGCAAATAGACCAATCTTGCAGTTGTCAATTACCATGGTAGTTATATCGTTGATATACATCAAAAATAGCCATGGTCAGATAACTGATCCCTGAGGAATTCCACCTATGATGGGGGCATCCTTTGACAGACAGTTTGAAACCCGGACACGCTGAATACGATTGGTGAAAAAATCCTTCAACCATTCCAATAACTCGTATTTGACCCCAAACCCGCTCAATTTGATGAGTAGCTTTCGGTGACACACAGTATCAAAGGCGCGCGCGAAATCAATATGGATAACATCAACTTGGTATCTTTTGTCAAGTGCCATAGTCCATTGGTTAAGGGAATAAATGACCTCGGTACATGGTGAACGTTTCTTGATGAATCCATGTTGATAATCTGATATAAGGTTGTTGGATAACGCATAGTCAGATAAGGCGTCAGTAATGATGGATTCCATAGTTTTACAGATTATGCTAGTTAGAGTGATTGGCCGATAGTTTGATGCCTGAGATCTGCTTCCTTTTTTGTGGCATGGAGTGATGATGGAAGTTTTCCAATCTTGAGGGACGTATCCAGAGCAAAAGGAAGACTCAAAAAGCAACTGCAGTGGAATCGCCAGTTCAAATGACAGGTTCTTTAGGAAGATAGGTGGGTAACCATCGGGTGTAATAGAGAATTTAGCAGGCAGATTTATCAGTTTTTTGACAATTGTATCCAATGGAAATTCAATATAGCTGAGAGAATTGGAATTGCAAGTATTTGGTTCGAAAATAGGAGATAGGCCATCGTCAGCAACAAAAAGGGAGGAGAAATAATCATTGAAATAATTTGCTTTGGACTTGTCATCGCTAATCATGACGCCAGGCAGGTTCTTGCCCATCAAAGAGGGTATCTCAGATCGAGTACTAAGGCGACCGCGAACATAGGCGAAAAATTGCTTCTTGTTTTTGGAATTCACAATCTTTGCTTCATAAGAACACTGATAATTGAAAACTGCCGACTTGTATTTACTACTGGCTTCCTTGTACCTAAGTCGTGACTGGGGGTCATCAGTAATTGCCTTATACAACTTCTGTTTTTGCGCAAGTAGTCGACGAATGTATCTCGGGTACTTGAAGGTGCGGCGCTTGTGACTTATGGGAACTAGTCTTTCATCAGCAATGATGGCATTCAAGACGCTGCAAATGTTCTCCCAAAAGCATTGAGTAGTCGGAGAATTGCGATAAATATTATACCAATTGATCTCATCCAAATGTTGTCCGATTTCAGAATACTTGGCTTTATAGAAGTTTGGGAATGAAGCTGCAACAAATTTCGGTGGCTTGGATAGGATAGAAAAGGAAATGGAGTTGTGATCACAGGTATGCGCAAACGGTGCTCCGACAGAACATTCAATAAACTCTTGAGGATGAGTAGTAAGGATGAGGTCCAGAATCCGATCACCACGTGTTGGACTGTCAATTAGTTGACTCAAATTCAATTGCATGCAGTTTAGGAAGAAAGCCAAACTACAGGAACCGCCAGTGGATTGAGGAATAGACCAGTCAATGTTTGCAAAGTTAAAATCTCCGAGGAAAGTTACAATAGACGATGATCGGCATCCAAATTCCAGGAATGAGCACAGTGAGCTGACGCGTTGATCGTTTACAGACATATGCGGAGGAAAGTAAACACAGAAGAAGCGATGGGTTCGTGAGTTAGAGATGTACACGTCCACAGCAGAAACTTCCATAAATGAATGTACTTGAGGAATACAAACAGGTGAGCACTTAGTGTTTTCTTTCATGAAGATTGCTGTACCTCCTCCCAAATTCGCTCTGTCCTTTCGGTTACTAGTATAGCCGTATCCACCAGTGAGAAAACTATCGCAGAAGTGATTATCCAACCAGGTTTCGGACACAAAAATCAAGTCGTACCACTGAGAGTCCAGCAAGACATGTAGGTCGGTAAGTTTGTTTCGTAACGAGCGAGCATTGAAGTAAATGCAATTTAGATAATCACTTGACGTATAATCGGTTTCAGGCTTCACACGAGAACATGTGCTCAAAAACATGTGGGACACCAAAGCCAGTGAATTAGGATAGAACTTGCAAAGATAGGATGAATATGAAGTCACAAGATGATTAAATGAGGTAGTACGATTGTCAATATGTCAGAATAATTCCTTTGATACATCGACCTGGTCAATCATGCTGCGATTTTTTATCAATTTCCCATTCCGTAAGAAAATTTTGTCTCCAGGGATTGAGCTTTGCTTTTCTTCCTTGAGTCTCCTCCTTAGACGCAGTTCTTCGGATCGAGACAAGGGAGGTAAATCACGATTAATGTAGACTTGTTTAAAGCCAGGATTCATACGCAAAGATTTCTGTTTGTATAGCAGGTCATTTCTTGTCTTCCGATTATTGAATGTAGCCTTAATAGAACGTGTTCTCCCGTCACTTTGCTGCCCAATTCTGTAGAAACTTGCGATATGGTCATCTTGAAAATCCTGAACAATCTCTTGACAGACTTGTGCTATTTTACAGATATCTTCAGCTATAATACCGCTCTCCAAGGTCATATGACCTTCTGGTATCCCCGATATAATCAAATTGCAATGGCGATTATCAATTTCCGTTTTCTCAATGTACATTTGATGTTTGATGATAGTCTCTTTCAGTGATTTCATCTGAATTTCTTGTTGTGTCTGCCTAAGCTGTATGTCGTCATACCTTGATTCAAGAGCAGAAATGCGCAGAAATACAGATTTGGCAGCAGCTAAGTATTGATCAGTTTTAAGCGTGTCTTTCTTTGAATAGTCTGAGTGAGCAGAGAATGCTTTGAGACCGGCATTACCAAGGAGTTTGCTGTAGAATGACGTTATTCGTTGCATCCGACGTCCGATCGGCAACTGATACACCTTCATTGAGAAGAGTAATGTAATTTCGAAAACGTTCGTCCCACTGTGGCCAAGGTAATGGTGCTTCTTCTCCTGCATGAGATAAGAATTTATCCGGAGCTATCGCTGGTAGTCGCCTTGATGCTGCAGTCTTGCCCATAATCCTTATCGCCAAATAATATGTTGAGTATTTATTCCCAAGGGTTAGTTTGAATTGAAAACAGCCAGTCCGAATATACGTGTCGTATTATTGAAACAGGCACAGCGCGTTTATGAAAGTGTAATGTCATGCATGCGCATTAAGTCACACATGAATGATAGTCAAGCCGAGCCGGTCACTGACAGTTCGGGACTCGGTAACACAATAGCCGCATTGTCATAAGTAACAATGCGACAACACACCAA